>OY757225.1:13600000-14108000 GCA_963583965.1 Nomada ferruginata
TGTAAATAATAATTTTTGTAAATTAATGGTGATAGGTGCGCGGCTGCGGCTGCGGCCGTGCGGGTCTCCATTCGCAGCAACCTCCACGTGGTGAGACCTGGGCAATCGATTTTATTTACCATACAGTTACCAATTTTAACACTTATACTTTTGTGATTTAATTGTTAATTATATGGTAAAAATGTCGAGCTAATTGGCTACGATTTTTTAAATTTCTCCTATTCCTAACATTACACTTAATTGCCTTCTTGAGTTCCTCCCATATCACCGCGGTTGACCGCGGAGGTTTATTTCAGGTCAACGTTTTCACAGAATGTTAAACTGTATTGTATTGTAAGATAGCCATTATTATTGTAGTGTTTCTTTAAGATTTTTAATTAACATTAAATGTTTCATATCCTCTGTTGCCTTTCATTACGGCAAAGAACAAAAGAATTCTTTAAAATTATTTAATTTTCGCATCGTTTTCTATAATCTGTTGGTAACGTTGCGAGTGACTCGGAAATGGTATGGGTCCCTAAGGCACCCAGAAATTCGGGCCGAAAAAATACATTGGATGACTTGTCTATTCCTATATCTCGTCAGTGTCTATACCCTCTCTTCGCCGGTAACAACGTGCCCCAAGTGTTCAGTTATCCTCGCGAATAGCACGGTGATCGCAGCGCCTCACACAGCCATTCTTTTATCCACTTACTACAGAAAGTTTGTGAACATTGTTGGCAAAGCAGAGAGGCGCGCGACCGACGTTTCATGCGTGATTCGCGCGCGTGTGCAGTACACCCTGGTGGAAGGCATTGTAGCACAGTCGTGCGTATAACACGTAACCATCTATGCGGGTGAACTTGAGCGAGCCCAGAGGGTAGAAGGTGTACGACACAGCAGTAGACAGAGCGGCGACGGTGAACGCGAGTAAACGGGTCGACATTGGTAGGCACGATTAAACGGAAACGCGCAGTCGCGCGTTAATCCTGACGGGAGGGAGGCGATCAGCTGTGAACACGCGAGGAGCGAGATGTTCGTCCTGCCGAGATCTATATTGTGAGTATTGTAATTTTTATACAAACCGTACGTATGAGGGACGACGAAGTTTTTAACAAATTATGACTTGGCTTTTCTACACCGGTGAATAATCGAAGTTCGCACGTGCGCGCCCTATATCGACGATCGTAGAGAGGGAAAAAACGAATGGAGCACGCGAGATAGGGCCATTGTAACCTAGCTTCTTCTGCCGCAATGCAGTGCTGAAAATAGGAACGCGCTGGGGAATCCGCTGATCGATACGAGGCCACGTTACCGAGCGTTCTGTGGGACAGTGCCAAACGAAATCCTATTGTGCATAAGGCTAAAATACGATCTCGTCAATTGTCGCCTGTTTTATTCTATTGTTCCTCCTTCGATAGTCTGTGGTACACGCGATTTTCGTTGATACAGAAGTGTATCTCGGTGGACTAGTTATTCTCACCCTGTCCACTTTGTCCTTTCTTTCTCTCGGAACGTCGACCTTTCGACATACTGATTAACGCCTGTCAGAAAGTAAGTGATGAGAAAGGTTGATTTTCAGGCTGTCTCTCCTCTCGTGTCTGTAGATAATAATCGTAGACGTATTTCACGGTTTCTCGAAAGTTTTCTGTGACCGAATTGCATATTCAGTGCTGCGAAATGTTTCCTTCGTTTCATCCTCTGTGGCGCACCTGTCGTTCCTGGTCTTATCATCGATCGTGGTATATACATATGTGCTATATGTACTTATTTACTGATTTGCGTGAAATTGAGATACAAAATGTGTTCTGAGTCCAGGATTTCGAGAGGTGTACCGATATTTCTCTTTAACGAACACGTGCCCCACGTTAATCTATTTTTGTAAGCTAACTGTGTCGAGCGTTTTTCGTATTCATTGGAACTGTTAATGTCGCGTTTCTTTTGGGGGCAGCAGTAAATATAAAGTTGAACGTCTTTGCATTTCGTTGTTTTTCGATTAATTTATAATGTATATTATTTGTTGCATTTGAAAACTCATACCAGGGGCATAAATTCAAATGTACTAAGATTACATACTTACTTTGTCAGATTTTACTCTAAATTATGTGATTACAGCTTTTAACAATCTAAATATAGGCTGAATGAATAAACAGTATACAATAAAGATGACTTATAAGTACCAACATGCAGAGTAGAAAATACTATTGTAGTTAGTGCATTTCTTAATTTTAATTATTTATATGCGATTTGACTGTACAACTCTTAACTTTTCATGGAATTTGTGCGCCATAAATTTCCAAAATTTTAAATATTTTGTTGCTTAATATTACATTTTGTACAAAAACTTAAAAATATTCTGTGTTAATTTTGTTATTTAGCTACTGTTCCGTGCGTAAGTTGGAAAATATACGCTAAATGAGGCAGGTATCTTTTTCCCCCGTTACTCAAATACTATTTTTATCGCAACAATTGAGCATATTGTTTAAGTTTCATATGTTCTGTTCTTCGTTAAATGCGGAAGTTATATGAGTGAATCATACGGTCGAATATTCTTCTATGCGTCACCGACAAGTCATTCGAAATCTTTAAAAAATTACGGTAATATGTACGTCACAGACTATGTCACTTCATGCCTTCAAAGTTATATCAGTACTTTACGTAATACGTTAAATCGACTAACTTACATAAGATACGCTAACCATTGTTGCGTAGGACGGGGAACATATTAATAACATTTATGAATTTTTTTTTTAAGCAATAATTATTTCAAAGTGAAATGAAGTTTGAAAAATGATACGGGAGTTTGCACTTTTCTTGCTTGCATACTCGAAGATACAATGCTGTCAGCATTTTGATGTATTTTTATTTTAATTCAGTGGAACAGAATAAATTCTAACAAAATGGACATTAAAATGGACATAAAAAAATACAAAAGCTTATGAATTTATGTTTGTGAATTGTATTATGTGATAATATTAGATGTTGAAGTCAATGAGAAAATTATGATACTCCATAATATTTCATACGTGGATATTTTTTATGCGATATTCGCGATAACTCGTTACTAAGATCACACCTGTTTTTATCTCTGAAAGTGACGTCAGTCCTATTACATACATATATAGCTGCGCCCATATGATGACGAGGAAATCGTAATAATCACCAAGGCCACCATATGATAGAGGGAAAAAACTTATCTTGTAAATTAATTGAGTAATAAAGGGAGTACAAATCTAATCGTTCGGTATTCTAAGCACGATATTTGTATTTAAACAAGGTTAAACGTTTAAATAGTTTTTAATTATATGTTTTAAACGTTAACCTTGTTTGGAATAATTATCTGATATATTGATTCCATGAACAGCAATCTGCTAAGTATTTTTTTTTGGCACACGTGTTGAAAATTTACATGATCTATGGAAAGAATAAATTTTCGTCATATGTTCGTTATATCTTACGGTACAATTTTATTCCATTTTATTTTGAAAAAATGTTGCAATCAATAAGCGTTGAGACCTGTGTATCGACGAATTCGTAGAATCTGCAGCTCCTCGAATCAATTGATTCTTAGAACAGTGCTTCAACACCAATAATTATTCCTATAATTTCTGCTAGGAGATTCATATTGGTTGTAAAGTAATAATAGATTTTCTCTGTCGAAGCAACTTGCACTTGTACCAGCATATTTTTCGATGTTATTTCTTTAAATTTGGCCGGACGCCACTGAAACAATAATAGATTACCCTGTCCCGTTTTCAGAAATGCAATACCTTTATCATGCGCAGATATATCTTACAATTAGAAATATCTCGTTTCTTATTTTCTGTACGTGGCAAACTAGAAAAAAAACTGATTGAAAAATAATACCGTTCGCGAAACAAGGTTTTCATCTCACTGCTTGTAAAACACGATCAATTGCAATCATGTGCTTAATTCCATAGTTTAGTTGTAACCAGATCAAACCGATAAGCACCTATTACACAATGTCCAGTTACTATCTATGACTCAGAGTTAATCGGTAAGTTCTGCTGGATTCGAGTACCAGATAAAAAAAAAACTTTTAATTCATTAGTAGTTATCGCTCTTTAAACTTGACAATAAACAAGTAACAACTGAGTAATGACTAGATCGTCGTCATTTCTTTTTTTTATAAGATGAAACCAATCACGTTTCATATTCGATTTAATAGAATGAGTAGCCCTACTATGAAGGCCGTAGACGAAAATTATAGCTAGATTAAAGAAATCAAGTCAATTTATATTGATATTCGTGAGAAACCTTTCCATTCTTCTGCTACTAGAAAGCTTGCACGCTTTATTACCTATTCGTCCTTCTCCCAATCAATTTCGAGTCATAAATTTGTGAACGCTATCCGACAAGTCATATTTGTCTAGCTTCGTCATTTGTCCATTTCACTGCAACGATTTTCAAACGATAACGAAGTCAAATACCACGGACATACTATCAAATGTCATAGTATCACGTTATCGACGTACTATTTGGCCTCTGTGGTTGCAATACCTTCAACGAATCTTTAATCGATACCAGATCTACCTGTTTTAATGTCACCAATTTCTTCGTACATTTAGTTCTATGCATTAGAAAAAGGTCCAACTAGAAATTGCAATCATTGGATGAAAGATTGGTTCGTCGTGTATGTAGAAAAAGTGGTTCAGATTTTCGTGCATGGCAGTAGGCCAATAAAGCTACCTGTTATTACAACTTGATTGATTTCCTTGCCCAGACTGCCTACCTACAATATTTGGCACCGTAATTCACCTGTACTGTATCGATTTACTCGCTTCTCGTTCGGTGCAATGAATCTCTGCCCTCAACAAGTGTTTCATCTGTTGAAAAGTGTCCAGACACTGTGTCGAAAGGGGAAGAAGGGATGAAATTAGCTCTTCTTCTATATTATTGAATGAAGGCCAAGGGTAGGGAGTTTTCGGTCGATAATAGACTGTTTAGTTTAACCCTTTCGCTATGGATATTCAGCAACTGGTCACTACAAATTTATACAAACGTTCTCCGCTGCAGCTAATTCTAAATCTAAGCGTTTATACGTATAAGCTATTCGATCTTAAATAAAAATCCGTACTGTTGCATGGAGAACATTTGCATGCTGAATGGTGTATATTTACGATTACAAGAATATGATTATCAGTCACAATAGCATTGAAATCTGAATGGGTAAATTATTAATAAGTGAGTGATGCGTCTATGTGGAATCGTTAATGATAATTAATTTATCATCATTCACGAAAGAGAAGCAATTTTAACCTGTTCTCACGGGGACCGTTTCCTGAAACTGTTCACAAATGACTCATTCGGTTGAACGTACTACATAATTGGCAAACATCCCTGTTAATGGTCTATAAACCAACGGATGTTCCCATGTTACATGTAATTTTGCTCGAAACTAGAACGCAAACGATACACTCCACGTTTGCGGGGTAATGGAACTGTGCACGAAACGAGGAGAGAACCTTTTTTTTATATTTTTTCGCATCGCACGATTAACTTTATCTCTAATTTAGAAAATGCATTTGATTAGAGTAGAAGTTACGCGTTACAAAATTCGATCAACTGAAATGAATGTTTCATGAAACTATGAAAGTTGTTATTACAATATTCTTTCATTGTTCGATTAATACAGTCTCAGCGTAAAATAACTATTCATACGCAAACGCGATTGATGATCGCATGAATAATATCTGTCAATAAAAAAAGAGCACAAAAAATACGTAAGAGAAAAAGCCGAGTATATTGGAAAAAATATTTATTTCACGCGAACTTCGTTCATACCTCTACGAAAATAATAGTACACTGAAATTGAAAAAGAGAGAAAATTAAATTTTTGTTACAAATCGTATGCTATCGTGAATATCCAAAATTTCTGTCTAAATCTACTCGAATAGATGAATTCCCATTTCCTTCTATCACCTAATATTTCCCTTTTCTGTCTATCACCTGTGTGCAGCAAAGCAATACCACCTGCCAAAGTACTGTAGCTGGATAACAAATGAAATAACTTTCCGCGTATCTAACAGATCGCCCAGTAGCAGAAATTGTGCAGGATCATGGACGCGCTTGCTTCCACCTACACATCCTGCAGCAAAGGATATTCAACACAAAGACATCCACGAGGTGTCTGGAGATGTGGTACCTATCAATATGGTGAAAGGTATTGGTCATATGAGAGATCCCCGACTTAACAAGGTACGCTTGATTGCAGGTATTTTGTATGCAAATATGCAATATTTTTTATAAATTACTAAAGGTGATACATATTTCGTGATAGTACGAGTATTCATGAATAAAATGTAAGTTAAGATATGCTTCCGTGGATTTAATATTACCTTAATTAAATAATCAACAGAAAATACAGAACAGATAGCTTAAGTAAAAGAATGTTAATAATTTCTGTTGGTCGATTCATGTAACAAATGTATATTTAACAGCATAAATTACATTACGTTAATAGACAGTTTTGCTGTCCGTCTAACTTTAAACTCTTAGCATATCGTGCACTGTTTCTTTTACTGATTAACTTTGTTATTCTAATTAGCTAACTCTTTGACATTCAGGTTTCTACTAAAAGCCTTCTCGTTTTATCGTGATTGCGGTTGTAATATTACCATGGAAAACTGGTATATTCAATTGTATATACGTATATTAATTAAGAAAAAAAAACCCATTTCATTTACTTCCTAAACGAATTCCTCGTGTAAGGTAACAGGTAATCACATTTCAGATTAAAATAACGAGGGGAAAATTGTATGTGCATATGATAATCGCAATTTTCCGCCCACAAGATAGGCGAGAGAATTTTCTATTTGTGAAAGAAACGTCATTTGTTATAACGATTTTCCTGCCCCCGAGAATTTCACGCATGTTTGAAGCCGTTTATTTTCGCACAGGGTCTGGCGTTCACCTTGCAGGAAAGAATATCGTTGGGTATACATGGTTTGCAGCCACCGAGGTTTAAAACTCAGGAGGAACAGCTGGCTCTGTGCAAGGCTTCAGTCATGAAATATACGGAGGATTTAAATCGGTATCTCTACCTCGTCGAACTGCAGGTAAAATCAAGTAGATTCGATCTTATGAACAGGCATGCCATAACGGACTGCAAGTAACACCGTTGTCGTTAATTAACTTTTTTTTAATGTGTATTTCGCAGGAAAGAAACGAGAGATTATTTTTCCGTCTATTAAGCGAAAACATCGAGCAAATGATGCCGATTGTTTATACGCCTACCGTGGGATTAGCCTGTCAAAAGTTCGGCGTTATTTATCGCAGACCTCGTGGATTATTTATCACAATATACGATAAAGGCCACATTTACGAGATCTTGAACAATTGGTTGGTATTTTCGAACTCTGCCATAAAATCGTCTTACGTTTCACGAAATTTATTCAACACAATTCTCTGTAATAAGAGGAAAACAGCTTAATGAAAAATTAAAGGCTCTATTTCCTGGCAATAATAATTCAATTACGTATGGCTCGCATAAAGTGGAACACACGCGATGACACGTGTGTACTTTTGCCTTACGGTATTATCTTCCGATATAAAACGTGTAACGGAGAAATATATGTATGCCATATGGAATGTCTATAGATAAAAAAAGTACTTGTACTTTATACACGAATTTTGTCCTTAAACGATAACTTAAGGAACAATACAGCCTTTATGTTGTCTGTTATATGTATAATTATAAATAGCAATATTTTACCGGAATCTTTTATATTTTTTACATGAAAGTATCGTTTGGAAAAAAAGAAATTCAATTTAAAAAATTCTATTTTATTTAGAATCAATATTCTGATCCTACAAATCGTACAATAGAATTCAAAATGATAATATCGAACTATATTTACAATACAATAGGCCCGAACAAGCTGTCCGTGCGATTTGCGTAACAGATGGAGAGAGAATCTTGGGTCTTGGTGATCTTGGCGCTTGTGGAATGGGTATTCCAGTAGGAAAATTAGCACTTTACACTGCTCTGGCTGGCATTAAACCGCATCAATGCCTGCCAATTACGATCGATGTTGGCACAAACAATGAGCAGTTGAGGAACGATCCTCATTATATTGGTCTGAACAAACCAAGGAGTCAAGATGGCGAATATGACGAGCTGATTGACGAATTTATGGCAGCCTGCGTGAGGAAATACGGACAAAACGTTCTCATTCAGGTACATGCTCTTGGGAAACCCTATGTTTATTTACCTTCAATTTAAATTATTTAAAATGGACAGTTCCTATACATGCTATATAAATTTTTTACAGTTCGAAGACTTTGGCAACCACAATGCCTTCCGTTTCTTGGACAAGTACCGTGACAAGTATTGCACATTTAACGATGATATACAAGGCACTGCTGCGGTCGCGGTTGCTGGAATTTTAGCGTCCAAGAGAATAACGAAGAAAAAGATGTCTGAGAACAAATTCGTTTTCCTGGGTGCTGGCGAGGTATGCAGTATGTTGCGTAACATAAAACTTAGGTAGTGCTGTGATTTATTTGACTCATAATCGTTCTTTCATTTAAATGGACATTACTTAATGCAGGCTGCTATTGGAATAGCTGACCTATGCGTGAAGGCAATGGAAGCTGACGGTTGTACGGAACAGGAGGCTCGTAATAACATTTGGATGATGGACATTGACGGGCTGCTTGTCAAAGATCGACCAGAAGGCAATTTAGATGGTCACAAGGTCTGGTATGCGAAAGACCATAAGGTGATGAAGTCGTTGTTGGACGTTGTGAAGGAAGTAAAACCGACCGTTTTGATTGGTGCGTAACCCTTTTCATATCGACACGTATCGATCTCCATCTAAAGCAGAAATATCCCAACAGGTGCATCAGCAGCAGCTGGAGCGTTTACTCCTCAGGTCTTAAAAGAAATGGCCAAGAATAATGCGAGGCCCTTGATCTTTGCGTTGAGCAATCCAACGAGCAAAGCGGAATGCACGGCTCAACAAGCTTACGATCACACGAATGTAAGGAAATGGTTTCTATTAAATTACTTTATGATCTATCTATTCGGAACGCCATGAAAAGTACCGTAAAATATATTAAAAACGACAGCAGGATATTGTACGCTGATCCCGTACACGCGTTGTATAATTGAATTGAAATTAGAGTTGTAAAATATTGTTCATATCTCAGGGAAAATGTATATTTTCATCGGGCTCCCCCTTCGGCGAGGTGCAATACGGTGGAAAAATTTACAAGCCTGGACAAGGAAACAATGCATACATTTTCCCTGGAATTGCACTGGGTGTGATTGTGACGGGGTGCCATCATATTACGGAAGATTTGTTCCTTATCTCGGCCCAAGCTGTTGCCGATCACGTGAAGGACGAGGATCTTGAAATGGGTAGCCTTTATCCACCGTTGAGCACGATTCGTGAATGTTCCATTGATATTGCCATTCGCATTGCAGACTACGCTTACGCAAAAAGTAAGTTACTCGATTGGATTTGCAATTTCATTAATTCTATCTTAATTAAAACGAGCTTGAAACATTATGAAATTTATTAGCTGGATTGGCAAGTGAGTACCCAGAGCCGAAAGATAAGCGAAAATTTATTACGAGTAAAATGTACGATGCCAACTATGACAGTCCACTGCCGAATCTCTATGACTGGCCCGGAGATTATGCCAAACCGCGTGTATTGCCAGAGAAGTGAGTATATTACGCTAAGTTCGTAAAATGAATAATTAGAAATTAGTTGCAGCACGTTCCACCTCGAAATAAAAATCATGTTAGATAAAAGAAATCGTTTTAGTTAGCAATCTACAGTTTTAATTTACAAAGACGCGACACGTAGACCGATAGGAGATTTGAAGGAATCGTTTAGAATCCACTTCGAAAAGCAATATTGCATAAATAGTGAGTCTAAGAAGCAGCATTGATGCTGTGAGAAGATAAATTAACCATGACACCAAGAATGAACACATTAATACGCACGTGTATATAGCTTCATAATCTTTTTTTCTTTTTTCTTCCAGCAACGCTTAAAATCTACTTTTGATTGCTTCACTTTTACGTATGGCACTAGTAATAACTTTATCATCTTTATTTCCAAAAGCAATTAATTATACCTCAACGCTTTAATAACGGGCTAATAGTTATTGCGCATCGATCTGTGTCTGCGTAGAAAAAATACCGTGATCTTTCAAAATAATTTTTCAGATGAAAGGTCGATGTCGCGTCTGTGATATCGTGTTGACTATCTTTTCTTCGCAGATCGATCCCCATTAATAATTGCCTACTGTATGAATCGTAGATCTGTTACTTCTTTGACAATTTTCTATCGTCAGCTCTCGTTGTTCATCGGCGACTGACATCGGTGCAGGCCGCTGAAGCATTAATGAATTTTTTTCAGAGATCCTGTAGAAATCCGCCACAATTTAAAGCATCTGTAGCCAGTTTCACCAAGCGGAATATTCAGAGGCTATCATTATTACTATTATCGATCAAAATATCGCATATGTCCTGCACTGAAACTATAAGACAAGTCGTGACACAAAACTCTACCGCCAACAGTGCAGTTGTAAAACAGTTTTAGCTGTAAGAACTGTTACTTTCTCCGTGGCTAATTGCCAGCTGCTTTTACGGTGTAACTTGCACGAAGTGTTAAAGCACGAACGAAACGATAACACATAGTGCTATTGTTACAGCATTGAATGTCGAAGTAAGCTAAGATTGCAGTATTTTAATCTCCTCCACTAACCCCCCCCCCCCCCCCCCCCCTATACAGTATTAGGATGGCCAGTTTATCATTCAGAAAATCACATCAGGTAATTGATTAATGAAAGTATTTAAAGAAAGTTTGATTGTACAACCCTTCGTTTTTTATCGCGCGTCAAGCAAAACAGGAAAGCACAGGGATGTTAATTCACTGAGTGCAATAATCCCGTATAGTATGTTTATATGTTTTTACAGTATATACATATGTATATGCAGAACTTAATAAAATCAGGGACATTTGTACAGTGAAATTTTTCAAACCGCGAGACATGTAAAAAGAAAGTACAAAAAAGATAAAGCGATTAAAAATTTCACGAGTACAGAGTTGCCTACGTGTAAGTGGAAATTGCGTTCTCTCATTCATTCTCAGCGTTGAAATATTTGTTTTCCTGGGAAGTTTTTAGTACACCAATAGATTTATTCTCCCTATAACGTCCCTAGGTTGTCCCAAAATTTCCAGCATACTTTCTTGAACGCAACCGCACCTAACAATAATGCTACACGCTTCAGCCCTATCTGTCACGCCTTTACTTTGCAACGTTTTATATATCTATACATATACGCCTTTTTTCTTTGTACAATTCTAAACAAAAAGTACTGTTTAAAAATAAGAAAAAGATAAATAAAAACAAGGGGAACAGGATAAAGATGAAAAAAATCACGCAAAGCAACAGTAATTTCTAATTTGTAATAAACTACGTTGATTATTGCCTTCGCGATTGGTAACCGTTAGTATCGATACACGATTTAATTTACTTTACTTTTTGCTCAAACGAGTCCGATGGCTAATTGTAAGTGGGTTAACGTTTTACGGGTAATCAAATCAGAATTTCCAATACCCATCGATCGCGTGTATCGGTTTTCGAGTTTCCTTCTTTCACAGTGTATAGAATGTATTTTACGAACGATACAGATGGGGGCATAGGTATAAATATCGTAGGTACTCTAATATTATAGAAGTGCAATTACGTGTTTGTTCCTGAAACGTTCTTGGTGTTTTGTTCTCTCTGAACAATTATGAATTGCATGGAACCGTATCTATTTTTCTTTACGTGTTAAAGAAAATCTATTTTTCGCTGGGATGTATCGAAGGATCTTGATATATATACATAGACATCAGTACTTCATTCTCGATTTGTAACGGGGTACACGTTTCATCGAGATTTTACTCCAGTACACTATGTGAAACTGAGGAACATTAGAAACCCAGTGTACACGCAATAATACGTGTTCGTTGTGTGTCGTTGTTGATTAGCCAGAACACCGGTTATTGAGCCCGGGTACTATGGGCCGAGATGTTTGCTGCCACGAATTTGATTGATTAATCACACATTTTAAACAATGTCTTAGTGAGTTTAGCCAAGCGATGAAACTTTAGGACCGTTTCAGACGAGACATTCTGTGCCGTTATCTGTTCGCACATCGCATTGAGAAAGCCTACGCTCAACCCTTTCACGCTCTGTAGAGTGTAACGAAAAGCCTACTCTGGTACGATACGATACGGGACTTGTCATGTAGCAACGATCAAAATGTTTTATTGTAAGCTACTCTATACAAAACGCTCTTTATAAATAGGTTCGTATTGCTTGTGTCGTTTAGAGATAAAGCCAGTTAAGCGATGCTGCGGTAACAATTGGCATAGTTCCTCTAGGTTGTATCACAAAGAAAAAAGATGCCGACAGAAATTGTCTTGCGTGAAACTGGTGGTCATCATATTCTTGAATAGGGAACATTAGAGTTGTGACTGATAAAAAGAGATATGCCAACGTTTCTACCATATTTCGTGTAGACGTAGCTCCGTTATCATCTATGAAGTTTCGCTTGGTTAAACGAAAAATATTAACCCTGGAAAATTATTATTTATGCCGTTACTAATCGTATTCTTCTCCCAACAGATTATGACGTGTTGGCGAGTCGAAAGACAAGGCGGCTACTCTGACCTATATGTAGAGTCGTTTTAAGTTAATTGAAGTAAATAAGTTTCATACGAAGCGTCTCGACTCGTGGCAACGTTAGTGTAATCCTTTGATCAACGATTCCATTGCGAATTGTCAGGGAATTGAAATTTTTGTATGAAGGCTCTTTTTGCTCATCGATGTCTCTGTACTTATTTATTTAGTAACTTATCCAGAATTGTGCTCTGTGGCGAAGTAAACTAGCCCAAGTATATAGTTTGTATACTGTTTACCAATTTTAGGACCAAATCTTGCATATTTATTTTATTTATTCCTATTCTTTAGTTCCGCAAGTTCTATTCTGCCGATAGGTTGAAAGATTGACGCAAGTAAAATAAACGAATCGAATGAGAAAATAGTGAATTTAGTTGTTGCTCATTGCCGTTATCTCTCAATGACGGATTACGAGTTCTATATTATTATTATCATTATTATTATTATATGTTGGAAATCACCTGTTTTGAAACTGCAAACTGTGTATTTAGCGATTGTATGGAATTTAGCACGATGTATTAGAAGAAACAAAATTATAGAGAGGATGGTAGAAACTCCATAGAAAAAACTTCTTGTCACGTAGCGACTTCTATTCTGCCAGGTGTACTGCGTAAAGTGTAAGGCTACACAAGTTGGTTGTCGCACCCGTTTCTTCGGTTTCATATTGTACCGATTAAGCATTATGATAAGAAAAAAAAAGCAAAAATATGCAGACAACATCGTAAAATTCGTATTTTTTGTACCGTATTGTAACAATAGTCATTTTTACGTTAAGTAAAGAATACAAAAGTGAAAATTCTGCTAGGTGGTTCATATGTGTTGCGCGATATTGTTACTGCCACAAACGTAACGGAGCATGTAACAGACTGTTCGTTATTGCGCTATGCATATAGCCCGTGATATAATTATGGTTGCACGAACGAGAAGAAAAGAAACTTAAGTTAGCCAAATAGAAATGTTCACTCGTTAGAATTTGTTACTGACCGTTTAAGTCGTACACTCAAGCTATAAATAAATGTTGAATCGTGATCGTTAGTGGGTACTTATTTCATTATATTCCCTTTTTAATATGATGGCAACGAGGAGTCTTCGAGTATGCGCGTGAAAATCATCATTTGATATTAGTTGAAAAAGTAGTTTGTGTACAAACGTATAAATGTGGAATTAAATTAGTGAATTAAATCTTGATTTATATTTAAATAGAGTTCTACTGTACACAATTATTAAGACTATTTTCCCTATTATACATCTCTCTATCCCTGACAAATATTTTTGCCTACAAAATGAATTTCAACAAATTCAGTCTGCACTGACATTTCGATTAATACTTGAAATAAATTTTGTAATATGAATTCTAAATGCAAACGATTCAATTAGTATAGGGGAGGTTTGGGATGATCGTATAAAACAGTGGCATAGAATATTTAT
Organism: Nomada ferruginata; assembly: GCA_963583965.1. Taxonomy (NCBI): domain Eukaryota; kingdom Metazoa; phylum Arthropoda; class Insecta; order Hymenoptera; family Apidae; genus Nomada; species Nomada ferruginata. The sequence continues at coordinate 13,614,119 of OY757225.1, forward strand.
ATTTATTTTAGGCACTATTAGGACACGGTGGTTCATACTCATCATCATCTTCCACTTCCAGGAAATCCATGTATTGGAATAGACTTTCATCTATTTTAACGGTTCCTAATAAATACAAAAAAAATCAATATCATATTTGAATCAAATATACCGACGTTTTTACATAAATCAAATGAATACAACAGAAATATACCCTCGTTTAAGAATTTCAGATCGGATTGATCCAACGTTTTATCAGTCATAAATAATTCCTTGCCAGTTAATTTCTTTAGCTCACGCTCGGCTAATTCTCTTCGCTTTGTGTATCCCATGTCATCGTCGAACTTTTCCTTCCAAGTTAAAAATGTTTCAACTGTGACCCTTGTCCCTTCAAACTTTTTCTAAAACAACAATAGTCAGATTAGCCTTATTTCAACCCATTAATGCTACAGACATATAAGGACATGCATCTAGATACATTACCCTTTCCGCTTCTTCGTCCTCTTTTCGTTTCCGCGACGCAGACTCTTCTCGTTTGAATTTGATTCTATCCCACTGTACATTGAGCCATTCCTGAGCCGCGCTGACCAAAGTAAACACCATAACCATACCAAGGTTTTCCTCCATTTGTTCCAACAAGTGTTCCCTCAATTTTTCGTCGCTTCCTTCCTCAAAATTCTCATGCTCCTCTATCGATATAAGGAGCGGTTCGTCTGGGTACTTGGCTGTGTATGTGAACTCCAAACGACAACTAAGCCCATTTGCAGTGTCCGGTTCATAATCTTCTGTCTTGACAGGTATGGCAAACTTGTAAAATGGTTCTGTTGCTAAAACTACAAGAAACTTCTATACACGAAAGCCCCGAGATTGAATTGAATATCGTATGTGCAATAATATATACAGCAGACGCATGCTTTAAGTCATGAAAACAAATTTTTAGGTTATACAACATTGTTTGCATACTTTCAACTTCTCCGCAATAAATCGATTCCAAAGCTTCGACTTCATTGTATTGCTCGTCCTTGTAATCCATGATGTTCGAAATAGGACTAATTATTAAAATTTTTGTATTTTAGATATTTAATTTATCGTGTAACAAATCCCAAGAAAATCATATTACAAACGTGACAGCAGCGATAGATGGCGCTGTGCTACGAATATCTGTGCACAGTGCTTACGCAAGTGAAATGGCCCGCAAAAACAGCCAATTTGAAATTATTAGATTTCTTTCACTCGAAAGGTTCATCTAGGTGAATATTTAAATATTTTTACTATTATCGAATGAACCAGGAATATTATGAGACCTCTTATATTTTTGGATATCGAGTTTGCAAGGAAGAAGTAACTGGTGTTCTTTGTATTATCTCTTGTACGATTTAAAAAGATAGCTGCAAGCTATTTTATCACACGATCAAATAATTAATTTCACTAAAATTGTTTAATCGGTTTTTGATTATTTTATCAATTAGTTTAATAGGCAGCATTAAAGAATTAGTTTCTTAATAAATTCGAGAGCTGTTTGAGCGTTTTTAAAATGGCTCAAAGCTATTTGGTGGTTGTTAAATCTAAAGGTTGTTAAATATGGTGTATAGCACACGGAAGATGTAAAATTGTAATTGTATGACTTTCATTCATACTTCTGCGCCGATTCATGCGTAACAGCCTTGCTTATACATTTAGCACACACGAACGCGGATGCTCAGTCGTATCGCGGCTGTCATATGGATCAGTCTATATTGAGTACGTTCTCCAGAATCCAATTGAAATTCTTTGAACGCTAAGTTTTAGGCACCTTTCGATCTTAATTATTTCCTTCAACGAGAAAATGTTTTCTTGAATATAGTTACTTCTTGACTACCACGGATAAAAAATTGTTAAATATAATTTCTGAGTAAAGTAAACTACGGTGCGATGCCACGTGATATCTTCAGGCCCATAATATGAGTTATAAATGCTAAGTAAGTTTAAAATATATGATATAGGGCAGGGTCATAGGATAAATGATCCAAAATGACATGGACATGGAATCTTTTTATCAGATTTAAAAAATAATAAATAGAGAAATTTTAAATATTACACAGATATATTAATCGAATATATTAATAAAGACATATGCGATATTTTATTATACATAGGTTTGAATATAGCAATGCAATTATTTGAGCTCCTACCGTGGATAGTCTTAATAATAAAAATCTTGATTAGAGTGATTAGAGGAAAGTTTTTAACTCTTATCTGTATTCAGTAAAAACTAAATTGGTAGCAGAACTATTCGGAGCCACTAAATTCGTTAAAAAAGAGGCTTTTAGGTCAGGAAGGATGAAAATGTCTTCTAAGAATAAAATACCCTCTCACTTATTATTCCTTCTTTCTTTAACGTGCTTAAAACAGTACTTAGTTTCCCTTAAACCAATATATTTATGATTATTATTTTTTAAAATAATTCGCCAATGTGTACTCCACAGTAACCAATGCGTTTTACGATCTCACAATCATTAAACTCACCACATTTCCTTACAACGAACTATTTAAAATCTCTTCGAAGCGTGCAAATAAACGACAGTATAGAGGGTGAATTACTCCAATCAGCCGAATGAAACCGTCGAACGCTGGCATCACAAAACTTTCCCAATAAATCGAAAAAGAGTGACCCTCTGAAAAGGTGTCGATCCCATTCGGACAAAGCGCCAAAGCCCGCGCGTTAGTTCTGGAACTGGTTGTAATCAAAGAAGAGCGCAGCTTTTTGAAAACATGCATGCATGTGCGTACACTATCACGTGTCCCGCGTTCCCGCACGGCACCTGTGCTGGTATCGCCAAAAAGCTTTCGCAGAGAGGTCTGATACAGCCAGGGACCGTCAGGTGGCCCGGAAAGCAAGCAAGCGCGAAGCGCAATCAATACGCTCGCAGAACGCGGCGGTGCCTCGTGCGCGGCAGCTCCGGCTGAGCTTTCAGTCGGACGTACGGTCGCGTCCAAAGCTCAAGAAGCTTTTTCGCTCGCGCGGTTCCTCCTGTGTTGCACCGGGACGTCGCGAGGCTTACGGGGTGGTGGGCTCGCAGCAGGCGGCAAAATGGCTACCGCGACACGAAACAAATGACTTTGTGCGAAAGGTCGACGGTGTAAGCTCGCTACTCACCTTGGCAACTTGGGCCATGAATGTCGCGGGTTACTCGAAGCGGGTACAGGTCACGACTGGATGGTCGGGCACGGAGCGTAGTCGTCTAAGATAATCATCGATCATCGGCGAAACTTCGTTCCCATTTCGTGGGTACGGTTCTGACGAGATTTCCGGGGTGAAACGGACGCAAGAAGGGGGTAAACGAGAGATCGCACCTCAGACTGATTGTACCAATCGAATAAACCCGAAGAGGAGCGGCCTGAATGCTTGGTCGCGTGCCCGCTGAAGGACGCGTGAAGGATTCAAACTGGAATTCGATTATCGATCGGTGATCGGTCCGACATCGCCGGGGAGAACCGAGAGAACAGTCTGATGGTTTTGGAGCGTCGTGTGCGGCGTTATTTACCTTTTCTTAGCTGAGTGACGATTGTGTCGGTCGGTGCCGGCTTCGATGGCCTGACAAACCTGACAGGCGGCTAACGCGATTCAGTTACGCGACCATGCATTTGTACTTCGAGAAGAATAACAATGCCAAGTGCGACTGCAACATCCTGTCGCTCAGCTGGATGGGCAAGGTGCCGGACGAATCGCCAGAGGTACGTGACTTATTACACGTTGCAATGTTAACAATGCGGCCTGCGCGTTCTTATCAGGCCCGTTCATTCTAAGCGGCAACGCTTGCTCGAATTGTATTCGCTGTTTTAAGGAAAATCGTATATATATACATATATGTGGTCTTTGTAGTCTTTGCTTGAACGATTATTGAGATAGTAGCACCCGAATCTAGGGTAAGCTGTACCTACCATAATAATTCTTGCAATTAGTTAGGTATCTCTGTTTGCTCCAAGCGGTATTGTTTCAATTTTAGAATAATCTGTATTAAAATACCACAGTCCAGTACGTATTTGTTACCATAGTAAATCTTGCAATTAGTTGCGTGTTTCTATTTGGTACGAAGTATGTTGCATCAATTTGCAAGGAAAATAAATAGGGAACAGGTATCGGAATTCGGCACACTTATTCAATACAGAATATACCAATAAGATTCATGTTTATTCACTAGAGCGATCAGAAACTCCAGCTTTCTCCATTAAGACTTGCTCTAGCCTTGACTTGGTTAGCAGCCAAGGAAATAAATCCTAAATCGTCACCATGGCAAGGTCAAGGTAGAAAAACCGTCAGGCATACGTTCGGTCGCTTATCGAGCCAATAATCCCCGCACTATTCGATAAGGTTGCGCCGCGCCGGCGTTAAATCAGAGCCAGCAAGTAGTGTAAACTGCGAACGAGCTGCGGTTTGTCCGTGAGTTTTTCTACGGTCTGGTCTGTCCCCGGCTATGTTCCGTCAACGTCGGACGCGAGTCGTTAAACAGGCTGAAAGCCGTCGTTCCTCGCGGCTGTGCCGGTCTCGTCGGCGAAACTCTAGACAATGCGAACCTGTCGCGTCGAATGCAACCGGACCAGTCACCATTCGCGGCTCTCCTTCTCTATTTTTATCTTACACGGGAGAAGCGGTCTGAAAATGACGCGTTCTCGAGCACCAGACCGCGAAGCTTTCGATAAAAAGTGACAAAAAAACAAAAAATGAAAGAGAGAACAGAAGGAAAGGAAACGCAACGGTTTGAGGAACGCCTCGGGGGTTTCGCGCAGGACGAACGGAGTAGCATCTGCCGGTGGAAACGTCGATTCAATTTGCCGTGTTTCGCGTGAAACCGGCTAAGCTGTCATTTTCCTCTGACTGAAGTGGCATGAAATTAACACTCGAACGCGTTCATCCGTCGCGGCGTCCAATCCGGTCTGCCGTGGGACGCGTAAATTGCATCGTACCGGTTCGTTACCGGGCTGTTGCGTTTTTCAGACGAGCCCCCGCTGCAAATCTGTGCAATTGAGTTCGGTTCGCGATGTTCTTTTGGATCGACGTCGGATATGGGTTACGGTGGGCGATGTAATTGTTAGAGTTGCAATGCGAAAATGTGTGCCTCTCGTCTGCGTTTGGCGTGGCAATGACCCGAGAGTCTCAAGGTTTTTATACATTGGACCATTTCTAATTAACAACCGCGCGCTGAAAATACGTAGGACAATTAAATCGATCTTAGACGACCGTGACAAATTAATTCTTCAAAAATTTCCGTCGAACAAACGCTTATCTTTAAACGGACAAGTAATGCAATCGCTTGTCCAAAAATAAAAGATGCGGTTGCTGCGTTCCAAACCAATCTGGTGAACGCTGTTGCAGCTTTCCCAGCTTTTCAATAAGCCTGTGTCACCTGCCTCTGACCGGCGGCGTACGTTCTAAGAAATCAATTTCTCCACCGGAGGCCGGAGGTGGACTTCGTTTTAATGCGTTTACTTCGGCAGGGTCGCGGTGAAAGGGCATCTCGGCGGTAAAAGAGGATCGCACGAAAGGCACAGATCGTGTGCACCGTCGCCGGGGGATTAATTATTGGAGTTGCTTCGTTATTCGCCGCGGCGTTGGTCCCAGAGGAAGCCCATACCGCCCCGTAGCCGTCGTTCCACGCAATATTTCCAACCGAGAAAAGTCCATGATAGGCACGTGTTCCGCGCGTCGCGACGTCAGGCGTCGCCGGCCCGACGAGCCACGACGAGGCGATCTCTTCACGGTTTCGCGAGCTGAGAGTGACGCTCGAACGTTCGCGCGATTGCTATACAACCCCCTTGACTTATAGGAACGACAGACGCTCGTGATTGGGTGGCAAAAATGAATGAACACCAGTGTAGACGGGATGCTTTGAATGATACATAGGGATTGTAGCAATTTATGATGACTTTTAATAAGACAGAATGACAATGTTCATTCAAGGACTTTCGTGTGCCTAATCTGTCTAACGTATGCTATCTAAATGGTACCAAAATCTATCGGCAGTTCTAGTGGTAAATATGTGCATGGACAGCCCTTGGACGTCGAGTTAGAATCAGTGGAGATTTTCAACATTTTTCACGGTTCTAGGAGTAGTTCGTAGAACTGAGCGAATTTCAGTGAGAAGGGCTACTAATTTTGTTTAGACCTTACATACACACATGTTAACCCTTATGTTAGCAACCGGGTATCCGGGTACCAATTTCTATATTTCCTTTAATAATTTTTCTATGTTCTTGATAAAATATCGCAAAACCGCTCCAGATCTCGATTCCTTGAACAATTTTACGTCAACTTGTGGTCTGTGAAAACAAATTTATGCATAATATTTGCATAAATAAGTGTTAATGTTTTGCCTCGATTATAGCACGTAAACCTTAACCCTTTCTGTCTTCAATGATTTTCACATTAGTATTACATTTGGCGTTACATTTGGGTATACGTGGCCCAGCCTACGAACATCAAGAAGTGTTTAAACGGAAATGACGTAGTTTTCCTATAATATTTCTGCAACACTAACACCTCATACTATGTTAACAATTTTCGTAGCGAGAAATTACAAGACGTTCGTACGCTGTCTGCGCGCTAACAATTTCACACGCCCGTCCTAGCAACGCACGCATCCCGTGCGACACGTGCTAAGTGCATACTGGCTCTTATTAAATTCAGCCGCGACGAGTCGCCTCCATTTCAAAACGAATTTTCACCGTGCGAAGCAGGCGCGGACAGTGAATTCTGGCGCGCGTAATAACGTGAAAAATCGCTGGTCAAGGTGGTTAATAACGTCGCGGGGAATTTCCGGCCACCGCATCAAAGTAGAGTGGAAGCGGATGTGCCGCGACGAAGCGGCTTAAGCCTGTCGAGGGCGAGAGAAATTCGGAGGGTTGACGGCGTGTACGCGCACATAGCCGAGCATCCACAGTAAAGATGAAGTTCGTGCTCGGTGTCTCGAGTAGCTCTTCCCCGTGGTCCGAGCCGGGGAACGACCGACCGTCCCTTCCCCGTGGCTTTGTTAGAAAGCGTTCGCGGTGCCGGCAGAGTGGCGTACGAAATGACAGCGGCACGGTGTTATTCCGCCGGGTCTTCGAGGGCAATGAGGAAAGATTACTCCGTTTTGAAGGGAAACGCAAGACTTATTGATTCCTCTGGCGGCCTTGCTCGTTGCTTGCACGCGCGTGTGGACGAAAGGCAATCGTGATTCGGCTCTGGTTTCATTTTGGGGCGGTTTATGAAATAATTGCGCGGCGTGCGCTGGACGACTGCGGGGATAAAGATTGATGTTCCGTGGCGTGACAGAAAACAGTTGAGCGGCTGTTTGTAATGATACTGGACTGACTGGAAGGTGGCGGCGGAAGTTTGTAATGACGCAAGTTACGAACATTTAATCGATACGGCAGATTTATGGATTTGCGATACAGGCGATAAGAGGATATGTGTCGCGGAATATCTTGCAACTGACTGTACGAAACAGAGTAATTCAATACTTTACAGAAAACATTAATACATCGCCCCGCCAAAAATATGCGATGCGGCTTCGAAACTCTAACGACCAGTCTGGCCGCAACAATTGCTGCCCAACAAAGCATCGCTGCGTTTCGTGCACAAAAAAAAACAAAGGAAATAATGATCCTCCTGGCGGCAAAAAACAGCGCGCGATTAAAAAAGAAATCACCTGGCCATTGTGTTACTTGCGTTCGCGCAGCGAAAGACGAAAGTCACTCTCGAGCAAGGCGCAAAAAAAGGAAGAGATAGAAAAAAGAAAAACACGTGAAAGAATGAATATTCTATGCTCTTTACATATGACGTTAGCTGAATGCACTCCGTTCTCGCCTTTTAGCGACGCGCATCCGTCTTGAACGGTGCGCAAACGTTGCACGAACGATCTGACGGGAGTAGCTATGAGGGAACGCTCTCGAGTCCGTGTCTAAGCAGGATTAACTCGATCGCTGAAGTTCGACGCGCGGAAGGACGCAATCGATTAGAATTAATTACGCTTCCTGTGCCTCCTCGATCGGCGAAATTCTCCGCGTTCGTCGACCGGCTCGTTTCCCCGGAACTAATCATTGATTAACAGAGACCCGCGCGGCCCGGTTGGGCCAGTCCTGGGCAAAGGTTACGCGCGAACAGAGGGGCGGCTTCTATTACTGGAAAAATAATTGGGTTACGGCTGGACGATAGAATCCATTTGGACACGCCGCCGTAGCCTTTCTTTCTCGGTTTCGATCAACGATCTGCAGGTATTTCCCGTCTTTAACTACTTCCTGACCTACATAGATCGACGCCCGTCGATAAAGATCGATTCCACCTGCGTCTGGCTTACTCTAGCCGTTATATCTTCAACGGGTGTCGCGCGATCGTGACCCGCGCGACTGTCGCACTTCTGCGGCACAGCGAAAACGTTGCTGTTAAAACGGGCATAAACTTATTACGACCTGGAAGCCACTCGAGAATAAACGGCGACCCATTACGCCGCGGCAGACGGATACGGAATGGACAATCCTAGTTATACTTACTTAGTTTACGCCGGGTGCGAGCATAATTTTGTAATAAGATCAAGCGTAACGGGCTCGTTCGGGAAATGCTCGTGCGTAACCGGGTAAATTCGTTAGGGTTTAATGGCATTAAGATGTCACGCCGCGGATCGGCAGCAGTGATGAGCGAGGAGAAGAACAGGGTGTGGAAAAAAGGGGAAACGTGTTCAACTGGGCGAAGCAAGGTTGAAAAAAAGCAACGTGGTAACTTAATTTAGTTGTGCTACAGGCTGCGACGAAGTGCTTGCACGCGGAGCTTCTGATGAATTAAAAAGTTGGTAGGCTTTAGACGCGGAAGTTAGTTTGGATTTCTCGTGACAGGGGTAATGTATGTTGTCGTGTGAGAATTAGAATTCGATGGCGATAAAGTTGCAGAATGGGTCATCGTTTTTCAAACTCTGGTACGTGTACCAACAATGGTTTTACATTTTTGGCGGTAAAATTTTTAGCGCCAGATTTTCGGCGCCGGTTAATTTTTCAATTCAAGAAGGGCATCAGCTCGTAGATATTTCAGGTGACAGAAATATCGCGAATGAGTTCAAATAAGATGACTTGTAATAAGGTAGTAAGGGTACATATATTTTTTGATTCTGATTTATGCGGTACAAAATTTAAAAAGTTTCAGAAGCCCTGGCGCAGGTAATTTTACTTTGCTGATTCAAGTGTGAACAGTTTTACTGATTACACATATTCTTATAAAGTAATATATATAAATGAACACTATTAATAAGATGCAGGTACTTTCGTTAAGGCGGGATAGTTAGCACAGTTCTTTCTATATATGTAGATATATACATATATATTTATAATGCCATTACAGTATCAAAGTTAGCAGAATGAAGTTTTAATTTCCTTTAGCTAATTACCCTTTCTCGTGCAGCTGCAATTAGAGGACTCGCGATTCAAGACAGTCTTACTTTACATTTCGTATCGTTGCTTGATAAATGAAGCAATTTGACAAAATCGACTTTTCTACATATATAGAAAGAACTGTCTCAACTATCCCAGCCTTAACGAAAGTACCTGCATCTTATTAATAGTGTTCATTTCAAGTTGCGTTTAATGCAACCAGACAAAGTATGTATCCACGCCTGCATTCCCGGACGAATGAACGCGACTTTCCGCATCAAATTCGAATGGCGAAATAAATTTTTCTCGTACAAAGATGTATTTCCAAAGTAAAAGCGACTTTGAGCCCGAGTCAAGTGCACATATTCTTTGCTTGGAGGTCTTGATTCAGTAGCTTTTACCATCGCAAAGTGGAATGAAAGTCCCGCAATGAAACGTAACAGCGCATTCCAAAACATACAAAAAAACCCCTTAAGAATTACAGGAAAAGGCTTTTGATATTTGTGGAGGGCTCAGAATTGGTTGAAACGAAAAGTTTATTTATCTCGTTTTCACACTTGCATTTCGCAATTTACCAATGGAAGCTTTAAATAAATATAACTAACAAGGAGTCCAATTTACCTCTTATACTTGCAATATTTACGACAGTTTGTTAAATACAATGTTATTTACTCTCGTATGGTAAGTGAATTTTACAGCAAGCAGAATTTCTTTCAAAAGTTTCTCCTAGAATATGTTGTCTTTACTCGTATCACGTATTTTATTCTATTTCATGTCAAAACCGGAAGAAGGTCGTCAGACTGGAACGTTAAATTGAAGCTCGAGGACTTCGCATTCTTTTCAGCTAAAGAATCTACTCTAGTACACCGTACTTACCAAGAGCCAAAAAATTGCCTACCAAACGTGATGCGAATAAAGTGACCGTAGATTGTTGGCGATAGGGTTTCCAATCACTGATCGAGGGAGAAACTGTGCCATTTGATATTTTGGAACGTTCGAAATATTATTTCGTATTTAATAACTTTCTGTCGGTACTTTTAAATAGCGTTGACGCGATGTCGATAATGTGATGTTTCCTTACTATTGCAGTACGACTATTTTACCAGTTTCTGTTCGATCTATATTTTTCCTTTAAATCAGATACAAACGTGACAGTAGATAAAGATGTGTTTTTATAGTTATATTTAAACACTTGGTGCTGCAAAGTGCTGTGATCGTATTTCGAAATATGCACCCAAGCACTGCGCTACGAGAAATTAAAAGTGGAGTACCTTTCAATTTTTCAATCTTTCAAGCAAATAATAATGAACGTTTTTGTATTGAAAAATACAAAAATTTCAATCACCAAATTCTCCCAATATATTTATTCGCGTCAGGCCTGTGAACCCTACTTTGATTGCTGCATTCCTGCCCCAATAATGTATGGTACTTCAATTTCTTTTGTTACCGATCTTCCATCCACTTAACTGTGCACTTTCCATGTCATTAATTTCACAAACGAATTACTAAATAAAAGGGAGGAACATCAAATGGAATATTGACACGAATTGAATTATTAGCATATTTTCTTATTTCTACACATTTCTTTTTTTTTACATCTTTCACATCAAATTTCGAATGAATCGTTGCATTTTAATAATTTCGATAATGCGGTTGCCCCGATTAATGGCAGTAGTTGTAAACACAACTCTACCATAGAGATACGATTTTCTCTGTGGTTCGTAGTCCCTTCCACTGTCACACGAAGCTACCCTGTAAGCCGTAGTGTAACCATACTCAGATTCTCAGATACATAAGCGATAATATACATATGTACATAGCTAGCTCTTAAACGCGGCTCGTACACCGGATCCGAAGTACAGAACACATTAAACACGCCTTACGACATTATTATCCATTCTGATCTAGATATAGGTATCATCCAAGATTACAAAGAATCTGAGAAACTCTACTTATAGCCCATCCGAAAGTAGTACAATGAAGTGATTCTTATGTAACTCGGTTACAGTAGGACTAATTTCACCTTGAATAAAAAATAGATGAACTATGTAGGGCGTATGCTTCGTATGCTTGTATATATCCGAGTGCTTCGAATAGAATGGTATTAATTTGTTACATAACAGAGTAGGGTGAGAGACGAAGTTTGGACGAGCTTATTTATTTTTCACGCGGATGGAAATGGGCGGAAGGTGAAAGAATGAAACGTGAATGGCGTAACATAGTTTTACATATTGTGCCGTATTTTCGACTTTTCATCTCAACAATTTATCTGACATTTTTCGTTTCTCCCGCCAGTCACGTAACGCCCGATATTGAATTCCGCTTTCCATCACGTTGGCGATCTCTTTTTGAATGTCGACTTTCCAACTAATTTTCACACCCTCGAATTTCGCCTCGAAGTAAATTTTCCTCCCCAAAGCCCGAAAGAAATTGATTCGCGTTAAACCAATCCTCGCCCCCAAGCTGTTGAATAATTTAACTCACAAACTTACGAACGGCATCGGATTCTCAGCGTGGAAACGGCGAAGAATGGACGCGAGATCAAAGTGCTACGAACGTTTCCAACGTGAACCCGCGGTAGATCCGGAAATCATTTAAATAAGCCGATCGATTTGTTCCCCTCTCGACGGCGACGGGGAAAATTTTGAAATCGAGTTCCATTTTCGAGCTCGTCTTTCCATTTAACGGAACGTTGGCGCAAAATCGCGGAGACGTTCTTAGCGCTATCGAAAGTACGAGGATTCGATTTCTCTCGAGGATCCATCAAGACAAACGACTCTATTGTTCTCCAGGTTAAGTCATCGCGACTATTTGTTCCTCAAGCTGGCTACTTGCTGCGTGAAAAATCGTTTCTATAGATATCCGTACTTGCGCGAGCAATTTCGCACGCTTAAACAGGGTCAAACTTGTAACTTTTCAAGTATGATTCGAAACAGCAAAAACTTCTACTTCTGTCTCCTTCTGTCTACGTTTGGGGTGGATAATTCTGTTTCTCCATTTCAATTAATTTTGAGAAATGTTTCTTGCGCGTATACGAGAAAGCAAGAAGATTTTATTAATTAATTTACATTAGAAGAAACTATTAGCATACTGCAAAAGCAAACAAAAACATGTGCAAACAAGTTCCTATTGCAAGAAGGGGGAGCGGTCAACGAAAAATTAACTGCAGAAAGAACAAACAACAGTTTCTTCGAAGATACGAAATGGAAAAAGTTTAGGAGTGTCTTAAGGTGGTGGCACTTGGAAATAACAGACGGGACGAAATTGTGTTGCGAGTTGAAACGATCGCGTTTAACAACGATTGAGAAATTGCTTATATTTATTCGAACGAAAGACTTATAGCTATAACAAACTTTTAATGAGAGACAGAAACGTCTGACAGCTAACATGAATTGCTACAGCTATATATTTTCAACAGTTAAAAGAGATCGAAGATATGAGTAACTTCAAAAGTAATTAAACACAAAGATAACGAGAGATGGTAACGTTCTCTGTATAACTGTCCCTCAAAATTATTACAATACAAAGCCCTTCTTTATCGCTCCTTCAGGGTTACATTCGACTATAACTGTAACTCAACTCGACTGACAAAATTCCCTGTGACAGTTAAATTTATGAAATCGTTACTTGAAAACTACATCCTTTAAATCGTAGGAAGTAGGAACATTCAATATAAAATTCTTCCATTTATAAAAATCATCACTATTTTATCTCTGCACTGAGGCACAGTGTACCCAGAATGCCCTTTTTCATCTGATAATGTGTGAAGGGTAGAAAAAATTCATTGTTCCTGTCACGCGATCCCCGTGTCAAAAGCGTACAGTTAATTGCCGAGTCAACTTATTGTTCTCAAGTAGGAGTCAATATATGTATATAGGATGTAGCCAGAATAAATTGGGGTTGAAGGGTGCAGTCAATCGGCGGGAAGGGTGCCAACCATTAAAGATACAGTTTAACAAGTGAGAGGAAACGGCACTTAACGTTTATAGAACATCCTATATTATTATATATTTCACTAACCTGTCCCTGCACATACAGGGCCTGTATTGATTGTGCATCTACATATTTCTATTACGCCATTCATGCTTAACCATTTTCTCACGATACGATGAAATACAATCCCAACCTAAAATTTGCAAAAAATGCAATTTGATCAAATTGTTGCAACTATGAAAAAAATAATTGTAAAAATGTAAAAAAACATTAATGTCGTTTTTTAATGTAAATTTTTATAAATTTATAAGGATTGAATACAAATGATTTAATTAATACTAACTCGATATTCTTTGTATGATTGCTTTGAAAACTTTGCAATTATTATTATTATTATTATTTATCCGCAATATAATTGTTTATTTCGTTTATTACAATCCTCGCAGAAAGAATAAATACTTACCTATGTAAATGGTAAACCAATTCGATTCGAATCACGAGAACCTCGGCAATGTAGCGCATACCATTGACTTATACTACTTGCCGCACTAATGCATCCAACATTCCCATAACACGGTGCTCAGAGAATACAGTTTCGCTGTAGCCCGATGTAAAAATTGCAAAATGCTCGCCTGTAACGTGGTGCAGAGAATCCAGGATAATAATTAATCGTGTTAAAGAAGGGTTATGTATACTGGTTATACCAAGTACTATTAATTTCTGCGTTACCCATCGTACCCCACCAGACGCTGCAAACATTTTTCAAACCCCCAACATCTATTTACATATATCAAATCAAAATACAACGATGTCGAAAACACTCGCAATAAAATTCCCCTCTCGCATGAACGAACGATCCACTGACCAACGACAGAGGAACACGAAAAAGCTCCCGGCTTTGAAGAAACATGGGGTTCACGCGAGCTCGTAAAGCAACGGGAAGCGGGGCTTCGAGTTAATTCACAAACCCTGTCCTTCCCTTTTTGTACAATTGAGCGGAGTGTTGAAAAGCCAGCGACTACCTTTAGGCTCGTTTCACACGAGTAGAATTTCTCCCGTGCGCGATATACGTGACCGGAATTTATCAGCGTTAATGCAGGGCGTTATTGAAGCAGCTGTGCGACAGAACAGCTGATGACTTTTTAGAAAATCAGAAAATTTAGAAAGTCAGTGGAAAGTTGGGCCGTTTCGAAGAAATCCATTATTTAAAAAGGAACTGTGCTCACTTCGATTAATTCCTTTTTACAATTTATTCGTAGAACGTAATTTCTTTCACTGTTACATACACTTCCACATCTATCTGCAATATTTCTCTTGAATTTTACCTCTGAAAAAGAATAATCGCGTTCCCCGCGACGCGAGCAAATAATTCCATCCCCGACCCAAACGTGCGCACGTCTCCCGCCAGACAAAGTCTGCGTTGGGAAATGTTTCAGCCGACCCTCGTTCGACCAACGAACGAGCTGAACGTCTGGCAACCGGTCGAAATCTGTCTCTACCCCGGTGCTTATTTTTCTAAGGGTTCGCGCTGGCTGCAGTAATTACGCCTACGTATGTATGACAGATCTGAGGGTGAAACCCTTGTAACATTGAAGCCCCCGCCACCTGACACGACCGCGCTTAAGTGGTGGTGTTACGTGTCGACGAATAGTAATACCAAACCGGTGGCACTGGCTGGGTGCATTTATAGGTGTGCACGGTGGTGCATCGTGCACGCGACACACAGTGGATCTATTTAATATCGAGAAGGCAGAGAGAGAGAGAGAGAGAGAGAGAGAGAGAGAGAGAGAGAGCTGGCCGTATAGAAATTTCAGCGGCTTGCGAACGCTGTTATCGCCTCGCTTCGGGTCGCTGATCGATCGCGGAAATTATTACCTTCGTTTCTATTTGAGGAACGCTGCTCCATCGACGACAGGAGACGACCGATATTATTGGATATTGAATGGGGGACTAATGCAAATTGTACAGAAAATTCCCACGAGTCAAGTCCGCGATAGGCACCTGGTTGGTTTAACATAGCACTGTGTATAGGCGGTTAATTATTGCCGTCAGCGTGAAAGGGAGCACTGTTTCGGGGGTGATTCGTAACGTGCTATGACACTGCGGGCTATTTTCGTTAAGACATATGGCGTTGTATTTTAATAGCAGCGAGAAGTTGTTCGGAGGGTGGGGAGGATTGAAGATCAAACAGGGCGAATTGTGAGCAATTTCTAATGCACCTTTTGGGGCGAAATGCAGAGATTTGATGGATGTATTCGTTCACCGAGATATATGTAGAGTAACTTGTTTGGAGTTGCGCGCAGAGCAGAATTATGTTGGTTACGGTATTCGTAAATTAGGTAATTTGTTTGGGGGATATGTTCGTTTGTATTTAATGCAGAAATTTGGAGAGTTGCGAATGTATGATACATACTTCAAAATAAGTAATATTGTTTGTAGGGAATAATAGGGGATAATAAAGATATGTATCTCATGCTCATAGGAATCTTGAAATTGAATGCCTAAGTTGTATCGAATCTATTAATGGATCCTCAAGAAGAAAAATATCATTATTTTAATAGATGTGTAATTGGAAAGGTTGCATACGTAATATGGCCCACTTCAGTGCTACGTAAATACAATATGAATTATAAAAATAAGGTTGAGAAAATGAAACATATGCCGATAAGTGGAATGCAACGAGGTTAATGGGCATTTAAGTCTTCGGTGTGTTCGTTTATTGATAATATTTATTATATACATTTATATAGAATTCGTGCATTATGTTGCAGCCTATAATGTGCAGTACCTTGAAAGTTCACTATGTTGACAAGTGATATACGACCTCGTAATGGATATGCCATCTGATGGTTTAATTTTTAATCTGTTCTTGCTAGAGGCACAAGAAATTAATGAGACAAGGATCGCGAAGAAATGAGTTCAAATCCACGTCAAAGTGAATGCATAGTCGACACAATAAACGTTCCTTATAAATAGAAGTAGACATTGCGGGCCACTACATTTCTACACAAGACGCTTCTTTCTATTCTATGTACACTGCAATTACATTCTGTCGTTCTTATCATTTTCTTTCTTATCCCCTTTTTTTTAAAGCTATATCCACTCTTATTTCATGAGCATTATGTACATTATGCGCATGCTACAATAATATTACACATCGAGATACTTAAAACAGGCTACGTCTTTTATCTTTACAACGTGGTTCGTCCATGTGCTTGAGGGTTATTACGAAACGATTTCACGTTCATAATCAAATATTCTCTATCTAAATATAATCCGGACTTATAGTATCACGTCCCTTACTGTATCTTACTAACAGAAATGTCGTTATAACCGGAATAATATAAATGGGATGGGTAGGGGACAAAAGTCTCCAACTGAATGGGTTAAGTTACCGTGATATACCATATAAAATCTATAACAGTATAAAAAGAAAAATATTTAAAAGAATGATATCACTATTCAATAAAACAGAGCAAGAAGAAGAATTTTTAAACTCAGTTTACGAATTTACGAATCCAATTATTCGTAACACCTTCATCATCTGATAATTTCAGTTTTTAATAACAGTTAATTATCTCTCCAGGTAGACTGGTTTTAGGATAAAATTTGATAACTTTTCAAGCATCAGCGCCCACGAATTATGGTAGGTCGCGTTTGTATTATTCACGCGTATGCCCGGTTGGCTCTATATGAGTTTCTTCGAATTTGCATAAAGCGTTTCGTCTGTTTCGCGCGCGCCAGAAGAATACAGAGCTTACTGCGGATTTAATTTCACGCGGTTCCAGTTTTCTCGCCTCGATTCGATGCACCCGGTTTACCAGTGTCTACGTTATAGGTACTTAGAATACGTAACGCAGCTACATGTCACTCATAGCACTTCACAACCCTAACTCCGTTGCCGCTTGGTGTGAAAATCAATGCGCGTTCGAGTGTTCTCTTTGGGTGCTTCATACTGATGTATGTATGCGTGTGTGTCTGTGGCAGAATGTATCATCGTGTGTTTAATTGAAAGAAAGATGAAAAGTTTGTTTCGTTTAAATTAAAAATATTCGCGAGATAGGAGGACGTTTCACTTTCTCCGAAATTCAATTCTGGTTTATAGAGTTATTAACCGTTTCGGTCCTGTGTCGTCAAAAACTATACGCATAATTTGCATTATTTGCAGAGAAGGTGTATGCAAATTTATATAACATCTGGGAAAGTATATGTGTACGCCCTCAGTAGCGAAAGGGTTAATTCGTAAACATTCGAATCTGTACGAAATGGTACTGCCGCTTTTCTCGCGATTTTTTTCAAATATATTCGCCCTCTTGCATTCCCTCTGGGGCATGTCTCTGTTCGATCAGAAAACTGTACCGAAGACGTGATTCGATAAAAAGAAAAGAAGAGAGAGAATAACAAGACGTCACGAAATGGCACACGATCGAGACTGTCTGAATCGTGAATTGATGTTCGCGTCTTTGTGCTGTTACGTTGTCGCGGCAATGGTACAATAAATAATCCACGCCGTCGAACTGCCCTTTTGTTACGTTTCTCTAACGTAAGTTCATTTGGCGAACACGAGCGGAATTTTAATTAAACGAAATGCAACTCTCTATTCTCTGGCGCATGAAAAGATTTATCGCCGGGTGTGCAGTGTGTGCGATTTGACTTTCAGATTCTTATTAAAACATGGCTTCTGTATTCAAAGCCGAAGTAAATGTATGCGGCGAAATGTGCGCGAAATGTTTTAAGGTTACAATAATAAATGCAGCCTGCACTGTACGCTTCGCTTATTAAATAACGCATATGCACAGCCACGAGATGATACTTCATTTGGAGCACAATTTCCATTACAAAACTCTATCGCCTTTATGGCGGCTGACTCGGCAGCTGAAGTTCCACTGCGCGCCATAAATTGCGACGGCAAAGGGGTATATAGTTAAAGGGTTAATCCTCGAAATTCATTTAAAGTAACAGCTATTTTCTTCATAGCTGTAATATATGTATATTTCATATATTCATGTTTTTAGATTATAATATTTCAATATTCGAGGTGCATATTGAAACGACAAATTGTTACCTAATATGACGGAGATAAATATATTCCACTTGATAAAGCTGAGCACGAATGCAACATGTTCGCGTTGAATGCAGCAATTCAGAAGATTTCTACTCGGCTTCTCCGTTTCAAGAGTTGTTATCGCATCTCGAAGACAAGAGCGGTTATAGCTCGAAGCAACGTTATCTGCAGGGAAATCATTATCGTTTCGCAGTAACTCTTCGGAACTAAGTTTCCATCAGACACTACGGAAACTCTCTTTTCGTTACTGTGGTTTCAAAGATAATTAAGGTGACAATAAATTATGTTCCCACGCGAATCTGTTTGATACGGTGCTTGTAAATATGCTTGCATGGGGTTAAGCTCATCTACGACGAATCGTTAAATTCAATAGGCCATTCAATTGCATCGCACTGCTGGACAATTTAGTTTACTAGCGAGATTGTAATTTTTTTCTCCCAAAGATATTCATTAATTGTATAAAATTTCCCCATACGATTGCACGTTAAAATAATATTTCCGTCCAAGAATATTGTTAACGCAATTGCCATACCAACGTTCGGAAAACTCGTCCAGATCAGAAGCCGCGAGGCTTTTCGTCCGACGTGTAAACAGAGATAACCATTGTTCCTCTATTGTTTCGCAGGACGAGGGATGGAAACTTGACCGTACAAATTACTATCAAGAAGGATGGCTGGCCACTGGTAATGCCCGCGGCCTGGTCGGGGTAACTTTTACTACATCCCATTGTCGAACGAGGGTCACGGAACTTCCGCTGAGGGCGAATTACAACCTTCGAGGACACCGCAGCGAGGTAACTTTTATTCTTCCCATTTGTCTCGCACGTTTCATCGTTCCTCTCCTCCGTTTCGTTTTCACTTAATCCAAATAGCAAACGCGACTCGCACAGAAAAGCGTCGTCCCGTTTGCACGGTTCCCTCTTTTCGAACCGCCCTGCCGGCTAACGGCGCTGACCTTTTTAATTCCTGGCATCCCTGCGATCCCCGCGAAAACGATGCCAGCCTGTGGAAACGTTGATTTAAAAAGTTTCCGAGTCAAGGCCGCAAGTTCCTCGGTCCATGAATCAAACTTGGCCTGGTGCGCGTTCAGAACTTGCCTCCAAGTTAATTTCGCGTTGACCCGATCGATTTTCTCGCTGGTGTGGCTGTTTTTCTAGGAATATGTCTGGACATCTAGATACGCATGGTCGGCGGTGTTATTCACTCGATGTTACAAAAAGGTGATCAAATTATACGAGAGCTGCCTGCACGAATTGGCGATTTTACGTCGAAAGAATTCATTTTGTTATAATTGCAAAAGATGTGTACGGTTTTCTTCTGTATTTTCTGTAGCACATATACGATTGCACGAGACTCTGGAGTACCTCTTGATGAAAAATTTAATTTCCTCCCTTTGATTTTTATATCAAAGCCAGACGAGATATGGAACGACGGGGCAATGGTTTTAAATATAGTACTTTAACACTAGAACTACCAAGGCGGTCAAAGTGACTTGTTTCAGATTTCTTGCTTTAGAATTATTAATATATAGGTACCGTTGTAGCAATTTATGATGAGTTTTAATAAGACAGAATGGCAAATATATGAAAAATACTAAAATGTATCGGTAGTTATAGTGTTAAGGGGACACGTGTGCTATAGAACGTAAGGTGTCTGGTACAAGTTACTCTCTCTCTCTCTCTCTCTCTCTCTCTCTCTCTCTCTCTCTCTCTCTCTAAGGTGTGCAACTTTTGTGCTATTCTCGTTGCACGATTTTTTTGGAGTATCATAGTGATTCATTATGTATCAATATTGCGCACTATGTCGTGGAGGTTTCTTATCGTAAACGCTATTTGTATTGATACTTTAGACGCTGTTCCTCCGAATATTTTATGTACAGGTATTGTAGTAGGTAACATGATTTATATTTGAGGGCCTATCGCATCTTCAATTTGATATAATTCGGTGGTTACGGCGCATCTTGAATTTGCATCAGCTATCCGATTTCCCTGCCATGCCAAACATAAAGAACAGCCAGATAGGATACAGTACGAAATTTTCCGCTATATTGACGGCAAGAGTGGTCGTTTCATATGCTGGTTGCAGTCGTAGCTCCGATTCAGCCATATATTTCTTTTAGGCTCGCGCAGATACAAGGGGGCAGAGCATATCCAATATCGTTCGCTCTGTTTCAAAATAAGCGACTTTTGCGCGTTATCCGCTTCTTTATGAACATGTTACTCGTACACCGACATTCTCGTTCGAATATAAAATAGCTGTTAGAACCATTTGCATCGACGTTGTTGCTAAAATATCTAGCTATATAAAGCGCGAATTGTTTCGCGGAAGCGAAACTTCCATATCTGTACACTTCATGTACAATCATGTACACTTTGTGTTTTTTTCCATCATTTCCATTACGGTCACCGAATTATCTTGTTCGTTCATTATTTCGTGAAATATGGGATGAATGTGAATTACTGCAAAGATTGAAAAATACGATCAATTTGCACGATGACGGGCCATGAAAGATCGCGTCGCTGTTTCTCAAGCAGCGAGGTGGTTCAATTTTCCGCTTCACCCTCGCCCCCCCCCCCCCCCTCGATACTAAGTCATTGATAGGACACGCTGACAGGTACGGTCGCGATACGAGTATCCAGCGATTTTCAATCGGCGACCCATTTCGCGGGAAACGTGAAACGAAGCCTACGAGACACTATCGAGCGCGTGCAGAGGACATTGTGTCGGCGTGTACAGCCCTATCTGGCAGAAGCCAGTCCATGGCAGCCCATTACATGACGTGGGCGCGTTAAATCGCGAAAGAAATTGGATGGATGGGATTCGCCGATAAAGCTTGAGAGATGGCGCAGAGGAAAGAGAAAGGAAATTTTTGCCTCTGTGCCGATAAATCGGGGGGGACGGGACTGCCTCGGCTCGAGTAATTTAGTCGGGCCAGTTCTAGCCCATAAGGCACAGCAAGGCAATCTTACCACGTGTCTTTACTTATAGCGCTGTGCTGCGTATTAAATTTATCGCCACATTGTTAGAAAATTGAATGCTGCAATTTGTAAGTAATTAATGTAGCGCGTGGCTGGTAATTTTTGATATTACTTGGAGGTGTGAATTTCGGACGAATTGTGAGCTCTGGGCGTTGATAAATGTGGCTGTACTTTTGGGGAAGAAACGGGGGGAGATTTTATGTAGACTGCATTCATATATGTAGAGACGTAAGTCAGACTTTTGTAATTCGACAATTTCGAAGGTCCTGTTAGTACTAATATTAGCGTTTATTAGATTATTCCATAGAAATATTTGAGCGGGAAACAATTCCTCTCATTACTCGGTACTTTACATTGGTCATTTTGTTTGGTTCCCGTGAATACCACAGAGATTAATTTGTTTAATATATTTTCGCCACGTACAAAGTTTCTTATTCACACTATTCTCAACTGTATAAATCAAAGGATAAGCGCGTATTTCACTTGCTGTGCTTATTTTACCGCAGAAATTATCAGGTTTTACGTACGCAATCATTTCATACTAACTATTGATAAACCGTTGCTTCACTTCTGCCAACTAATTGTAACTACTGTTTTCACGTTGTTTCTGAAATCGCAATGGAACACCTGTAGAAAACTTTCCCCGGCAACGATCGCCAATAAACTTCTCAGGTGCTGCGTAAACTTGTAACGTTTCCTATTTTAATATTGATATTCTCCTGAAAGAGGTACACGAAACAATGATGTCAGGGCTGAATTATTTCAACAGATTTCATCGATCGAAACGAAATTTATTCGTTCCACCCCTGGAGCAGAAGGCAGACATTGATTTTCCTAATCTCTTGTTAACACAATCCGGACAATTTCACGAATGTCGTCCAAATAATTCATATTAACATCCAATTCATCAATTCCTACGATATAAATCTATATCAACGCCCCGCTCTATGTATAGTGGAATACGTACAACTACGAGTCCTACCATTGTACAATATTAAACTCAATCGCGATCTACAGTTTCGAGCAAAGCACCGATTCCAGTGCCGCAAGTCGACCCTTAACAAATACTGCGACTTTCTTTCATATTAGCCACGCGCGTTACGTTCGAAACCAAATGACCGACGCAAATAAGATATCTCAGAGTTCACCGGAGCGGGGTTAAAATTGTCGATGTGCGCGCGTCGCGTGCTCCCGCCGCGAAAAATTCGCTATGTGGCTACATCCGGCGGGTTTATTTCAGACACTTTGGCGTAAGTTTTCATCGAGGGTAAACTGGGTGAAAACAGCGCCGGATCCTTTGTCGAGGGTTCCAAATCGATATTAAGCCGTGGGCTGTTTTAACGTGCCCGCAACTGTTCCGCCTTGCGACTCCTGTGCCTCGCGGACCTCTGCGAAATACATATCTCGGGGAAGATTCATGACTCGACGGCGCGCATGCAAATCATCTCCGTCAGCTACCTTCCGCAATATTAATATTGCCGGCTTCGAATCGTTGGATCTCCACTTTCAAACCGTCCGCCACGTGATCGTCTTTTACACATTATTACTTCATATTTGCCTACTCGCGACGCCACGTTCAGTCCCGTCTTTGGATCGTCTTTCCCGTTCCTACGTATTTTCGTTGATCCTCGAGGATCAGATTTTATACGCGCGTGTAGACAGGGTGCTCCACGAAGTCTGCGCACCGGGGATATTTTCGTTGCTTTAAATAATACGCGAAAATGCGTCGGATGAAAGCCTTTTTCTTATACGGAATGTCCCATTTTCTGGGTTTAATTTCGATAGAATACGGAAACCTGAGTACAAAAGTACTAAAGTTCGTTTAATCTTCAAATTCCTCGTTTTTGCGATATTTGACTGCGATATTTGACTTTGCTCTGATAGATATAATATATTATGTACATGTACGATGGTCACACGCGAGATACCCTTTCATTTATCTCTCCCGTCTTTCATACAGACACGCCTTTCTCGTTTGAAACTTCGACAGCCCGCTTTACAGATTCGTGAAAAAGGACCGTGACTGTCTGGCAGATTTACTCCTTCAGGGAGCAGACAATTCGAGCTTTGGTCTGGCGACATTTACGGTGACTGAACACCGTGCTGTTAGGCTTGCGAAACGTTTCGTCGACTTTAAGAGAATAGCCATGGTTATTAAGTTATTCACGTCTGCTTCGAGGAGGGGACTTTTCATATCTTGACTATTTCTTGGAGGATAATGCAGAATGTTTGAGATATTTTTTGGGGATAGTTATTTACTGGAAACGAATAATTAACTATCTCAGATGGCGGTACAATATTTAGTACAATTTTCTTCAAATTTAATCCACAGTTTAGGCCACGTATACAGGCCCTAGTAACTGAAGTCGCTTTAAATATTAGTTTGTGATTTCACTGAAACATTGTATACTTTGGAATCACTTCAGAATCGGTGCTGTTATTAATTAAATGAAGAGCGAACTGGGTAACAGTGTATAGTATCGAAATGCTAATTCACACGTGCGAGCTGCGTGTCACCGACACGTCAATCCGTTAACTTCAAGGCATCCATTATCGTTAACCATCATCGAGCATCATTTATAAATGGACGAAAGTAAAACGTGACACGATAATCGGACCGTAGTTTTCATAAGTCATCCACGGGTTACATCATCGCGACAGGCTGAAAAGTAGGGTAATCCTCGAAAACTTATTTCAACGGTGACGATATCATCGAATGTTTATACACAGGGTGCGGTATAAATGGTGGCACCAAGCCGGAAGAGCGTAATTCGTCGGACAAAAATAAATCAAAGGAGAGGGATGAAAGCTTCCATCGGTGGCCTAGTTGTCGAGGAAGTCGATTTATAAAATCGGCTGGGTGCCGGCCAATTAAAACTGTATAAACAATTACGAAGGGAGATTATATATCACTCTTTCTTGATTTGTTTTCATGAAAATTATTTATATTTATATTCATCGACGGCGATGTGTTAATGATTACATTTACATTTGATTTAGTAATTAGTGATAAAATCATCCTCGATCTTAATTACCGTATCACAAAAATCAGTACTCCGATTGAAGGTATCTGAACTGGACATACATGTATGTCGAACCAAACCATAGATTGCTTACACGTGTGCAAGCCCCTGGGAATCCTTGCAAAATATTGCCGACAGTATTTACGGTAGTCACGGTCGTGCATGTTTTTTTGTTTTCTCTAGGAATCATAGTAAAGGACTAGGACGTGTCTTTTGCGTTCACGTCGGTCCACATTTCAGTGTTTAAGGGTAGCCGACGTGGTATCGATCTGGCACGCAGTGCTGTTTTAAGACAGTGGCTCTCAACCCTACCTTTAAAGGTATTCGGATTTCAAGCACTTTTGATTGAAGTGGCTTCTTCCATTGTTCACGTGCACGCTTGGGGTGACTCGGTGTGTATCATTTAAGTTATTTTCCCTTTCGTTGCGGATATTGAGTTCGACGACCGCAAATTGGGCATTATCTTGATTTATTTATAATTATACATGTCATACACGTATATGGATATTTTATGTGTCAATTGTTTGTTGCTTTATTCGTTGAACTGTATAATCGTTCGATCATTTTCCCTTTATCCCCTTCGCTATGGAATCAAGTGTACAGAAGAGGTACGAATTAAAAGGACATTTCCCTGTTAACAGAAAGCATTCTTCATCGTTGCCCAACACGTAACAGATCTCTCGAATTTCATTCGACCGTAAGCCTCGACACAATGGCAAATGGAATACTGTTGTAAAAATTGTAAATAGAATTTACCGAATCTTACCGCGTACAGGGCACGGTTAATATCGGTATTAAAGTCCAGCCAAGCTTGAACATACTATATAGCGAAGCCACTGTTCTCCCTTCTTCTGTCTGCCGCCTGACAGAAGCTCCGTTTTAATTTCCGCGCGAGTGCAAGCTCCGATTCATAGAAGCTTTTACGCCGGTGAACAATACGTTTTAACATCGTGCATTTCGTATTTCTGTTGCCGAGGCGATCGACCAAAGAATATGAACCGCGCCTCTTGCAAGTAGAATAAGTCTCAAGTTCAGACGAGCGAGAGCCTCCTCGCGCGAAACTCGCACGCCCGATTAAGTAATGCACATATTATACACGGGGTCCCTACTTTTCTCCACAAAACGATGGAATATTCAACGGGTAAATAAATATTGGTTCGAAAACGATTCATTAAGAAATGAGGAGAAAATTGGATATTAAAAAGGTTTTCACTCGATGCAATAAGAGAACAGTTTCGACGAAATTTACCTGCGTTAGTTTTGATTTCAAACTGTTTCCATAGGAAGGCACGAAAAATGTCAGAACAGTTATGTAGTCATAATAATATAGTGGTTTCGTGACCTGTCAATATAGAAACGCGAATACAGTATGTATAATACTGGGGCACGTAACCGTTCTCATAAATTTCTAAGGGACATGCGTGGTTACAGTTAACGCGAGCGCCCAGATAATCGAATCGTGCGGCGATCGATCGAAGGAAAATCAAATTTTAAGCAATCAGGACGAAAAAAGGAGATCGCGAATGGGATCATATTATTCCGCTGATACAGATACGATATTAGCTGCACAGGTAAACGGAACTTGCACAGACATAAGCTTGCATTTTCAGTTATTTCTGTTCTAGGCCGTACCACCTACGGTTCGAACCTTTACGAATCAATACCACGATTATACGTGCCAGTTTTGCTGTAGCTCATTAGCCACAGCAACCAATTTTCGCGTTCTCTCGTGGCTAATTTCACGGTTAGTTCAATCGTTCAACTGTTAGTACTTGCTGTTTTTTCTTTTTCAGTCAAGAAACTTCTTTCTCTTTTAGTCAAGAAACGAGTGCTTCTGTTTAGATTTATATTTTACGTATTTATCGCGAAGATTCATGTACATGTATTTAAATATTGCACATTATATTTTACGTAAAAAAGTTTCATAGATTATATGTATATGGTATAGGTACTCTATTTGAAGAGAATAAAACCAAGGTGCAGAGTTGGATTAAGTTTGCCATATTTTAGATCATTCTTTTGCCCATTTCAATATACAGCGTATATGAAGGGAAGTAAAAAAGACAGAAGTAAAATAGTAGCAAACATATTTCACAAAAGCCTTGCGATTATAATGAATCAGTGAAACGTATCAATAATTAGTTGCATTAAAAGGAGTGCACCGTATGAATAGTCAGACATATTCTCAAACGTCAAGCACTCTGAAAACAGATTAATAATAAAACTATCGCCGTGTATTTCTTATCAATACATTATTAATGCATATGGAATCACGTCATTTTATCTGATATTTTTGTTCCAAATACTTTCTACAAATTGAAGTGTAACAACGTACGACCTCTTTCAACTTTATTTAGCGTATCTTTTGGCAAGAATCACATCTGTATTTTAATTTTTCTTTCAAACAACAGTCACGTTTTCTCATCTCTCTTTTCGCTGTTTTACAATCTTAACACTATCAGACCATGTCCTCCCACGCTAGTTGTCATACAAATAGAATTGTACACGACACCTGCGAAGTATCGGAAACTTTTGTCAGTATTAATTGACGTTGCTACTTCGAGGGTGGCAGTAAAAATACACACGTCGTTGCTTGCGTAGTTACTCGTTAACACTGACTTTCCCAGAAGTGGAACAAATACGTGGAATATTAAATGAACATTTAACGGTTCCGGAAACGAGTGGATAACTCGATTGACGAATTCGATCAGAAGTACATCGTTCTAGAGTAATTGATTGCGAGAGGCGTTGTCCAGACATGGATGAGTAATTTTCCACGGATTAGCAATGTATTCAGCTTCGATAGTGTTGCGCTTTAATCAAGATGAACGAGCGACGTATGATTTTGATGTTCCCCGTTTTATCATAAATTTTCAAAAAGTTCCAGCAGTACGCGATACAAAATTTAATATGCACATAGCACGCACATAATAATAATAATAATAATAATAATAACAATAAAATAGAATAATATATAACAAAACATACACGACCACAATTTTCACTGCACCACCGACAAACAAAAAAAGTATCGGAAAAAGTATGTCCCTCTTAACGAAGGTTGCAAACGTAGTTGAAGATTCACGCTCCCGTAGTTTGCTCGAAAGAAGCACGCGATAGCGGGTGCACCGACATGTGCCGATCGCGAAATAAATCCAATCGGACGGAACTTGACCCGCGCGAGGTTACATCTAGATCAACGGAGACGTAAACGCCGAGACAGGATACATTACGCAACGTCGAGATCGAGCCAAAAAGGGGCAGAGGAATCTCTTCCTCCAGATATGCGCTACGGTGGCGCATACGCTCACCTTGACACTGAAAAAGGCCGGATGTATGGAAAGGACCGTCATTGATTTAACGAAACGAGTTCACCGAGAAAGAAACATTACGCCACTTGCCGCAGCTTTTGCTGCAATGCATTAGTCGTTCGACTGTTCGTTGCGTGAGAAATACGTGACAATAGCTTTCGAGGGGCGGGGGGGGGGGGGGAGAAAAAACCGAGCAACGACGAGAGGAAAAGAAACGGGGTGAAAAAAATAAATGGGGATGAAAAGACATACACCGACGTGTACACCACGTGATACGAATGGAACAGCCTCGTCGTGCAACAGCATTTACGCCCGTTGGGTTTTATTTCTGTGCTTTTTTACTCGTTTGTTTTTGTTGCTCAACGAAAGGAAACAGCGACTGTTAATTGACGATACGGAGTTCGCCGAGTTAACTAATTTTCGTGGAAAAACTTAAGGGAGTGGCGTTAATTACACGGTTGGGAGCGCGCGAGACAGTGGAGTAAAAAGCATCGCAGGGAAGGAAACATGATGCGGAGAAGATAATCACACTCGGTGTGTGCTCAAAGGATTATGCAACAAGGATCTGAGCTAAAAGTGCTTTCTCGGTGTTCGTGTGCGATGGTGAATGTAGCAAAGTACCGAGGTACGTGCAGCGGAAATTCAGCCGAGAATGTTTGCAAGTTGCGCAAATATTGTGCGAAATATGTTTATGAAATTAACTTGTGGGATGAAATAAATGAAGCATATGATAGGAGATTTGAAGTGTTCAATTTTTAGGATAGTTTGATTTATAATAGGGATAGATCTTTAGAATGGTTAAAAATTGCTACCATTCTTATTTATCACACTTCTGGTTTGAGGAACATTTGTTGCTCATTTATGGTACAATATTGTGTTTAAAAGTGATATTTAATAATTGCATTTAAAACATCCCCCCCATATGGATGGAATGCAGATTTCGGGTTACAATTTTGGGTAAACTGTACTGAATGTATAACGTGGCTGTGTACTTTCTCTACGTGTTAACTAATTAATGATATTTACGTTACATGTGTGTTTTGTTTGGTTACCTTGTGACAGAATGCAAACAGCAATTGCTTCAAATATGTATGACATATTACGGCGAAATTGTTCAGCCCAATCAGTCGAAATAATATCATTATCGACAATATTCCATTATAAATGTAATAGTGTCAAACATTGTTCCGTGGAATATAATTTGCAAAATGTGGAAAAAAGTTCAGAAGTCCCGGGAATTTCAAGTTAAAAATCTCAGAAAATTCATATATTTTAAGGTGTAGGGGAATATTTCAACTACCTCCACAATAAATATGATTTCGATGATGTATTATATTCATTCGCAACTGCCATCTTGCAATATACAAAATTAATAGAACGAAGCTTTCACGGCAGAACTTTTTTAGTTAATATTACCCGCAAATCCAGAAAATATTACTCGAGACTTCCGAATGAGAGTTGTATACCTTTGAAGGAGTACACATTTCAATCTTCCATCGAGTCGTAAGTTTCTTCGTTGCAAGTTTATAGTTCGCGACTGTTGGTTATTATTCAATTAGTAAGTTGATGAATCTGAAACGCCTGAAAGTTGAGTTATGAAACGGGAGTAGATTACATTTAAATAATAACTGTCTATATCTATACTTTTAAAATGTGTCAGTACCTCTTAAGTTTGGTGTGTTCGTTAAAATAATATTTTTCTGAACTACATACTTCTCTTGCTTTATTAAACAAGATGTAACGCCTCTTTAAAAATGTGAAAGCATCCGAAGTGCTACTAAAATTCTGACGGAACATCGGAACACCTTTTAAAAGGCAAAGGCTTGTGCCAAGAACAATAGCAGATGTATGTATGTATATATTCTATTGAGGGTTCTCCGCAATGGTACTTTGTATCAAAGATTGTGCAAATAGTGGATAAACCGTTCTGTTGCACCGATATCACGATAAGAAATTCCGGAAGTGCTTCAAGCCACTAAGCCAAAGCTATAGTATATACATACACAAACCCATTTGCCATCTGGAGGGTGTTAAAAAAAACAGTGTTTCTCACTAAAAGGATGCACAATTAATTAGTCTCAACAATGTTGCACATCGCGCAATGCTAATCTCTCTAAGGTTAATCATTCAAATGTTCAAATCGTCGTCGAACGCACAGGCAATTTACTTTTTAAAACAAATACCGACTGTCCTACACTATACCCGTGACATTAAAAAATACAGTTTCTCGTTCGAAACTTTGCACAGACGTGTCACGCGAACTCTCTAAAAAATATACATTACACCTTTAGCTCGTACGGTGGTACGTACACAGCAGCCAAGGAATTGTTCCGTTCAGTACCACCTACGAGGACTCTCCTCCATTAGAAATGTCTCGCACCGGCGTTCGTACGATGGTCCCAGCGAGTGTAGCTGAAAATACAACTTTACGACGAATAATCTGCTAGACATTGTGCTCCCGTTGTACATGTGCGCGTACCCGGTGAGTAAAGAACGGGGAAGAAACGGGCAGAAAAGAAAAACGTAAAAGGGAAGCAAAGAAAGGACGACTGGAAGCGTACGAACAAAGGGCATGCAGAACTTCTGCGACGAGTATTTTTCACTTCCACCCGCTCAATAGAAAGATTCAGGTGAACCTCGATTATCCGAATTAATGGGAAGACATAAGTGTGCGGATACGCGAATTATGCCGACTCTCATATAAATGTACGTATTTCTATGGAAGCAAACTTATTAACAATTATTACATCTACAAATATGGAATTTTATTTTGTAAATATAACAGTCGAATAATAGTGGTCGAATAGTCGAGTATTCAGGTGATAGGAGTTCGAATAAGAGAGGTTTTACTGTACACGCGTACATATGTATGCACGTTACTGGGGAAAAATGGCCCGCTGCCGATGTTTGAACACAATGCCGCGCGGATGGAACTCACGGTGAGACGCAATGCCGGAAAATGAAAGCCGATAATTGTAGCTGCGCCCTGAATCGAGAGATCCGATAGAGGGCACATAATTATCGCGGACCAGGCCGCTGTCCATCGACCATTTATGAGCGCTTTTGCCGATCAGATATTGTATTTGCATCGTGAAAGAGAATTAACGATGCGCATGTTTATTCGATCCGTCATTACGATTGATCAACTTTGAAATTACAGTCCACTGTGAAAGTACGTGTCACCTTTATGTTTGCAGTGAGCTTTATTTCGCGGAACACAGATAAGAATAGTTTTTACAAATTCTTATGGACGAAGACGCTTTCATTTGTGAAATTTATTTTCTCTTTGCCTGGAATTCTCAATGGGAAACAACGAAAAGAACATTGAGAATGGTATGAAAATAACTAAAAGCAATAAATGAAATCCTACAATATCGATATTATGAAGAAACCATGTATTTATTTTGCAATCTCTGCGTTGTAGCAGAAGAAACAACATAGTTTCATGCATACTTTTCTAAAGTGTTTTGACTACGTACCTACAGAAATGTTTTCCATTCAAATGAATTTCGAATTGTATGTTATACTATTTCGTAGTTGTTTGACAATTCGCTATTTCATCGTGAAAGTTCGCAGAATTAAAACAATATTATCTGCAAGGTACACACGTCGGTGTGGTTTTCTCAAAACGGACCAGTCACCGAAATAGAACCGGAAGAATTTAAATGCTCTTCGCACAAAATACCAAGGGGGGGGGGGGGCTGTCAGATTGCTCGCCTATATGTAGGTACTGCCGTTTTTCAAGCACCAAATACAATACCGATCCATTTGCTGAACGGCAGCTTTACGATGTCCATTAAGGAAAGTGTTTCTATTACATTTGCCATTCTCATCGTTACTCGTGCCAGCTTATAGATTCATGCGTAATTAAATGTCCACTAAGGTAAAGGTGTAGCCGCACCGACGTTTCTCAAATGGAATTTCAATTCAGCTTTGTTTGCACGTGTCATTGTCTGTAGAAATGTAGTACCTATATACATGAATACATAATACAGAGAGAACGTGGAACGAATTAATTTTAATTATTGATACCCAAATGAGAAATTCATTTTATCAATTGTTGATATCTTTCATTCAGTTCTTTAACTCTTTTTCCTTGCACCGACTTATTATTACATGGACAAATTGTTGAAACTGACACACGATAGGTGCTGAATTGCCATCGAAATGAATGACAAATGATTTCAATTAAATCTTAATATGTACGTGCCATTATGAATAAATAAGTGTATTAACCTGTGTCGTGTAACAATGAATTCTGTTCAGTGATTGCATAACTTACTGTACACGCTTACTGTACACGCGAGAACAAAGTTAACGAAAGGGAAAAATGAAGCCTAATAAACATAAAGCCACCCTTTATTGAGTAAGTTATTTAATTTTCCAGCACGACTACATAATATAATAACGCGCTGAGCAGAGATATTCGTATAAATCTTGTTCAGAGGGAGACCGATGTTTCCTCGAAGAAGGAATCCACGACATCTTCGAATATATCGGTTGCTCCAGACGTTTCCCACAATCTTACATTCTGCACGCTTCCAATGCCACGAGAGAATTCGTGGCAACCATAGCTTCTTATCGATCAGTGCCTTTACTCTATCTCCGCTGCGCTACACGACTTTCTCGACCAGTCATGCTCTGACAATTTATAACATATTACAAATGCCTGGCTATTTATCAGATTTTATTATCCTCGCGATTATTACTTCTTCGGCCGTTTTTACGAAACTTTATGCCCGCGGTAGGGAAATCAATTTTCGCCCGGACACGTTTCCTTTTTGTCGGAGCTTTAATAGATCAGTGGAGCACCCGGTTTATAAGGCAAATCAATATTGCAGAATTCTTGTAAATAATTACAGGATGCTCGAGGTATGAATATAGAAAGGGAACGAGGAATATTGGAATACATTTTAATGAACGAAGGTTTGCTCTTTAAACGCTATTAGATATACATATTTGAACATCTTAATCATTAATCTGATGAGTACGATAACAATTTTAGAATTTGTCACTGGAGGAAAAGAATTTTAAGCGTGGAATATATAATGATACATTTATTGCTGCAGAAAATTTTTAATAAATGCTAGGGGCTTGTTATATGCATGTAG
The DNA here is from genome assembly GCA_963583965.1 of Nomada ferruginata. Classification (NCBI taxonomy): domain Eukaryota; kingdom Metazoa; phylum Arthropoda; class Insecta; order Hymenoptera; family Apidae; genus Nomada; species Nomada ferruginata. The sequence goes on from OY757225.1 coordinate 13,646,893, forward strand.
ATGCGTTCACTGTTGGGAACATTTTTCTGACCACGTACTGAAAACCCGTTTTATTATTTTTTTCCGTCACAGTTATGCATGTAACCGGGAGAATAACTAAATATTTTCATGAAACATTTCATATATCTGGTGCACTGTGACAAGAGTTAACCAAAGATTCTTTTATACTTGAGAAAAAACAATTTTCATGCCACTTTCTCATGGTATTAGTTCCACGTGTCAGAGATTCTAAATATAAAAGAGAAAAGTTTCTCAATGAACGGAAAAGTAGGGCGAGTATCATATTATGTTCTAGAGAGGAGAAAAACACGATTTATTATGAATGAATAATATCCGATATTTTTGTGACATAACAAATGACGCAGTTGAACATTCGTTACAAAACCGATCGTAATAACTTATTATAAACTGATATTTCATTCGCAACCCACTTTGCCCGCTGGTGCGTTAACCCGATGGAAAAGTGACATTTACTGGCATTCATGTGGCGTGTACATATGTGTGCGCATGTACAACAATATTTTACACTCAATCTGCGCCGAATATGCTTAGAAAAGAAAAGCACGAAGCAATAAGATTCTCTTGTTCCGCTGAGCTTTTCCCCGTAGGTATGCTGTTTCCCTGTCTCTATACGAACAAGTGGTATAACCCGTGTCAACTGGATGACTCACCCCATAATCTTACGTTTCCACATCCCGTGGAGCTCGTCATGGTGTACACAGGACGATCGAAATATCTCCTCGACACGCGTGTCACGTATGGGATCCCCTTTCTTACTTTCACGTTGCCCAACTTTCGACTCCACCCTCCCTGCGCTGGTCCAGATACCGTAAGATCGATCGAGCTTACACGTGGACGTCGATTAATCCACAGTGTCGATTTATCGACTGTATCGCTTTTACAAAAAATAACCATGTATCGTTGATTATTTCCTGCGTCAGCATTGCGGTTTTCTTCCCTTCGTTTATGGGGCGGTGATTGATCGTTCAATAAGAGCCACGATTCCAGAAGGATGCGCTACTGGTAGAGCTGGAAAATAAGCTGGAGGTATCAATCATCGAGAGGATTCCTTCGTGTACAAATAATACGGAGGAAAGGGAGGATTGAAGAAAGCGCAGCATTGAATTCTAATGAATCTCGTTAGAGGAATGGAATAAAGCGATATTAATATTTTTGATAGATGTTTATATTTATTAGGGGCGTGGAACAGTTTTAATAAGTATTTTGGTATATTGCGTTAGGGAATCGGGGGACGATTATAATTCGATTAATTGCGGAGGGTGAGGGCGGCGCGTACGTAGTTACAATTATATTTAGCAACGTGATTAAATAAAGGGTGATTGATTGGTGGCAGGCATGGATTTATGATCTGTGCAAACGAGCATGATTTTAGCGGGGACTTTTCTTCAGCAACTAGAATTTGTTGGAGTTTAGAAGTTATTAATAATGTCTTATAAATATATGTCTGTTAGTTATGGTTAGTTTGATAAATTTCCTCGCCGTTTCTATCGAGACAAATCTTGCCAAAACTGAAATCTTGTACTTTCGATGCACAAGTACAGTAAACCAGAAGTTATTATAGATCAAAGGAAGTTATCATTGACCGCACAGAACATATGTAATTATAGCAATCTCCGTCAGTTTGAAAGTAAACGTAAGTGGTCCCTCTTCTATTGATAGAATATTATCTCGGCCACAAGGATTTAACACGTCAATACTTGCATTCTAAAAATTGAACTACGCAACAGATACAAGTTCAAGCAATTGTGCAATTTAATAGCGCAGTTCGGGAGCTTCCGAGGTTTCAATGCAAAACGTTGAAACGAACTCGATCCAGAACTTTAATCAGAGATAAAAAAAATAGCACCGCTTGTTATTTTCTGTGCACGAAAATATAACATTAGCGGGTAAAAATAGTGACGGGGAAATGTTGAATAAATCAAAAGCTCAGAGATACGTATTCGAATCCACCCTCGAGGATGTTAATCTTTAGCTATCAAAGAATGCCTCGAGCAACAACCAACATGGACGTCTTATCATAAACAAAAATATTTGCAAAACTTTGACTGCTATCAAATCCGAATTTCATCGGAATCAGATTGTCATCGAAGTCGAGTAAGGGGGAAAAGGTACGAGTGTCACAAATATTCACGAAACCACAGACCACTTAGCAAAATTGACATAAAACTGCCTGCAAATTTTTCAGAAATATTTCCTGATAATTATCACCAAACAGTAGTTCGGTTTAGAACACCATGAAAAAATATAGGTACTAGTCTAAGAATATGTGAAAATAATAAATCAGTTCAGTCCCCAAGCCATTATACATTTATCATTTCAACCTGCATGCATACATTACATGCATTATATTCGAAGGAATGTACAGCGTAATTAATTACATTACATTAACAAACCCCATACACCGACATTCGTATTCTAACTGCAATCACTCCGATCCCACCCCTTCGAAATAGCGTGACAGAGAACGTTTCAATACGTGAACGCCAATAATCATAATGATGCAGCCGAGCATAAATAAACTAATCGCCTGCATTAAATCACAGACCCGTTAAATTCCATAGCCATCTTTCCCCGGCGCCATGGAAACGTATCGAAATGCTCGCTCGTTAAAATCGGACAGATGGAGGGCAAAATTACACGTGATCATGCGAATCGTTGCACGGACGACACTTGTCGATCGATTGACTACCAGTACACTGTCATGACGGAGCAACGACACGTCGCTAAATATAGCCGAAGGTATACTGCTGGATTTATTGTTCACGAAAAATATCTGTGCTGCGTTTTCTCGTGGATGACGTTCGTGTCCACGTCCGCACAACGTCTAAGGAATGCGATCGGGCTAATTATAGCTTCGCTTAAACGTAATCGCGTTTTTAAATGCCCGTGTATCGAAGATCTAGAGCCTCCTATTTTCATAATCGCGCTTTTAAATACTGTTTTAGATTATCCACGCACAGGTGTGTATATACGTATATACATATAATATTGTATACACAGGTACTTGTATATGTATAGCTTTGTAGCATGATTACGTCGTACTTCTAGAAGTTTTAAATATTTATTAGAGCCGCTGTGGTGGTACCTTTGTGGCGTACTCTTTACGGCTAGTTGAAAGGGCAGACGTTTTTACATTTTTGCACTTGCTACTTTATACTTTGTGCATTACATTTTAGAGCTTGTAGTCTGTGTTCTGCGTTTTATGCCCTGCGCGTTGTATCTTGTTTTATTTGTTGTTCGAAATTGTTGAATGCTACATTTTCAACGCTTGCGATGTTTATTAATATCGATATTCGTTATAGCGTATTGGAAGTTTTTTCACATTTATTTCAATCTCTTTCTTCAAAAGCGATATTACAGTATTGCGATTATACCTTTGAATAGTAAAACATTGTGCGAGCTTGTAGCGGGGAATGAAATTTCGTATGGCAACAATTGGGATATTTCTTTATCGAACTTCCACGCCTACAGAATTCAAGTGCCCTCTATTATTCTTCATGCCAGGGGAATTTATTGTTTGTCAATTACACCGCCCATCGATTTTATAGTTTCCAAATTCCGATTGCACCGTGCCGTGGCATAAATATTTTACGGCACTGTTCCAAGATCTAATTGTGCGATGACAAATAGCGATAGGGATTGGATGAAATCGACCTCTTACCATTTGCACACAGATGTATATTCTTCCGCGTAAAGTGCAATAAATGACTCACCTTCGCGATGGAAGGCGTTAGACGAATGCACCTCCATTTGTTCGTTTATAAAGAGAAAAGGAGTAGAATGAATAGAAACGAAGCGGATGAAATGTTAGACGAGAAAAGAGACTTGCAAATGGACGATTGGGCAAGATGTACAAACGTAAGTCAAAGGGAGGAAAGACGAGAGGAAAGTGGCTCGGTTAAAAAGGAAACAGGAAGTACTGTGTAAGGGAAATGGTGAAATGTATAGAAATTTATAGTAAATGAAAATTACATATATGTGGGATTGGAAGTTTTGATGAAATTAAGCCGATGTAACTGTAATAGATTCAACGCTGATACACTGTGTATTTATTAGCAATACGATACACTATTCCTTATACTTATTCCTATACTGTCTACGCTATACTACGCTGTTTTACTACACTGTTTTACTACGCTGCTCCTCGATCCACTCTGCTCCACTCCTCAATCCACACTATACATTTCCATTCGTACATCCATTCGTCCTCAGTCATTCTCTCTCTCTCATTCGTATCCTTAAAGATATCCTTAAAAGCTAGAAAACAGGGGACACGGTTCTGCAGGCTAGCGCTGCTCGCCTGCAGACCAGCTGTGTCTCAGGTAGCGCGGTCATAAACGCCCTGTACCTGGACGTCGGGCGCTTTGCACTCCCACATATATTCGTATTTTTGGCAAATATTTTGTGGGCGAAAAGTCGAAAAAGCGTGGACTTCAGTTTTCCTCGTTGAATACCGTAAACCAAGGTACTATTATGGTGAAAATCTTTCAGCTGCGTACTGAGACTCGTCTTTGATCTTACGAGCGTAATACACTTCCCCAATGAAAAGATGAAACAAAGGATGTCTGTTGATAGGAATCCTGTAAGATTAAAACGAAAATTTGTTGCTTGCTTCTGGGATTATGAGGCCGATATTTAAATTGCCACGTTGAAAGGCGACCGTGACTTAAGGCTATTCTGTTGCAATCATACTAATTAAGGATTGCAATTAACTTTTCTACAATATTCATTGTCACGTTTTATATTATTCTCATAAATGCAATGCACTTTTCTACTTCTGTAGGATGTATCTACTTTTTCGATAATTAGCAGAGCCCGCGTTTAAAGTTGCATTATGCTTCACGATACACTAAATGTAAAACTGGGTGAAAATGTTTACGAAGAACGTTTTGTTGATCGATTAAGTCGTGAGACTTGTAGCAGGCATCCCACAAAGTATCGGACATTGAGATATAAAAATAAAAATGCGGCTCATCGCTATTCAAAAATTGCCCTGCTATACTCGTAACAGAAGCAATTGAATTCGTTTTGCATTTTGCAGACAAGCTTGTTACCACAATAAATCATATTTAACCGGGGTTACTTATATTTTCCTTTAATATTTCAAAAGCTAATTTCCCTGTAGGAGAAACGGCTTAGAACTTCGTTCCCTCTACTTGCGCATCTTCTTCTGTTAAATTTGAAATAGGTTTCAGAAACCTTTAAGGAAGAAAAAGTTTTGTGCATCGTGTACACGAATCCTTCGTTATTATAACGTTCTTCCGTGTTTAGTATTATTTATTTTATTAGCAGAATTGAACGTAGGCGAACCGATAAAATGGTAAATAGAAATCCAAGTAGTACCAATCATAATTTATCAGCCCTAACGATACAACATCAGAATGTTATGTTAGTTTGTACTCCTTTCAAAATTATAATTGCTTACTTCTTTAATATTTATTCGAACTGTGTTCCTCCCTAATCGAATACTTTAGAATAATAGAAAATATTTGGTACACTCGCAATGTTGAAACGTCTACATTCTACATCATTCATCGATTCTCACGATTTTTCGTCGTGGTTTTAACGTGCACAGTTACACAGCCCATCCAAGATCTTTCCTTATTCGCCCTATAAAAGAAAAAAGATAAAAAGGGAAGATCTCCATAAAGTAGCCCCGTCTCACACTCGCCAGAAAGTTGGGCACAGTCTGTCTGAGGCTGGTCGCTTAAGGCAAATTGCGCTATGAATAACGTACTACACCGACCGAGACCTTGATGCTTTCAAGCTACGTATAGCTAACTGACCCAGAACTCCACCCGGATTAAAGGTTTTTGGTCTAACAGAGTACCGCGTAGTCGTGACTTTCGAACTTGGCCAACTCGATAGAAAATAAAGGGAAAATAACTAGATTCAATGTCTACTCTTTCGATCCCACGTAACCCGAACAAAACTTCTTCGTGCCTGTACACTTACGGGGGGAACAAATTCTGTATTGCAGGTGATACTGGTGAAATGGAACGAGCCTTACCAGAAACTGGCGTCATGCGACAGTTCAGGTGTGATCTTCGTGTGGATCAAATACGAAGGCAGATGGAGCATAGAGTTGATCAACGACAGGAGCACACCGGTCACACATTTCTCTTGGTCTCATGATGGTCGAATGGCTCTCATATGCTACAGGGTAATACGATCCATCGATCCTGATCAATCTGTTAGGTGTATCGATGAGTCCCGTTCATTAAGATTCGCAGTATTTTGAAACTGTCAAGTGAATGATAATTTAATGAAACTTGGACACTCTGACATTTGATTAGCGGTATGGGGTCCATAACATTATAATGCTAAGAATTCTACTAAAAATAAAATGTTTGTAATTTAGTATAAAAGCGATAGAAAATTTGTATCATGGAGAAAAGGACAGCGCATGTAAAGTTATTAATTTTACAGGATGGTTTCGTGCTGGTTGGCAGTGTTGCCGGCCAGAGGTATTGGTCATCGATGTTAAACGACAAGGCAACGATTACCTGTGGCATTTGGACGCCAGATGACCAGCAGGTGATTTAAATATACATAATATCACCCCTTGCATATCAAAACCAAGGACGTGTAAAATTTGACTTCTTAAGTAAAGCAGTGGTACACGTTTTTCTACGCGTAACAAACAAATACGTCTTAAGAATTCCTCAAACGAATGAAATTATACGGAAATATCGTCACAATCTGTAATTCTCACGTCATAACTCACCCCTTGTGAGCCACAAGTCGCGCATAGTCTTTCTCGTAACACCCACCAATTATTCCAATGAACAGCAAAATGCACCCCCATTATGAAACACGTATGTATATCATACCCAGCACAGCCATTTAATACCGCGTCTTTAAATACATCACATATTATATGTTTGGAATCTCCAGGCACCAGCCTTGCTATGGCATAGTGTTACACTCCATCGTAGTTGTCAAAGTTCCATTACGGGGGAAAAACTTTTTTAACATCGATAAAAGGTTCGTCGTGTCGCCAGTGGCGATTCAATCGATACTCTTTTGCCATTGTAAAACCTTATCGCTGGAGGGGGCAGTAATGATGGGAAAAAAGTAAATAAAATAAATGTAGTTTACAATTATTGAAACCTCATCGATTCAATCTTTTCCACGAGTTTAATGAATGAATTATTCAATTATTTAAATCGCTGATATTGGTGTTGACAGGTATATTTTGGAACAACAGCTGGACAATTAATAGTAATGGACGTGCACGGAGCTATGGTGTCTGAAGTGCAACTTGCAGCTGGTGTGACTTCAATGGCTTGGAGCGCTGAGAAATTCACGATGGAGGAAGGGGACGACGATTTAACGAATGATAGATCTCATAAAGGTATTTTACGGCAGACGTTTCTGAAAATCTACTGCACCTTTGAACTTACGGCACGGACTGCCTTCGTTTTAATTTCAGTAAAAGTAAAGCATTTCTCCAATTCCTAAATAAGTACACGCGTGGTGCCTGATCGTAGCAGCGAAATTAAGAAAGTTATAAAAATTGCACACACGTTGCCGGCTCGATGTTAGCATCGAAACGACAGAATCGTGGCATGAAGGAACGGGAATTACGTGTTCACAGACGATCGGAATTACGTGCTAGCAGTTTGCCTCGCCGACGGTAATATCGTCATGCTACGTTCATTCGACGACGTCTCGCCCATCACGATACGTACAAATCTAAGGGCGCCGCTGCACGCCGAATGGAGCAACTCCAGGAAACTTTTGGCGATCGCGGGGACGAAAGATACGGAGACCGCCCCGGGCTGCCCGCACGAGTACACGAACATTTTAAAGTTTTATTCGGTCATCGGTACCCTTGTGTACACGGTGGCGATACCGTACACGCAAGTACGTATCTTTCTGGAACACCATCCGCTTATCTACTTGAGACATTGCGATTCTAATGCACATTATTCACAACCATCCCCCCTCCGTTATCGATATTAGTGTCCAGTGTCGGCACTCACCTGGGGTCACAACGACAGAAGACTTTTCGTGGCAACTGGGGCACGCGTACACGCTGCATGGGTGTCAAGGTAATAGCCAGGTCTCCTTATCTAATCATTTTTGCTCTGGCTAACTGAGTTTCATACTAAAGTGTTGTGATGCACGATGCACACGTTCTACAGGCGAGTGGGCTCGCTGCAATTGTTATCGCGTTTAGCCGTGAGGGCGTCTCTGATAAGGGAGTCCAGTGTTCAGCAGCTTCCATTACCGGCAAGATTAAGAGCGTCCGTGGCTGCACTTTTCGCCAGTACAATAAGGTAATTCGATTGCGATCAACGATTCCAAAGGATTATTACACATTGGCACGCATTTATATGTATGTATGTGCGCAACGTGTGAACGCACCTATATACATATTTTTTGTAACTTCTAAATGCCTTGACAGCCGATTGATTTTCTATATTGCTAAGTGAATGAAATGGAATACTATTTTCCTGGAAATTTTGTATTACGTAGAAGACAGATATTAAAATGACCAGAACACGACTGAAGAAGCTCGCACCGTACTGTAACGATATTGAACGTGATCGATTGCAGATGCTCGGTACCGGAACCCCGAGAGCTCAGGCGTTTCGTGTCTCGTCCGCCACCAGGAGGCGGAAGACTGCACTGCACCATGCTCAGGCACGCCGTGGAACCTGTACCGTGTTACACACTGTACCTGGAGTACCTAGGTGGACTGGTGCCCCTCCTGAAAGGCAGACGAACCAGCAAAATTAGACCAGAATTCGTGATATTCGATCCGCAAGGTCAAGATACGCTGCAAGTCCTGGACGACATGCTGCAATGTCCCTCGTTCAGTGATGGATCCGACACAGAAAGGGACACGGCTGAGCTGTGTGGCTCTCCTAGGAACAGAAGGAAAAACAGGAGGAAAAGGGAGGAAAAAGTGAACGAAGAAACCGATGACCTCACTTACGTGGACACTTTACCCGAGGTAAAATGTTGTAAAATATTTCTTCGCGTTTCTATCGGACTAGTATAGCAATGGGAATGATTCATATTTCCCTTACGATTTTCAAGCAACATTTATTATGAATTCTAAAACATTCCGAATCAATATATTCGTACATACAATTGTGATTTTTTAAAATCCTTTTCTATAGTTTACTGAAATATTAGAAGCTTCGTAATTCATCGTAATTGAGCAATAGAATTGCCAAAGGAATAGCAGATCACTCATTGCTGCATCTAATATAATATTCGAAACCTATCGAAAGGTGGAATTCTTGGTATGAGCATTTGCTACTGGCGCTCGGCAAAATATATTCTACCTGCAATTAAATATAAAGCATACCCGCGTATTCGCACACCCTTCCAATCCAAAGACACTTCGCCACTTAGAAGCATTAGTCGAGACATATTATCCCCATCGCTGCTTCAATGCCTTTAAAAGTATCCCAAGCAAGACTTTTCCACCAAGAAATCGCGTGATCCAGCAAAAGTTTAACGAGCTCCCCGAGCCGCGGGGTATCGTAAAGTCAGTCGCGTGACCAACAGTGTCGCAAGATGTATCTGTTTGCAGCACGCGAGGCTGGTCGAAGTAACGTCCAATATCTGGGGCACGAAATTCAAGTTTCACGGGCTGGCGGATTCGGTGCCCGCCAACTTGGGCCAGGTTACTTATCGTACGTCGTTGCTGCACCTGCAGCCGCGACAAATGACTCTGGTGATGACGGAGTTGCGCGACGACGTGCCTGCAGGTACGTGGCTGGTGCACAATCGATCAGTATCCGCGGCAAGTTCGTTCGCCAACGAAAATTCCGTTCGCTAATCACCGCCAATTCCAGGTCCAGACCCCACGTTCAATCCAAATTTGTTCTCCGAGGACGAAGAGGAATCGTTGCAGGAGCTTCACGCCACCTCGAGGAACACGTCCGAAGCACAGCCACCCCCGATCGCGCCAATGACGCCGCGCAACACCCGTCTCAATTCCGCACGACCGAAGTCTCAAATTTCCAATCAATTTATGACCGCCGAAGCCTTACCCGCGGCACTGTCCAGGGTCGACAATTACGAGAACGAGCTGCCCTACGTGGACCTCCAGGACATGGGAAACTTGTACGAGAACCTTAGATCCGCGCCCACCAACACTTATCGAACGCCGCCCAGGCACAATCCATCCAGGTGCTGCGACGTGCCGGCCCTTCAGTCCCCAAAGAACGCAGTCGCGCCCACTCAGACTATAATCGCGACCTCGAACGCCGGTGCCGATTACTCCAACAACATTCAGAGGATGAAAACCGCCCTCGCGGACCAACCGGCCGGTTACTCACCCGGTCTAGTCACGAAGAAGGAGTTCGAGAACAACAAGTTCAATCAAATCTCGCAGGACGACAAGGCCGTGCTGACGTCCCGCCCGTCGACGATCATACCGCTGTCCATGCACAACGGGCAAGCCTCGAGCACAGAAGCGTCAGGCAGCCATGGTTGCTCGCAGGGATCCGTTGTAAACGGTTTGGACGCGAACGGCGCCTGTCCCCAGTCGCAGGCGATACTTTTCAACGGCCTACACAGCCTGGCGTGCCCGAGCAACCTTAACGGAATTCAGGGTAAAAATAATCATAATATTAGTAGCACCGCGAACGTTAATCAAACGTCCTCGACGAACGGCCAGCACGGACCGGGCAACGGTCCGTTCAGCAAGAACGGTATACACGTGTCCAGCAATCATTCGCCAGCTTGCTCTTACCAATTCCCTGAAAACATCGAGCAGTGTATCGGGCAGTCTTGCTCGCATTGCAATTGCAAGCTCAAGGAGGGCAAGTCCCACGAGCTGTGCGCGAAAACGGGCGTCAGCCTTTCGACTACGTGCAGCCCCGCGGCTGCCAGGCTTGACGAGATGCATTTCATCGACGAAGAGGCCCGCGGCGAGGCGGAAGGTTTCGATCAGTCCCGAGGTGTTCATAGAACTGCGACGGTCGTCAGTATCGGCCCCCTGTGCATGAACGACTCCATAGTGAGGAGTTGCAGCGTTGGTTATTTGGACATGGTGGACGCGCAGCTGGTGCCTTGCGACGTGGCACTGAAGATGCTCAGGAAGGAGGCGCCGAACAAGAGACTGGTCCTGGTGTCGAGGAAGACCAAGAGGAGAAAAAAGAACAAGGCCCAGCAGGAGATTGGGCAGCAGACCTCGAAGTCGCCGAGATTGAAGAACTGTGGCAAATCCAAGAGTCTGGACTCGAGCGACATATTCCCGACTAACGAACAAATTGCGCTGCCGCCCAAGTTGCCGGAACACGTTGAGGAGGCGGTTGGAAATACGAACCTTGACACCGTTGAGGACAAAAGTAACGAGTCCTTGGAGAAATCACCTGACGCGATAGAAGTGACCGGTGAATGCGCGAAGGACGTTCCGGACACCTGTGTGGTTAATTCCGCTGAAGCTAAGGCGAACAATCGATTGAAGAATTGCAATTCACCTGCTAGGTAAGGAGGGAATAATAGTATCGTCTGTGTCGTCGATTATTATTTTGATTTTTCTATATAAAATTTATGTAACCTGTGTAATAATTGAATAAGTCTATATGCGTTTGACTCTTTGGAACAAGAGACCAAGTATTAGTTGAAGAAATAGATTGAATGAATAATTTTATTAACGTTAATAACAATTATTAACAAGTTTGCCATTAATATTTCAGAGGATCTAGCCCAAGCGGTTCATTGGCATCATCGTTGGACGGTCTCGCAGCGCGACTTCGAGATTTCGACGAAAGTCACTCCTTGCCGCCTCCATCGCCTCGTCCATCTACCAGGTACAGCACACTGAATTAATCAGTTCGTGCGAATTATTTAATGAAACGCCCGTTTCGTGAATAATAAATGTGTCACTTCAGATTGCCCAGAAGTTCTCCCAGCAGTCCAGCACCTTCGAAAAAGGGTAAAAGACCAGCATCAGCCTCGCCAATTAGGAGAAGACTTCTATCGAGTCCTTTGTTAAGTAGAAGAACGCGCAAAAGCCGGGGTGAAAGTTCAGACGAGGAAGGACTCCTGCAAGACGACTCGTTGGCGAACTACAGAGACCTTGAAACGTTTCAGAAGGCGCAATTACGTCAGAAGGTGGGTAAAGGGAAAAGGGTGTATGCAAATTTATACAGGGTATTTCTGTACCTCTATAATATAGGTTCAATGCTTTTTCTGGTCACAAAAGGAAAGGAAACTTTTTTATATTATTATATCGATGCCTTCTTAGAAATATTTTCGTTAAAAAATACGTCGTGAAGGATAAATTAAACGACTCTCTACAAAATGGAATAATCTATTGTCGATACTTATATAATTAGTGCAATATAATTTTCATGATTGTGAATGAAACGAAACCAGTAATATATCTCGAACCTTTAACTAAACAATATAAGCAGAAGTAATAATTTATTTTTTAATTGCGATACTCACAGCTGAAGCAGAAAGGGGCTGGAATGTCTGGTCACAAGTCCGAGGCAGTGAGACGAGAACTTGTAATGCATAACAAAGCTCCTATGTGGAACGAGTCTAGCCAAGTATATCAACTCGACTTCGGTGGGAGAGTTACTCAGGAAAGCGCCAAAAACTTTCAAATAGAATTTAAAGGCCGACAGGTATAGAAATGATCTTCTGCTTTTGCATGTATTTATAGGTACTGCTTCGCGTGAGCGATTAATATTAGTATTTCTTTTCAATAATGCTCCAGGTTATGCAGTTCGGAAGGATAGACGGGAACGCCTACACGTTGGATTTTCAATATCCTTTCAGTGCTTTACAAGCATTTGCCGTTGCCTTGGCCAATGTTACACAACGGCTCAAGTAATCGTTAGTTGCTGGTACTTCATTTGATACAAGTATGAGTCTTGCCTTGAAATTTAATTACTAATTTGCTTTTCGCGGCCGCACATGTATTATCGTTCTTTGTGTTAGGTTTTTTCTCGACGAATTTTAGCATTTTATTATTCGAACAAATTATTTTGATGCTATTTTATTTTGCAATAATAATTAATGGTAATATAAACTTTAGTACATATCTCATATTTATAAGGTGAACTGTAGCTATCGATATCATTTTCGTTTTCAGATTTGTGTGAAACTGAGCGAAAGAGAGCAAGCAACAAGAATGCCACCCGGAACGTACGGTATAACTATATTAAATTGTTCGTCCATACAAAACAAGAGTAAAAGATAAAATAACAGAAGGAAAAGGCGGGAGGAAGATAGCAAGTGTTAGGGAAGCTATAAACCGTAACAATACGCTACACATAGAATAACAAAGACCGAAAGACACTTTTAAATACTGCTCTCCAGCATGTAATTAGAGCCACATGTCTTTCGATTATTAAAATTAGTGATGGACTAGAATAAATTATTAAATAAACTAGCGATCGTTCCATCAAGCATCGCAACGATACAGGGATTTCCGTGTCGAAGTCTCCCAACAGAGGGAAGAAAATAAATGGCCTTGCGTGTAGCGCGTGAAAAGTACACAAAGGAAGGGCAGATGAAAAGGAAGAAGGAAGAACAAGACAGTTTTTCTTTTTCCGGGGGCTGTGGTGAAGCCTCTCGAATCGACGCCTTCGAAAAAAGGGGAAAGCTGATAAACGTAACACGATAAATCAGTTCGCAGAATCACTTTTTACGAAGTTGATGACAGTTGAGAGCGATTTGAATTTGAGCGGAACACAAAGATTTTGTGGCAATGAACCTGCGGTTATAAAGTAAGATTTCGTTGAAAAATGCTTCTTCGTCGTACCGTCCAAAATATTTCGTTTCTCCCAACTTCGAGCGCTCATTTTTGTATAGTTTATGCGACACGTTGGAGTCTAGTAATGCTGTTGAAAGTTTCATCTCGTTCATTTTTGCGGTCCGCCGGGTGTGTATTCGAATTTTATATACATATTATATTGACGGACTCGCATTCTCACGCGAGCGTTTCATGTTGTTCGATTAAATGTTTCTCAAAGGCGTATTATAGTAATGAGGAAATAAGAAAATGGAAAAAAAGACAAAAAAGAAAAAACGTTGAAGAACTAATGATATCACTGACAAAATGATAACATTTTACGTCCGACCTGTGTTCGTCCTCGGCGAAGCAGGACAGACGAAGAAGGCAAAATAGTAAGCAAAAAAATAAATAAATAAATAAATAAAACAATAAAAGGAAAAAAAAGTAAAAAGTCAAGCCGAATGATGCGAGGGAGAAGGTGGGTAAAAAAAGAAGAAGTATTCGCCTGTATGCCAATGTGTGCACGCATCAAACTAATTGTCGTCTGTACTTAATCCATGATCGTTGTATTTCATTCGCCTAAGTGTAAGTAACGTGGATGAGAAAAGTAAAAGAACAAAAAAAAAGAAAGGAAGGAAGAGAGAGAAAAACAGAAGCACGATTTCAGGCCTACGCGACGAGCGCTTAAACAAAGGGTTGGTTAATTTTTCGTTCAGCCGAAATTTCGAGAATGGGGCGCCTGAAATGTTTCCGCGCCCGCTTTGTAAATGTTTCATTAATTAGGAAACGAGTGCAACTTCTGTTGCAGTGTACTATTAACAAACGTAAACACAGGCATCCCAAATAGTGTTAACACGCATTTAATTTAAGCGACACGGATTTTGCTGTCGCTGTAAAACCTGTTGCACGACGGACACGCGAAAGATATGGCTCTAGAAACGCGCAAGTACTTATCAGTTCCATACACGCGTAACGATGCGTCTTACACCGACCGTAACCATATCGTTCCTTTCTTCTCCAAACATTCACGCATATGTACCAGCTGTTTTAACAAGCTGCAATGCGGGACGAATCCACGCGAATGTAGTTTTTACATCGATCGTCTGAATTTTTAAGAGACGGTTCCCGTTTTTCGGCAACGTTTTACAGTTAACGATCAGGCCGCCCCGTACTCATCATTTAACGATCAATATAATCTATGCCACGTATTGACAGTGATCGTCAGTATATATACATATAATAAAAAACCGCTAGAGATCCTACGGTCGGTTTTTGTTTCTTAGAACAATTGTACACATTGAATTATTTATTGTCACCAGTAGTCGATAGCGTGTTATACTTACATGATGCATGTATGCATCAGCGACGAGTTGATTTTTCGTTAACGAATACACTGTTATATTTGCACCAGGAAACACGAGGCGCAAACTCACGGGGAGAACATGTGCCGGTGATTATGAAATTAGCTCTAAATGTTATATACACAGTGTTCCATGTAAAAAAGACACCACTCACTGTACAACTCGCGGGAAATATTAATTATTTTAAGGCGTTCTATCATTTCGCCACCGGACGGAATTCTACTCGATAAATCTATAAAATAGCAGGGAATATAAATAGGCGGATCTTGTTATTTTTTAATCATTATCTTTTCTTTTTAAATACGTTTTTCAATAATTTATAGTAATAGGGAACAGAAAAATTCTCAAGTTAGCAATGTATAGAATAACGTTTGTTATGTTTCGTAATTGCACTCTATACATTTAACACTTTCCTTAGAATATTGTTCCTTTCCCTCGCAATTACTTGTTAAAGTCTACTATCATAATCACCGGTATAAAACTAACGGTACGCGATTAGCACGTGTTCGAGTAAAGCATCACGTTCGACTTTATAAAAGAGCAACGAACATCCGGCAAGAGAGAAACGACGCACACTTTTTGAAATCAACTTCGTGGGCCCTTTCGAAATTCGCCGAGCACTTCGTGCGTTCATCGACGAACGTTTTTTGTACAATGAAATTATTGCGGAATTCTTTTCAGTTTGCGGCACTGTGTTTTATCTAACGAGCCATTCTACCAGAGAACAGGAGTGGCGAAAAGAAAAAGAAAGAAACAAATGAATGAAATGAAGAGCAAAGAAAGAATATATAGAAGAAAAAAATGATGAAACGAAGAAACGAAAGGAATCACGTTCCACGATGGTTAACTTTTCATATTTCAGAAACAGCACGAACTTTTGATATCAAGGAAAGATCTGCATCAATGTGACCCATTTATTTTTAATATGTACGTGTCCTTATTGCATCTTCCGAACAATACGGGCTTGAGTCACGCGATACAAGCTATGTTCACGTCAACGAGGAGTCACTTCTATCGTCGATTATTATCCATTCTTCTTAAAGGATTGATTACAATCGTTCATCGCCTATCGTACGATTCTTATCAATAGTCATATAAAATGGTATTATAGCAGCTGCAAGACAAAATCGAAAGGAATAAACGAAATAAATTGTCATTTATTATTCTTCTTCCGGACCATGTATGATTGGATGTAATATATCGGACTGCTTCTTTGACGATGAATAGAGTGCCTACGCATACGTAAATCGAGCAGAAGCGATCCTGCGAAACGCGAATGTAACGTACTGTACTGAACAAAGACAACGCATTAACCCGTCGAATATTGCTCGATGCTCTATTACTGTACAGCGATTGTTATATATTTCAACATATAATAATAAATTCCTATAAGCTGTCATAGGCGTTCGTAGCTTACGCGCACAGACACGCCACTTGTTCGTGACTGATGTTCCAAAATGTTCGGCCTAGCTCAAAGAATCAGATTTCTGTACGTTGCGTGCGTATTGGCTCGTGCATACAACGCGCAGAAGCTATTTTGTTTCCTTTCCATTGATTACTTTTAGTTTCGTTTTCGCTGTAAACGTGCCGCCGAGATTATCGTTTATATAGGTACCTACGATAAAAATGTCTGTATCACGCCTGAAATATTATTGCGACTGATTAATTACAGTAGGTACGTACTTATTATGCGTTGTATTAATTTAACGAAGCGATTCACGTTATACTTGTATATCGATATTGTTTGATCTATCGTATGAAGAGATTTGTTGATTTGTCGTCTTAGCGCTGAAAGATCATTCTGTATATGTGCAAATGCAATTTTGTTACCGAGTACATTGATGATTATCGGATATTTGTAAATAAAGAACGAAACTCTATTGGGCAACGCTAACTATTTAACTCCTCGCCTTGTTATTTTTCGTTTACTTTTCGCGCGAAGTTAATCCCTCGCACAGAAAGGTCTGCTCTTTTTGCGATACAAGGGAGTGGTAAAATCGAGGTAAATTAAATTTTAAGACACAGTCGAATCTTGGTGACTAGTAAATAAGCAGAATAATAATATATTGTCGTAAAGAATTAAAAGCACTGACGAGATATAGGAATAGACAGGACATCTTGTGGACTTTCGTGGCCGAACGTGACGGCCATACCGACTCAGAAATACGACACGGATTTGAGTGTTCTCTGCTCATGAACAGTGGTCAGTTGAAGAACTCTTATTTACTGAAGTAGTGTTGGGGACAGGATTCATGCGATTGTGCTTTGAGGGGATCAGGAAAGCTATTTCTCGACCAACGTTTCGATAGAAAAATTGAACTACGGCCCCTGGTCGCACGATACTCATCCGATGCTCTTCGAAAATGAGATGCGTGTCACGTCAAGCGTCCCGCCTATGCTGTCCCTTTTTCATTGCGCGCCAAAAAACAAAATAATTCTTTAACGAGGATCGTAGATCCAGCTAAAAGTTGATCGGAAATAGTAAAAGTCCAGTAGGTACAACCTTAGAGTGGTAGGTCCAGGCAAAAGTTGGTCAGAAACAGTACAAGTCCAGTCGGCGCGACCCTAGAGTCGCAAGTCCGACTAAAAGTTGGTCAGAAATAGTAAAAGTGCAGTAGGTACAACCCTAGAGTCGTAGGTCCGGCTAAAAGTTGGTCAAAAAACGTAAAAGTTCAGAAAGTATAACCATAGGAGCGTAGGTTTAGCTAAAAATTGGTCAGAAGCCGCAAAAGTTCAGTACGTATGACCTTAGTACAGTAGTACGCACGACCGCGGTCGGAGACCTTCGAAGAGTTCGGAAATTGCGAATACCAGCGAGCGCGACCGAGCGTTACCGACGCGCCGGCGCGTCGCGGAGTGGGGATGACGGTGCGCGGCGCACGCGGTGTCACTATCAGTTCAAGCGTCGTACCGTTCGGGACGTCTATCCTGTCGAAGGTTAGCGACATACATAACCTTACAATACAATAGGATCCCGGGGTTTACTTTACCACCGCATACGCTTGTCTATTAGCTTCTATTAATTAATACGCGTTTATTTAACAATCCTTTGACTATCGCGGATGTACATTAAAGTCTTTATCGAGTCTCTTTTGCTGGACGCTTGACCGGTCATCCGGTACCATCGATTTTTTGATCCGCGATAACTAGTCGTTTATTAAAATATCGGGTTATTCAATTTATTAGTTTAAACGGTTCTTCGAATCTTTATTATATTTTATTACACGATTATTCGGATTCGATGCGGTGTCAAGGTTGCGCTTATTTTCTTTGCAATGTCACTTACATACCCAGTTACATATGTCCTTTCGCATCTTTCATTTTAGCACAGGTGTATCACGTTGCTTTTCTTTTTGTTGCAGGTACAATGGATGATTGGTGGGTAAAGAATAATACATATATTGAAGCTGCAGGAATGGAGTATTGAGATACAATTACTGCGATGCATAACAATAAGTCCGATGACCTATGATGAAGGATTGGTAACATTTAACTTATTGTCCCAACGGTTTATGTATATATCTTGGTATATCTTATACTCCTGTTCACTAAATAATTTAAACAGTTTAAATAGAACTTACGATATGCCATTCGCGATTGAAACTAGAGTCAGTAGATTTCATTAATTCTAAACGAAAAATTGAACGACGTTCATGTTTCGCTGCATATCGGTCGCGATTTCTATTATTGCTTCACTAGTGTTCTTGTTGACACTTTTATTATCTCTGTGACTTGGCACAAGTACAGTCAAATTGAATTTTCGATGCAGGATTGCCCACGTTCTTACGTATTTGTTGCCATGCCCTTAAAGTATGATAAATAGTTTCGAGTCTTGATTTCTACAAGCAGCTACGAGAATTTATAAATGAGCGATATTGATTACTTACTAGGATCATGATCACTTTTAAAACTCTGACATAGAACAGTCACAGTACGCTTTTGATAAATCATTTATATTAATCTATAATAATATATCTTGAATAGACAATCAATAATACAGTAGTACTTTATTAAAAAACAAAAGCAGTAATTCCTCAACAGATATACAGAAATAAGAATGAAACAAATAAAATCACATGTGTATTGCTTTAATTTTTACCTCCTCCCCTCATTTACTAACTTGTACAGATTTTCTTTCAGCAAATTTTGATGACCGCGCGCAATGCGGTTGGTAGAGTCAGTGCTTGTTCCGTCAATGTTCTTTTTATTATTTTTTTATCAAGCTATTTAAAATTTTATTATTTTTTTGCGCCCAAGTGTTTGACTGAGAACCGTGGAGTGTCGTGTGTTTCTTTCAGGTTTCCTTCTGATATTCAATTTAGCTTTCGGTCGTGAATTTTCCAAGTACTTCTCTTGTTGTCTTACTTGTACTACGATCAATTAATGAACGTTCTACAAATTGACAATAATAGGAGATTTTTCTTTCTCACATGTTATATTAGAATTAGTTTTCGCGTAATTGGAGGGTGGAAGGGCCGTGGCTAGGGTGGGTCTCCATGCGCAGTAACCTCCACGTGGTGAGACCCGGGCAATCAATTATTTATCGTATAATTATTAAACGTTTAAGAGACGTTTGATAATTGTGCGGAAAATAATTCGAGCGAATTGACTGCGCATTGCACTTTCCCTTCTCATTCCCTTTTTCGCTTCATTCCCTTTTTTGTTTCATTCCCCCTTTCTTGCTTCATTCCGTCTTTTGCTTCATTCCCTTTTCCGTTCTCGGCTCAGAGGACCGATGGTAAGGCGCTGTTGCACCTGTTGCGATATTTGGGTTGCACTTTCAGCGACGAGCGGTGTGTGAGGCTGTGACTGTGGTTCTGGACAGGTGACCCGCCGAACGTAGGAAATTCCTGCTCGTTAGACCACGCCAAGCACACCTTGGGGTGGCAGAAGGTATATGGGACATAATCTGGATTCGCGGGTGCGGTCTTGCATGTCCGTTCCTCAATGATTGCTGTGGCTCGGTATCGAAACAGGTGTTGATTGTAAGTCGTGTTACTGTCCAGACTCTGGGCCGAGGGTCCGCGGGCTGCTCGGTAGCAGTCACTTTCGTTACTTGCCTCCCATTTGATCCCATTTCTGAGTGTAAGACTTTCATAATGCTTTACTAATTACCTCCAATTTGTCTTTGTTTCAGAAGGATTGACAGGACTCGGCTAAAGAAGAGGAATTTTTAAAATATGTATAATATGACCACACTCTCACTCTGTCCCTGCCCTGCCCTGCCCGTGCCCAGCCCTTACCCGTGCCCCCGTCGCTGCCCTTTTATACAGGCAGGTTTTACACGATTTGATATTATTAGACTTTTAATTAGGCAGGGTTAATGAAACCAAAAATTGTTGCCAGTTGTCTGTTCTAGGAAGGCATGGGCCACGAAATTAATATGGACTAATTGAAGAGGAATTAAGTATATGCATACTTATACCTACGCGAATATGATAAAGTATCTATTGCATTCCTATGTAGGTAGGATATTATTGATATTGTCCTTTTAATTGAACTGTTAGATGTTATATTAGGTAGGCTGATTCTAGTTTTAAGTTAGATCTTTAGTCAGGCAGGGCGCCTTTGAATTTAAACTAGTATTTAAGAAAGGAGGATTTATTTTTAAACTGTGCCTTGGTTTTTAAGACAGCAGTGTACACTGCTGTGGTAATATTTCGTTGTCTAGTTTCTATGATCATAGGATATATTATTAAGAAAGTTTTATTTCAGGAAATTGGACTCCCTTGCAGATTTTCTTTCAGGTTTCCATTTGATATTCAATTTAGCTTTCGGTCGTGAATTTTCCAAATACTCCTCTTGTTGTCTTACTTGTACTACGATCAATTAATGAACGTTCTACAAATTGACAATAATAGGAGATTTTTCTTTCTCACATGTTATATTAGAATTAGTTTTCGCGTAATTGGAGGGTGGAAGGGCCGTGGCTAGGGTGGGTCTCCATGCGCAGTAACCTCCACGTGGTGAGACCCGGGCAATCAATTATTTATCGTGTAATTATTAAACGTTTAAGAGACGTTTGATAATTATGTGGAAAATAATTCGAGCTAATTGACTGCGCATTGCACTTTCCCCTCTCGTTCCCTTTTTTGCTTCATTCCGTTTTTGCTTCACTCCGTTTTCTGTTTCCAGCTAAAAGTTGGCCAGAGACAGTAAAAGTCCAGTAGGTATGGTCCAAGGGTTGGTCAGAAACAGTAGAAGTCCAGTAGGTATTGTCAAAGGATCGTAGGTCCAGGTAAAAGTTGGTCAGCAACAGTAGAAGTCCAGTAGGTATGGCCCAAGGGTCGTAGGTCGAGCTAAAAGTTGGCCAGAAACCGTAGAAGTCCGACAGGTATGCTCCAAAGGTCGTAGGTCCAGCTAAAAGTTGGCCAGAGACAGTGGAAGTCCAGTAGGTATGGTCCAAGGGTCGTAAGTCCAGCTAAAAGTTGGCCAGAAACAGTAGAAGTCCAGTAGGTATGGCCCAAGGGTCGTAGGTCCAGCTCAAGGTTGGTCAGAAACAGTAGAAGTCGCATAGGTGACCGAAGGATAGTAGACCGCACGGCCGCGGTCGGAAACCTTGAAAGATTTTCGGAAATTGCGAATAGGACCGAGCGCTACCGACGCGACGGCGCGGAGAGGGGAGGTTCGGGACGCGACGCGACGCGACGTCATTATCAGTTCAAGCGTCGCAGCGTAAGGGTCGTCTATGTTGTCGAAGGTTAGCGATGTACATCACCCTACTTACCATACTGGTTGCCATGCACTTGAAGCATGATAAATAGTTTCGGGTCTTGATTTCTACAAGCAGCTACGAGAACTTATAAATGCGCGATATTGCTTACTAACTAAGATCATGATCACCTTTAAAACTCGGACAAAGAACAGTCACAGTATGCTTTTGATAAATCATTTATATTAATCTATAATAGTATATCTTGAATAGACAATTAACAGTAATTAAATCAGAATAATAATACGGTAGTACTTTATTAAAACAAAGCAGTATTTCCTCAACAGACGTTTGACAGGATGAAGAAATAAGAAAGAGATAAATAAAATCAAATGTGTATTGCTTCAATTTCTACCTCCTCACCCTATTTACTAACTTGTACAGATTATCTTTCAGTAAATTTTGATGACCGCGCGCAATGCGGTCAGTAGAGTCAGTGCTTGCTCCGTCAAAGTTCTTTTTATTGTTTTTAGAGCGAAACCGCTCATAATATTTATAACTAAATATAAATAACAGTAAAGATACGCGAAAGTAGAGTCAGTGTTTGCTTCGAAATATTGCTCTCGCGAAATTAGAGTCACTTTGTCCGTCGATCACAATTGACGTGCGCGATAGTAGTCTTTTACTTTATTTTTTTTTCTTTCGCAATAAGTATTCCGGTATTAGAGTCAGCACCGATGCAGTTCGGCGAGTTCGGGCACTCATCCATCAACTCGAAGAGTAAGTATCTCTGTATTTCTTTAATCTTATTTTACAATGGTCTTTGATAATTATCATGATCGAAAAGTACTCAAAACGCAAAGATTTCAATGTTGTCTGTTCTTTTGAATGTTTCAGAAGCTGCCATGGGCTCAATTGTATCACCATAACGATATTGTTGGCCGCGCGCAATGCGGTTGGTAGAGTCAGTGCTTGTTCCGTCAAAGTTCTTTTTATTATTTTTTGAGCGCAGCCGCTCTTAATAATAATTCAACATAAATAACAGTAAAGAGACGCGAAATTAGAGTCAGTGTTTGCTCCGAAATAATACTCTCGCGAAAAATAGAGTCACTTTGTTCGTCAATTATTCCGTTTCCTTTTCCGTTCTCGGCTCGGAGGACTGATGATAAGGCGCTTTTGGCACCTGTTGCGATATTTGGGTTGCACTTTCAGCGACGAGCGGTGTGTGAGGCTGCGATCGTGGTTCTGGACAGGTGAACCGCCGAGTGGGATACTTCTCCCCGTTAGACCACGCCAAGCACACCTTGGGGTGGCAGAAGGCATAAGGGGGCCAAGTCGGATCGTGGTTGCGGTTTTACATATCCGTGCCTCAATGATTGCTGTGGCTCGGAATCGAAACTGGTGTCGATGCTAAGTCGTTTTACTGTCCAGACTCTGAGCCGAGGGCTCGCGGGCTGCTCGGTAGCAGTCACAAAAACAATAGAAATACTGTCGCGAAATTAGAATCACTTTGTTTGTCAATCATAAGTGTTCCATTAGAGTCAGTGTCCTGTTCGGCGAGTTCGGGCTTTCAGCCATCAATTTGACGAGTAAGTATCTGCTTATTTCTCTAATCTTGTATTGCAATAATCATTGATAATTAACACATTCCAAAAGTACTGAAAATACATAGATTTTAATGTTGTTTGCTCTTTTTGAATGTTTCAGCAGCTTCCATGGCTTCGATGGCGACGAGCTTGACCGCACACCTGGTGAGTCTGCAACCGGTGAGTGGCATGCTTTAAAGTTCCTCTGGTCACTCAATCATGTCGCAGGACGAAAGGTCCGAACCGACACGGGTGACTGGTTGTAATTACGTAGATTTTTCTGGCAAGCACTGTGACCATGGGTATATGGAAATATACTCATGAGTAGTAACTTCTTTACTGCTTTATATTATGTGAGGATAGGTCTTCTTGTACAACGCGTTTTTAAATAGCTTGATAATTTTAAAACAGATCATATTTAGTACAAAATATATCACTATATATCTTTTTATAATAGAGTATTTAATTGAATACCTATGAAACGATATTTAAATAGTTATTAATTATTGAATGAATATAAAGTAACGTCCAGTATTCTACGTGCATTAGTTTGTAGTGGAGAAGTCGAATACCATTCGACTTCGTTTACTTGTCAATTGCAATGACTGCACAGTTAGAATAAATTGCATAATTATTGCTGTTAGTAAGAGTGTAGTATTTCATCTTTTTCTACTTTGATAATATATAAAGTGAAGGTACTCATGTACCTTATCAATTTGTTGGAACTATCGAATAATTTTATTATTCGATATCCATATTAGTCTTTAGCGTTTAAAGATATCGATACGTTCATTGTTTCCGTACAAAATGTTAATTAAACCTGAATGTACAAGAAGACAATACGCGAACGGGTAGTTTTCGAAATCAAGGCAATCAACTTTTAAAGCAATCTTGCGTTTTAGAATCAACGCTTTGATAACGGGAACGCCCGAGGATGTTTCAATTTAATTCAAAGTATATTAAAGTAGAGTCGTTGAATAATTTCTCTATTAACGTAGAGTCTTTGAATAATTTTTCTAATAAAGTAGAGTCACTGCATAATTTTTCTAATAAAGTAGAGTCACTGCATAATTTTTCTAATATAGTAGAGTCATTGCACAATTTTTCTAATA
Source organism: Nomada ferruginata (assembly GCA_963583965.1). Taxonomy (NCBI): domain Eukaryota; kingdom Metazoa; phylum Arthropoda; class Insecta; order Hymenoptera; family Apidae; genus Nomada; species Nomada ferruginata. Next base: position 13,671,345 of record OY757225.1, read on the forward strand.
AAGTAGAGTCATTTAATTTTCTCTTCAATAAAATAGAATCATATATAGATCTGTTGTACATATATATGTATTTTAGCCCGTTAGAAAATCAGTATGTCCTTATCTTTTTAGACGAGGATTTTCAGGTTTAACCCTTTCCGTGTTCACTGCCCGGATCCCACTCACGTGCCCCGGTGCTACTTGGGTGGGAAAACGGTGGTAGAGCACGATGATATTTTTTAGTTTATAAGCCATAAAATGATTTATTGTTGGCGACTGACAGTGCGTTGGTGTATCGTGCACGACGTAATATCCGCATTGTGTGTGTGGTTAGGCTGTGGATTTGCGTCGTTCCGTATTAAAATGTAGCTATTATGACCAAGATAAGATGTCCATCAATTTAAAACAGAGACATCATTTTTAGTATTATTTGCTTCAATAATTCCTACTATACTTGGGCACGAAGTTTTTGTCATTTAAGATGACAGAGGCCAAATGCCAAAAAGAATTGAATATACTTATCAATTGCTATCAAGTACCTCTTGTATCGGTGCTATTTAATTATTTTATTAAATATCTATTAAATATCTCAACCGCGACGTGGTTTTTTCCACGTGAACGCAGAGATCCCAGCCACTGTCAGTCGATTTCAGAAAAATGGTACGTACATTAGAGTGTGCAAGTTGTGTGACAGCACTTGGGTGTCGGGGGTGTCCCGGGACGCCTCCCTAGTGTAGGCTTTTGCGCCCAAGTGTTTGACTGAGAACCGTGGAGTGTCGTGTGTTGGTGTGTTTGTTTGCCATTTTTTAAATATAGGTCCAGGTAGGATAGGTAGCATACTTTCTGGTGTGATTGATAGACATAAGTAGGTAGGGCCGGGCAGGTTGACACAGTCTCCGATCGGGTAGGCACTATTTCGCGTGTTCAACCTGTTTCAGGAAATCTGATTTGAAAAGTCGACGGTGAAGCTGTGGCGCGAACGAAAATGCGTTCGCCTCTGGCTTTGCCTATCGATTTTTCGAATCCTTCGCGGTCGTGGTCGCGATTTAGGCTCCGAAACGAAACGCGTTACATTATGCTCGAGGCTGCACGTGTGAACGAAGAACGATTACAATTTTAATCGTAATCTATGTGATTTTCCGTAATCACAATTTTACGATTTTATTTGATCGCCATTCGGCCACGTGTGTTCCATTTAGCTCCGCGATTCAAACTCTTTATTTCACCTTTATAAGTTTTTTCCTTGGTTTCCGATTAGAGTCTCGAGCCTAGTTTAAGTTTCAGCTGACCCTTGGGTCCGACGAAATGGAGAGGCTATATGCCGAAGAGGCCCGACAAACTGTCACTCAAGAGGGCAACTACTAATGGCTCCCCATTCTTTTTAAGAATGGGGAATCATTCTGTGTTACTACTTTGTCACTGTGCTTGCATTTTCATTTGTAGAATTTTTATTTGTACTTGGCCGATGCACATTCTGGCCCAACGATACAGCCCTCCCAAAAATATCGCGTTGCTTTAGAGTTGCGAAAAACTTGCGAACGGGTCGAGTTGGAGTTGCGTTGAATGCCACTTATTGCTATTCTTATTGCTAGTTAAATTGTAGTATTTTATAATACACCTTACATTTGAGCTTCTAGTGTTGCGGAAATTGTTTTCGCGTATTGGAACTTTCAGTTCATTTTTCAGAGGATCTTCAATTTGCTTAATTTTGGATAGTACATATAATTTACTGTTTGCTTTCTATTAGTCTTAATAAATAGTGTTGCGAAATGATTGTATCGCGAGTTCCAGTTAGCGTTGCGTTGATTAAAGATCGCGTTTTTAAGTAGAGTTGAGACTACTAGTCCCCATCTGCTTCCAATTGGAAGCCTGTTCCTGAACCAGGAACTTTTTCTTTTCAGCGTTTTATATTTGCCTTTCTTTTTATTTTATTTTTCTTAATAATTATACTACCTGGAATGTCTGTTGATGGAAGTACTGCTAAAAATTTGCATACATATTAGTAAATTACTGTGTGAACGAAATGAAAAGAAATGAAAAAGAAAATAAATGAAAGAGAAAGGAAAGAAAAAAGAAAAGAAAAGAAAAGAAAAGAAAGAAGAAGAAAAGAAAAAGAGCAAAGTAAAAAACAGATATAATTTGCAGAATCTTTGATAAATTTATAATAATTCTAGATAGTAGATTTAAATTAGAGTTAATACTAGTGACTGTTCATTATTGGAGTTTAACTCTTAAATATTTCCTCTTAATTGTTGCAATTCTATCTTAACCTTTTTTTTAGTAGAGCCAATTTTTATAACTTTTCGAGCTTGCTTTGTAGAAATTGAAATTCACTCGCGATATCCGTAAATGTTTAAACAAAAATCCTTGCACGAAAAACGTTATTGGCAGTAGTTGGGTCTCGGCATGGTGATAGTTGAAGTTTGATATTTTTCTTCCGAATAATCGTTTGTCGCTTCTTTGTTGAAGCCAAATAGAATCAATTGTAGTGAAATGTGACTACTTCATTTTGGAGTTTTTAATGAACGTGATACCACCATTCAGTTTGATCTAGAACGTACAAAAGAATATATCACTTTGGCCGAAATCCAATTAACTATTGTTAACAAAAAATAGCAGCATTTTTCATATCAATTCTGATTTATTAACTGCGCTAAAATTCAGTTATTACGAATTAAAAGCAGCTTCATTTCGATATAAAATGGGGAGGCTTGGGGATGTCACTAATCCAATGCTTGAGATTGTTACAGATTCACAGATGAACCCAAATATGCTATATTAAACAAACATAAGTACATACGTCAGAGGCTCAAGAGTGGAATATATAGAATACAGATCCAGGAATATTATCAAAGACATGATTGGAAACTTTAAAATTAAAGAGCCAGCCTCGTCGATTCAATTTGTGAGTTTAAGAATTCATTCTTATAATGCTTTACTAATTATTTCGAGTTTGTGCATGTTTCAGAAGCATTGAAAAGAAGAGGATTCATGAAACAATGTATAATACGAACACACCCTCACCCCATCCCTGCCCCAAACCCCTGTCCTTATTAACTAATTACAGGTGTTAGACAATTAATTAGGCAGGCCCAAATATAAATCGTACAATACATTTAGCTCTTTATGTAGGTAGGATTTGTCTCAACACACAATCTTAGATCTTTATACTGGCAGGTTTTACACGAATTTAAATTATTAGACTTTTAATTGGGCAGGGTTTATAAAACCAAATATTGTTGGCAGGTGCTGCAATTTTTTGGTTCGGGTTTCTGTCTGTTCTAGGACACCATGGACCACGAGAGATTAATACGGACTAACCGAAGAGGATTTAAGTATATGTATACTCATACCCACATGAGTATGGGATAGTATCTATTACAGTCCTATGTAGATAGGATATTATTGAAATTGTTCTTTTATTCGATCTGTTAGATGTTATACTAGGTAGGGTGATTCTAGTCTTAAGTTAGCTCTTTAGTCAGGCAGGGCGTATTCGAATCTAATCTAAAATTGAAGAAAGTAGGGTTTATTTTTAAGTTATGTCTTAGCTTTTAAGCCCGCAGTGTTCACCACTGCAATAATATTTCGTTGTCTAGTTTTTAAGATCATAGGATATATTTTTAAGACAGTTTTATTTCAGGAACGTGAATTCTCTTGCAGATTTTCTTTCAGGTTTCCTTCTGATATTCCATTTAGCTTTCGGTCGTGAATTTTCCAACTACTCCTCTTGTTGTCTTACTTGTACTACGATCAATTACTGAACGTTCTACAAATTGACAATAATAGGAGATTTTTCTTTCTCACATGTTATATTAGAATTAGTTTTCGCGTAATTGGAGGGTGGAAGGGCCGTGGCTAGGGTGGGTCTCCATGCGCAGTAACCTCCACGTGGTGAGACCCGGGCAATCAATTATTTATCGTATAATTATTAAACGTTTAAGAGACGTTTGGTAATTATGTGGAAAATAATTCGAGCTAATTGACTGCGTATTGTACTTAGGATACAATGTACAATAATGGCCGCTCAGTGTTCGTTCATATCCCCAATTAATGCTTGCCGAGACATCGCCACCAATCCTTGGACCTACTCCGAATCGGAGTATAAATTTTACTCCAATTATTACAAATTTAACAATAACCGCGCTGCAGATAGATCGAAGCAGCGAACATTAAGTGGGCATTACTGTCCACTGTAGTTATTTGGGCGGAGAGAATCTTAAGTTCTTATTGCAATTACTTTTGAGTTCTCGTTTCTATCGTTGTATCTATCTGCAGCTGTAAATATTGTGTATTATTTATTTTCCCTGCTTCTTATGTTTATTCTTCTGTTTTCTGACGCTTGCGAGATAATTCGTGAGTAACCTAAATCATATATGTTTCGCCTAGAGAATTACATTTTTTTATTCCTCAAGAAGCGTTCTTTTTTATAATTGAAATACCCATGTATATATCTTGTAATTCATAAATTGATTAATATCTGGAAAGATATACTTGAAACTACGCGGGTCTCTGCCATATCTACAGTGCTTGCTATGGTTTCGCCATCTATACAGAACTCCTTGAAACTACTCGGGCCTCTTACTTACCTTACGTGTAGATATGGCAGAGGCCTGAGTAGTTTCCAGGAGTTCTGTATAGATGGCGAAACTAAAGTCCACTTTGGGTGTAGGTAAAACAGGGATGTGAGTGGTACGTAAATTCAGACACCTGTTTATAAGTAGCGGTGCGATAATTTGGTTCATCAAATTAAGTTAATAATCCTCAAAAACCATTTCGTACACTCATTTACATATCAATAAAGTGTTAGGAAGCACAGTGCTACAATCTACATTAAAATTAATGTGTATAGTAACATTCTAACTTTCACTATTCATTTGAGTTTGCAACAATCAAGTTCTTTAGCAAAGGTAAAAGATTTGAGAATAGTTTCTTCTTTATATAGATATTCCAGCATGTCATAAAGACATACTAATAGTAGTAATATTCTTTATTTCGGTCTCGCAGTAGTGAAAGTTGGGTTAGTGTACCTATAACCTATTTTTGCATACTATCGTAACTCTTGCACTCCCAAACTAAGCACGAAGCCCTGTTCGAAAGTAAAGCAGCTTGTTCCTCGAACCGAGAACTTCAATTTGAGACGTCGTTGATTAAAATCGGCCCTGTAGAACGCGAGATAACTGAATTTCTATAGAGAAGTTATAAACAAATGCCATAATTTCGACTTGCAAGCGAGCTACATCAATGTTCAGAGGAACGAAATTAAAGCTAGCAGTATGACCTACCATCTACAATAGGTGTGAACATTATTACATGTGCGGTTCATTTGTTATAAACAATTAAATGATTAAAATTGTTATTACGGCCAACTGCATATAGTTACAGCAACGGGGTATTTTTTTAAAATAAACCTCCACGTGGTGAGACCTGGGCAATCAGTTATTTATCGTATAATTATTACACGTTTAAGAGACGTCTGATAATTATGTGGAAAATAATTCGAGCGAATTGACTGCGCATTGCACTTTCCCCTCTCACTCCCTTTTTTCCTTCGTTTCCTTTTCTGCTTCATTCCCTTTTCTTTGCACAATTTGAAACGATTCTTTGCACAATCTCACAGGACAGATAAGATACGTTTGATAATTGTATAGAAAATAATTCGAGCGTATAGACTGCGTATTGAACTTAGGATACAAAGAACAGTAGTGCCAGCTTAAAGTTCGTTTTCTCCCCCAATTAATGTTTCCGGAGTCATCCGAACCAATTCTTGGACCTGTTCCGATGCAGCGTGGATTGTGCGAGCGTCCGAGTCTTCTCAACTTGTCATCAAATTGCCCGCAATATTTCTCACCAACACAGTCTAAAGAGTGCCGAAAAGCGATAAGCATGAACAATTGCTCGTAAGTCACATCAGCGGATAGGGTTCACTAAGCAGCCCCGAACCAACGAACATTAAGTAGCCATTACTGCCCACTGTAGTTATTTAAGTGGACAGAATCTTAAATCCTTATTGCAATTAGTTTTGAATTCTCGTTTCTATTTTTGTATCTATTTGTAGCTGTAATTATTGTGTATTATTTATTTTCCCTGCTTCTTATGTTTATTCTTCTGTTTTCTGACGCTCTACAGATAATTCTTTAGTAAGATAATTCATATATTTCGCTTTGTGAATTACATTTTCTTATCCTCCACGAAGCCTTCTCTTTTATAAATCAAATACCCATGTATATATCTTTTAATTCATAAATTGATTAATATCTGTGAAGATGTGCTTGAAACTACGCGGTTCTCTGCCATATCTACAGTGCCAGCTATGCTATCACCATCTATACGGAACCCCTTCAACTACTCGCGCCTGCTGTGGTATCACCATCTGTACAGAACTTCTTGAAACTACTCACGCCTCTTACTTACCTTAAGTGTAGATATGGCAGAGGCCCGAGTAGTTTTATTCACATATGTATAGATGGCAAAACTAAAAGTTACATTGGGTGTAGGTAAGACAGGGATACGAGTGGTACGTCATTTCAAGCATTTCTTTATAGTACGTGGTACGATAAACGTAATAAAATTTGGTTATTTATATCTTCATTGATTAAATTAAGTTAATAATGCTCGAACATCGTTTCGTACTTTCATTTACATATCAATAAAGTGTTAACAACTCCAGTGTTACAATCTACATTAACATTAATGTGTATAGTAACATTCTAATTTTCACTGTTCATTTGAGTTTGCAACAATCAAGTTCTTTGGCAAAAGTAAAACATTAGTGAATAGTTTCTTCTTTAAATAGAATTTCCAGCATGTCATAAAGACATACTAATAGTATTGTAGTATTATTCTTTATTTCGGTCTCGCAGTAATGAAAGTTGGGTTAGTGTACAAATAACCTATCTTTGCACTACTATCGTAACTTTTGCACTCTCATCTTCTGTTTTGCACTTCCTTTTCATATCTTTTGTACCTTTCGTATTACCCTATTGCTTATCTCTTTATCGCACATCTATTATATATCCTTCTGTTTCGAATTTCTAAGATTTCATCTTTTATTCAACGCATCAGATCCTCTATCGTAACCCCCTTAGCTGTTTGCCTGCATTCTTTTACCACATGTTCTAACAGTATAAATTTTTGTCCACACAGGTCACATCATTTATTCTCTTCTTCCTCTCAATATCTATTCAACGTTACAGTGTTTCCACATCTTAACTGCGTTATTAACCCTTTCGTTATGGTATTGCGCCGCAAAGTGTGCATATTGCGCATCTGACTTAAGGCTTTCAATATTACCTTGTCATTTTGGAGTGAAACAAATCAAGAATGAACCAGAAAATGACAGGTGCCATCGATGTGCAAGATGCATACAAAGAAAAGAAAGAAGTATATCGTGGGGCTGGTGGACAAGCAGTATCACGCTGACTCCGGCTACAGCCGGCGTTCGTATACACAGGTCATTGCATGGATGCCGTCTATATCCGGTGCTCGTAACGAAAGGGTAAACAAGTTCTGTGTCATGTGTACCACTGATGGAACATAGTATCTTCTTTTAAGACTTTCAATCACTTTGTTTCCTTTACTTCGTGTCAAATTTATTCATGCTTGACTTATAGCGTTCCTCTTAAATTAATCCTATCTTTTATGCTTTTGATTTATCCCCTTTTCCTGTGAATATTCCTTCATAATTTGCTCTCCTGTTATGTACTAACTAATATATTTTTTGTGTGTGCAGGTTTCATAGCCAATGAGTAAAGAGCATTGACCAGCACTTCTCATCGTGCATAAAAGCAAGACAGAAGAAAGAATAACATTTGCCACATACTTTTGTTATAGTAATTGGTTTATAAAAATAGTTTGTACCTATTAGCCCGTCAGTTTAATTTAGAACAATTGTGTAATTAACGGTTGTGTATAACTAGTATATATTTTATTTTATATTCAGTTCATTTGGTAGGTCTTATATAAACTTTACTGTGCACAAGTTACACAATTGTTGTAATTTAAAATAAGCGTTAGCACATAAAGAACGTAAATTTTAGTATAAGTTTTATCTTTAAGATTTATTGTAAAATAACTTCAAAGAATAGCTTAAAAGTATTAGATTATTTATGTTTATTGTATTTTTTATACTATATAAATGTTAGTTTAGAATTCATTGTAAATAGATATAAAAGAATAGTTTATAAGTATCACATTCTTGTAACTTGTATCTTCATTAATTAATTTAAATAAACGTTTATTGAAAAGAATTCTGCTGCTCTTTTTATTCTCAAACCCTGACAATCCTTGAAAGAACCTAATTCCAATTCCTTATACAAGAAGTATCGTGGACGAACTTTAAATGCGAAGTCCTAAAGCGAGAAACTTGTCAAAATAGCCCTATACGTTATTAAATTTGGAAGCAGCAAATTCTAAGACTTCACTTCTTGCAAAATTGGTTGGCAGATGTTCAGAAAATTGCTGAGATCGAAGCCAGAAACTGAGAAATTTTGCGCTCGGAAATTCCTGGAAAGTGACGTCATTTCCAAGAATTAAGGCGGTGAAAGACCTCCTTGCACATCATATTCTCCTGATACAAATCTACGATTTTCAGCGAGATATTTTTGCCAGAATCTGGAAAATTGCTGAGAACGAATACCTCCTTGCACATCATATTCTCCTGATACAAATCCACGATTTCGGGCAGAAATTTAAGCGCTGAAAATCGTGGATTTGTATCAGGAGAATATGATGTGCAAGGAGGTATTCGTTCTCAGAAATTTTCGAGATTCTGGCAAAAATATCTCGCTGAAAATCGTGGATTTGTATCAGGAGAATATGATGTGCAAGGAGGTATTCGTTCTCAGAAATTTTCGAGATTCTGGCAAAAATATCTCGCTGAAAATCGTGGATTTGTATCAGGAGAATATGATGTGCAAGGAGGTATTCGTTCTCAGAAATTTTCGAGATTCTGGCAAAAATATCTCGCTGAAAATCGTGGATTTGTATCAGGAGAATATGATATGCGAGGAGGTCTTTCATCGCAGCAATTCTTGGAAATGACGTCACATTCCAGGAATTTCCGATCGCAAAATTTCTGAGATTCTGCCAAAAATATCTCGCTGAAAATCGTGGATTTGTATCAGGAGAATATGATATGCGAGGAGGTATCCGACATGGTCAGTTCTTGGAAATGACGTCACTTTCCTAGAATTTCCGAGCGCTTCAAAAAGAGGGGATTCCATCAAGATGATCAAGAATTCCTGGATAATTAGCGCCAAGTTTAATAATGTTCAGGTCTATTTTTACAATTTCTCCGCTTGTGAACTTTGCATTTAAAGTTCCTGCACGGTAGAACTTGTTTAAGGAATTGGAATTAGGTCTTTTGAAGGATTGTTAAGGTGTGAAAGTAAAAAGAGCAGTGGAATTCCTTTCATTAAAGATTTATTTAAATTAATTAACGAAGATACAAGTTACAAAAATGTTGTAATACAAACTTACAAGCTAATACTTATGAAATATGCTTTTACATCTATTTACAATACATCTTACAACTAAATATTGTATCAAGTCTAAACGAACAATTATATAATATAAAAAATACTATAAACATAAATAATCAACATTATATGTTTCATTTTATATTTAGCACAATTCAGTAGAACTTGTAATAGTAATCTAAGTAATATTAAAGTTTATACAAGATCTACCGAATAAACTGAATATAAAATAAAATATATAATAGTTAATTTCACAATTGTTCTAATTAAACTAAGGGGATAGTAGTTACAAACTATTTATATAAATCAATTTACTATAACTAAGGGATAACTAAAGTATGTGGCAAAAGTTCTTCTATCTTCTTTCTTGCTTTTATGCAGCAACAAGATGTGTCGGTCAATGGTCCTTACTCTTTCCCATGAAACCTGCACATATAAAAAATATATTAGTAAGTATGTAACAGGAGAGCGAAACATTGTTAAGGGATGTTTAGAGGAAAAAGAAATAGGGGAGGGCCACACAAGATATATAAGAAAAAGAGAGGATTATTTAAAATGGAATGAAATGCGTCTTGTAACAGTGAATTTTATGAGTGCTGAAGTAAAGGAACCGATGGACAGCCTTAAAAGAGACTATGAAATGCAACAGCTGGAACAAGGCAGAAAAATAGTTGAAGCAAGAGATAAACAAACGTTTAAATATATTAGAACATCAACACTACGAAAGTATTTAAGTAAGAACGCAAGACGGTGCAATCGGCAATTATTATTGGAGGTGGCAGATGCGACAGCATTAAAGGCTGAAGAAATATTGGAAGAAGGAGAAGAATAAAAGACGTGACCTGTGCAGACAAAAATTTGAAACGTTAGAACACCTGTGAACAGAATGTACGGGAATAAAGATAAGAGGAAATAAAAATGACTTTAGAATTGGAAATGAAACATGGTGGAATAAGAAAGATATATAATAGATGTGCAATAAAGAGATAAGCAATAGGGTAATACGTAAGGTACAGAAGGTATGAAAAGGAAGTGCAAAACTGAAGATGAGAGTGCAAGAGTTACGATAGTATGCAAAAATAGGTTATAGGTACACTAACCCAACTTTCACTACTGCGAGACCGAAATAAAGAATATTACTACTATTAGTATGTCTTTATGACATGCTGGAATATCTATATAAAGAAGAAACTATTCTCAAATCTTTTACCTTTGCTAAAGAACTTGATTGTTGCAAACTCAAATGAATAGTGAAAGTTAGAATGTTACTATACACATTAATTTTAATGTAGATTGTAGCACTGTGCTTCCTAACACTTTATTGATATGTAAATGAGTGTACGAAATGGTTTTTGAGGATTATTAACTTAATTTGATGAACCAAATTATCGCACCGCTACTTATAAACAGGTGTCTGAATTTACGTACCACTCACATCCCTGTTTTACCTACACCCAAAGTGGACTTTAGTTTCGCCATCTATACAGAACTCCTGGAAACTACTCAGGCCTCTGCCATATCTACACGTAAGGTAAGTAAGAGGCCCGAGTAGTTTCAAGGAGTTCTGTATAGATGGCGAAACCATAGCAAGCACTGTAGATATGGCAGAGACCCGCGTAGTTTCAAGTATATCTTTCCAGATATTAATCAATTTATGAATTACAAGATATATACATGGGTATTTCAATTATAAAAAAGAACGCTTCTTGAGGAATAAAAAAATGTAATTCTCTAGGCGAAACATATATGATTTAGGTTACTCACGAATTATCTCGCAAGCGTCAGAAAACAGAAGAATAAACATAAGAAGCAGGGAAAATAAATAATACACAATATTTACAGCTGCAGATAGATACAACGATAGAAACGAGAACTCAAAAGTAATTGCAATAAGAACTTAAGATTCTCTCCGCCCAAATAACTACAGTGGACAGTAATGCCCACTTAATGTTCGCTGCTTCGATCTATCTGCAGCGCGGTTATTGTTAAATTTGTAATAATTGGAGTAAAATTTATACTCCGATTCGGAGTAGGTCCAAGGATTGGTGGCGATGTCTCGGCAAGCATTAATTGGGGATATGAACGAACACTGAGCGGCCATTATTGTACATTGTATCCTAAGTACAATACGCAGTCAATTAGCTCGAATTATTTTCCACATAATTACCAAACGTCTCTTAAACGTTTAATAATTATACGATAAATAATTGATTGCCCGGGTCTCACCACGTGGAGGTTACTGCGCATGGAGACCCACCCTAGCCACGGCCCTTCCACCCTCCAATTACGCGAAAACTAATTCTAATATAACATGTGAGAAAGAAAAATCTCCTATTATTGTCAATTTGTAGAACGTTCAGTAATTGATCGTAGTACAAGTAAGACAACAAGAGGAGTAGTTGGAAAATTCACGACCGAAAGCTAAATGGAATATCAGAAGGAAACCTGAAAGAAAATCTGCAAGAGAATTCACGTTCCTGAAATAAAACTGTCTTAAAAATATATCCTATGATCTTAAAAACTAGACAACGAAATATTATTGCAGTGGTGAACACTGCGGGCTTAAAAGCTAAGACATAACTTAAAAATAAACCCTACTTTCTTCAATTTTAGATTAGATTCGAATACGCCCTGCCTGACTAAAGAGCTAACTTAAGACTAGAATCACCCTACCTAGTATAACATCTAACAGATCGAATAAAAGAACAATTTCAATAATATCCTATCTACATAGGACTGTAATAGATACTATCCCATACTCATGTGGGTATGAGTATACATATACTTAAATCCTCTTCGGTTAGTCCGTATTAATCTCTCGTGGTCCATGGTGTCCTAGAACAGACAGAAACCCGAACCAAAAAATTGCAGCACCTGCCAACAATATTTGGTTTTATAAACCCTGCCCAATTAAAAGTCTAATAATTTAAATTCGTGTAAAACCTGCCAGTATAAAGATCTAAGATTGTGTGTTGAGACAAATCCTACCTACATAAAGAGCTAAATGTATTGTACGATTTATATTTGGGCCTGCCTAATTAATTGTCTAACACCTGTAATTAGTTAATAAGGACAGGGGTTTGGGGCAGGGATGGGGTGAGGGTGTGTTCGTATTATACATTGTTTCATGAATCCTCTTCTTTTCAATGCTTCTGAAACATGCACAAACTCGAAATAATTAGTAAAGCATTATAAGAATGAATTCTTAAACTCACAAATTGAATCGACGAGGCTGGCTCTTTAATTTTAAAGTTTCCAATCATGTCTTTGATAATATTCCTGGATCTGTATTCTATATATTCCACTCTTGAGCCTCTGACGTATGTACTTATGTTTGTTTAATATAGCATATTTGGGTTCATCTGTGAATCTGTAACAATCTCAAGCATTGGATTAGTGACATCCCCAAGCCTCCCCATTTTATATCGAAATGAAGCTGCTTTTAATTCGTAATAACTGAATTTTAGCGCAGTTAATAAATCAGAATTGATATGAAAAATGCTGCTATTTTTTGTTAACAATAGTTAATTGGATTTCGGCCAAAGTGATATATTCTTTTGTACGTTCTAGATCAAACTGAATGGTGGTATCACGTTCATTAAAAACTCCAAAATGAAGTAGTCACATTTCACTACAATTGATTCTATTTGGCTTCAACAAAGAAGCGACAAACGATTATTCGGAAGAAAAATATCAAACTTCAACTATCACCATGCCGAGACCCAACTACTGCCAATAACGTTTTTCGTGCAAGGATTTTTGTTTAAACATTTACGGATATCGCGAGTGAATTTCAATTTCTACAAAGCAAGCTCGAAAAGTTATAAAAATTGGCTCTACTAAAAAAAAGGTTAAGATAGAATTGCAACAATTAAGAGGAAATATTTAAGAGTTAAACTCCAATAATGAACAGTCACTAGTATTAACTCTAATTTAAATCTACTATCTAGAATTATTATAAATTTATCAAAGATTCTGCAAATTATATCTGTTTTTTACTTTGCTCTTTTTCTTTTCTTCTTCTTTCTTTTCTTTTCTTTTCTTTTCTTTTTTCTTTCCTTTCTCTTTCATTTATTTTCTTTTTCATTTCTTTTCATTTCGTTCACACAGTAATTTACTAATATGTATGCAAATTTTTAGCAGTACTTCCATCAACAGACATTCCAGGTAGTATAATTATTAAGAAAAATAAAATAAAAAGAAAGGCAAATATAAAACGCTGAAAAGAAAAAGTTCCTGGTTCAGGAACAGGCTTCCAATTGGAAGCAGATGGGGACTAGTAGTCTCAACTCTACTTAAAAACGCGATCTTTAATCAACGCAACGCTAACTGGAACTCGCGATACAATCATTTCGCAACACTATTTATTAAGACTAATAGAAAGCAAACAGTAAATTATATGTACTATCCAAAATTAAGCAAATTGAAGATCCTCTGAAAAATGAACTGAAAGTTCCAATACGCGAAAACAATTTCCGCAACACTAGAAGCTCAAATGTAAGGTGTATTATAAAATACTACAATTTAACTAGCAATAAGAATAGCAATAAGTGGCATTCAACGCAACTCCAACTCGACCCGTTCGCAAGTTTTTCGCAACTCTAAAGCAACGCGATATTTTTGGGAGGGCTGTATCGTTGGGCCAGAATGTGCATCGGCCAAGTACAAATAAAAATTCTACAAATGAAAATGCAAGCACAGTGACAAAGTAGTAACACAGAATGATTCCCCATTCTTAAAAAGAATGGGGAGCCATTAGTAGTTGCCCTCTTGAGTGACAGTTTGTCGGGCCTCTTCGGCATATAGCCTCTCCATTTCGTCGGACCCAAGGGTCAGCTGAAACTTAAACTAGGCTCGAGACTCTAATCGGAAACCAAGGAAAAAACTTATAAAGGTGAAATAAAGAGTTTGAATCGCGGAGCTAAATGGAACACACGTGGCCGAATGGCGATCAAATAAAATCGTAAAATTGTGATTACGGAAAATCACATAGATTACGATTAAAATTGTAATCGTTCTTCGTTCACACGTGCAGCCTCGAGCATAATGTAACGCGTTTCGTTTCGGAGCCTAAATCGCGACCACGACCGCGAAGGATTCGAAAAATCGATAGGCAAAGCCAGAGGCGAACGCATTTTCGTTCGCGCCACAGCTTCACCGTCGACTTTTCAAATCAGATTTCCTGAAACAGGTTGAACACGCGAAATAGTGCCTACCCGATCGGAGACTGTGTCAACCTGCCCGGCCCTACCTACTTATGTCTATCAATCACACCAGAAAGTATGCTACCTATCCTACCTGGACCTATATTTAAAAAATGGCAAACAAACACACCAACACACGACACTCCACGGTTCTCAGTCAAACACTTGGGCGCAAAAGCCTACACTAGGGAGGCGTCCCGGGACACCCCCGACACCCAAGTGCTGTCACACAACTTGCACACTCTAATGTACGTACCATTTTTCTGAAATCGACTGACAGTGGCTGGGATCTCTGCGTTCACGTGGAAAAAACCACGTCGCGGTTGAGATATTTAATAGATATTTAATAAAATAATTAAATAGCACCGATACAAGAGGTACTTGATAGCAATTGATAAGTATATTCAATTCTTTTTGGCATTTGGCCTCTGTCATCTTAAATGACAAAAACTTCGTGCCCAAGTATAGTAGGAATTATTGAAGCAAATAATACTAAAAATGATGTCTCTGTTTTAAATTGATGGACATCTTATCTTGGTCATAATAGCTACATTTTAATACGGAACGACGCAAATCCACAGCCTAACCACACACACAATGCGGATATTACGTCGTGCACGATACACCAACGCACTGTCAGTCGCCAACAATAAATCATTTTATGGCTTATAAACTAAAAAATATCATCGTGCTCTACCACCGTTTTCCCACCCAAGTAGCACCGGGGCACGTGAGTGGGATCCGGGCAGTGAACACGGAAAGGGTTAAACCTGAAAATCCTCGTCTAAAAAGATAAGGACATACTGATTTTCTAACGGGCTAAAATACATATATATGTACAACAGATCTATATATGATTCTATTTTATTGAAGAGAAAATTAAATGACTCTACTTTATTAGAAAAATTGTGCAATGACTCTACTATATTAGAAAAATTATGCAGTGACTCTACTTTATTAGAAAAATTATGCAGTGACTCTACTTTATTAGAAAAATTATTCAAAGACTCTACGTTAATAGAGAAATTATTCAACGACTCTACTTTAATATACTTTGAATTAAATTGAAACATCCTCGGGCGTTCCCGTTATCAAAGCGTTGATTCTAAAACGCAAGATTGCTTTAAAAGTTGATTGCCTTGATTTCGAAAACTACCCGTTCGCGTATTGTCTTCTTGTACATTCAGGTTTAATTAACATTTTGTACGGAAACAATGAACGTATCGATATCTTTAAACGCTAAAGACTAATATGGATATCGAATAATAAAATTATTCGATAGTTCCAACAAATTGATAAGGTACATGAGTACCTTCACTTTATATATTATCAAAGTAGAAAAAGATGAAATACTACACTCTTACTAACAGCAATAATTATGCAATTTATTCTAACTGTGCAGTCATTGCAATTGACAAGTAAACGAAGTCGAATGGTATTCGACTTCTCCACTACAAACTAATGCACGTAGAATACTGGACGTTACTTTATATTCATTCAATAATTAATAACTATTTAAATATCGTTTCATAGGTATTCAATTAAATACTCTATTATAAAAAGATATATAGTGATATATTTTGTACTAAATATGATCTGTTTTAAAATTATCAAGCTATTTAAAAACGCGTTGTACAAGAAGACCTATCCTCACATAATATAAAGCAGTAAAGAAGTTACTACTCATGAGTATATTTCCATATACCCATGGTCACAGTGCTTGCCAGAAAAATCTACGTAATTACAACCAGTCACCCGTGTCGGTTCGGACCTTTCGTCCTGCGACATGATTGAGTGACCAGAGGAACTTTAAAGCATGCCACTCACCGGTTGCAGACTCACCAGGTGTGCGGTCAAGCTCGTCGCCATCGAAGCCATGGAAGCTGCTGAAACATTCAAAAAGAGCAAACAACATTAAAATCTATGTATTTTCAGTACTTTTGGAATGTGTTAATTATCAATGATTATTGCAATACAAGATTAGAGAAATAAGCAGATACTTACTCGTCAAATTGATGGCTGAAAGCCCGAACTCGCCGAACAGGACACTGACTCTAATGGAACACTTATGATTGACAAACAAAGTGATTCTAATTTCGCGACAGTATTTCTATTGTTTTTGTGACTGCTACCGAGCAGCCCGCGAGCCCTCGGCTCAGAGTCTGGACAGTAAAACGACTTAGCATCGACACCAGTTTCGATTCCGAGCCACAGCAATCATTGAGGCACGGATATGTAAAACCGCAACCACGATCCGACTTGGCCCCCTTATGCCTTCTGCCACCCCAAGGTGTGCTTGGCGTGGTCTAACGGGGAGAAGTATCCCACTCGGCGGTTCACCTGTCCAGAACCACGATCGCAGCCTCACACACCGCTCGTCGCTGAAAGTGCAACCCAAATATCGCAACAGGTGCCAAAAGCGCCTTATCATCAGTCCTCCGAGCCGAGAACGGAAAAGGAAACGGAATAATTGACGAACAAAGTGACTCTATTTTTCGCGAGAGTATTATTTCGGAGCAAACACTGACTCTAATTTCGCGTCTCTTTACTGTTATTTATGTTGAATTATTATTAAGAGCGGCTGCGCTCAAAAAATAATAAAAAGAACTTTGACGGAACAAGCACTGACTCTACCAACCGCATTGCGCGCGGCCAACAATATCGTTATGGTGATACAATTGAGCCCATGGCAGCTTCTGAAACATTCAAAAGAACAGACAACATTGAAATCTTTGCGTTTTGAGTACTTTTCGATCATGATAATTATCAAAGACCATTGTAAAATAAGATTAAAGAAATACAGAGATACTTACTCTTCGAGTTGATGGATGAGTGCCCGAACTCGCCGAACTGCATCGGTGCTGACTCTAATACCGGAATACTTATTGCGAAAGAAAAAAAAATAAAGTAAAAGACTACTATCGCGCACGTCAATTGTGATCGACGGACAAAGTGACTCTAATTTCGCGAGAGCAATATTTCGAAGCAAACACTGACTCTACTTTCGCGTATCTTTACTGTTATTTATATTTAGTTATAAATATTATGAGCGGTTTCGCTCTAAAAACAATAAAAAGAACTTTGACGGAGCAAGCACTGACTCTACTGACCGCATTGCGCGCGGTCATCAAAATTTACTGAAAGATAATCTGTACAAGTTAGTAAATAGGGTGAGGAGGTAGAAATTGAAGCAATACACATTTGATTTTATTTATCTCTTTCTTATTTCTTCATCCTGTCAAACGTCTGTTGAGGAAATACTGCTTTGTTTTAATAAAGTACTACCGTATTATTATTCTGATTTAATTACTGTTAATTGTCTATTCAAGATATACTATTATAGATTAATATAAATGATTTATCAAAAGCATACTGTGACTGTTCTTTGTCCGAGTTTTAAAGGTGATCATGATCTTAGTTAGTAAGCAATATCGCGCATTTATAAGTTCTCGTAGCTGCTTGTAGAAATCAAGACCCGAAACTATTTATCATGCTTCAAGTGCATGGCAACCAGTATGGTAAGTAGGGTGATGTACATCGCTAACCTTCGACAACATAGACGACCCTTACGCTGCGACGCTTGAACTGATAATGACGTCGCGTCGCGTCGCGTCCCGAACCTCCCCTCTCCGCGCCGTCGCGTCGGTAGCGCTCGGTCCTATTCGCAATTTCCGAAAATCTTTCAAGGTTTCCGACCGCGGCCGTGCGGTCTACTATCCTTCGGTCACCTATGCGACTTCTACTGTTTCTGACCAACCTTGAGCTGGACCTACGACCCTTGGGCCATACCTACTGGACTTCTACTGTTTCTGGCCAACTTTTAGCTGGACTTACGACCCTTGGACCATACCTACTGGACTTCCACTGTCTCTGGCCAACTTTTAGCTGGACCTACGACCTTTGGAGCATACCTGTCGGACTTCTACGGTTTCTGGCCAACTTTTAGCTCGACCTACGACCCTTGGGCCATACCTACTGGACTTCTACTGTTGCTGACCAACTTTTACCTGGACCTACGATCCTTTGACAATACCTACTGGACTTCTACTGTTTCTGACCAACCCTTGGACCATACCTACTGGACTTTTACTGTCTCTGGCCAACTTTTAGCTGGAAACAGAAAACGGAGTGAAGCAAAAACGGAATGAAGCAAAAAAGGGAACGAGAGGGGAAAGTGCAATGCGCAGTCAATTAGCTCGAATTATTTTCCACATAATTATCAAACGTCTCTTAAACGTTTAATAATTACACGATAAATAATTGATTGCCCGGGTCTCACCACGTGGAGGTTACTGCGCATGGAGACCCACCCTAGCCACGGCCCTTCCACCCTCCAATTACGCGAAAACTAATTCTAATATAACATGTGAGAAAGAAAAATCTCCTATTATTGTCAATTTGTAGAACGTTCATTAATTGATCGTAGTACAAGTAAGACAACAAGAGGAGTATTTGGAAAATTCACGACCGAAAGCTAAATTGAATATCAAATGGAAACCTGAAAGAAAATCTGCAAGGGAGTCCAATTTCCTGAAATAAAACTTTCTTAATAATATATCCTATGATCATAGAAACTAGACAACGAAATATTACCACAGCAGTGTACACTGCTGTCTTAAAAACCAAGGCACAGTTTAAAAATAAATCCTCCTTTCTTAAATACTAGTTTAAATTCAAAGGCGCCCTGCCTGACTAAAGATCTAACTTAAAACTAGAATCAGCCTACCTAATATAACATCTAACAGTTCAATTAAAAGGACAATATCAATAATATCCTACCTACATAGGAATGCAATAGATACTTTATCATATTCGCGTAGGTATAAGTATGCATATACTTAATTCCTCTTCAATTAGTCCATATTAATTTCGTGGCCCATGCCTTCCTAGAACAGACAACTGGCAACAATTTTTGGTTTCATTAACCCTGCCTAATTAAAAGTCTAATAATATCAAATCGTGTAAAACCTGCCTGTATAAAAGGGCAGCGACGGGGGCACGGGTAAGGGCTGGGCACGGGCAGGGCAGGGCAGGGACAGAGTGAGAGTGTGGTCATATTATACATATTTTAAAAATTCCTCTTCTTTAGCCGAGTCCTGTCAATCCTTCTGAAACAAAGACAAATTGGAGGTAATTAGTAAAGCATTATGAAAGTCTTACACTCAGAAATGGGATCAAATGGGAGGCAAGTAACGAAAGTGACTGCTACCGAGCAGCCCGCGGACCCTCGGCCCAGAGTCTGGACAGTAACACGACTTACAATCAACACCTGTTTCGATACCGAGCCACAGCAATCATTGAGGAACGGACATGCAAGACCGCACCCGCGAATCCAGATTATGTCCCATATACCTTCTGCCACCCCAAGGTGTGCTTGGCGTGGTCTAACGAGCAGGAATTTCCTACGTTCGGCGGGTCACCTGTCCAGAACCACAGTCACAGCCTCACACACCGCTCGTCGCTGAAAGTGCAACCCAAATATCGCAACAGGTGCAACAGCGCCTTACCATCGGTCCTCTGAGCCGAGAACGGAAAAGGGAATGAAGCAAAAAACGAAATGAAGCAAAAGACGGAATGAAGCAAGAAAGGGGGAATGAAACAAAAAAGGGAATGAAGCGAAAAAGGGAATGAGAAGGGAAAGTGCAATGCGCAGTCAATTCGCTCGAATTATTTTCCGCACAATTATCAAACGTCTCTTAAACGTTTAATAATTATACGATAAATAATTGATTGCCCGGGTCTCACCACGTGGAGGTTACTGCGCATGGAGACCCACCCTAGCCACGGCCCTTCCACCCTCCAATTACGCGAAAACTAATTCTAATATAACATGTGAGAAAGAAAAATCTCCTATTATTGTCAATTTGTAGAACGTTCATTAATTGATCGTAGTACAAGTAAGACAACAAGAGAAGTACTTGGAAAATTCACGACCGAAAGCTAAATTGAATATCAGAAGGAAACCTGAAAGAAACACACGACACTCCACGGTTCTCAGTCAAACACTTGGGCGCAAAAAAATAATAAAATTTTAAATAGCTTGATAAAAAAATAATAAAAAGAACATTGACGGAACAAGCACTGACTCTACCAACCGCATTGCGCGCGGTCATCAAAATTTGCTGAAAGAAAATCTGTACAAGTTAGTAAATGAGGGGAGGAGGTAAAAATTAAAGCAATACACATGTGATTTTATTTGTTTCATTCTTATTTCTGTATATCTGTTGAGGAATTACTGCTTTTGTTTTTTAATAAAGTACTACTGTATTATTGATTGTCTATTCAAGATATATTATTATAGATTAATATAAATGATTTATCAAAAGCGTACTGTGACTGTTCTATGTCAGAGTTTTAAAAGTGATCATGATCCTAGTAAGTAATCAATATCGCTCATTTATAAATTCTCGTAGCTGCTTGTAGAAATCAAGACTCGAAACTATTTATCATACTTTAAGGGCATGGCAACAAATACGTAAGAACGTGGGCAATCCTGCATCGAAAATTCAATTTGACTGTACTTGTGCCAAGTCACAGAGATAATAAAAGTGTCAACAAGAACACTAGTGAAGCAATAATAGAAATCGCGACCGATATGCAGCGAAACATGAACGTCGTTCAATTTTTCGTTTAGAATTAATGAAATCTACTGACTCTAGTTTCAATCGCGAATGGCATATCGTAAGTTCTATTTAAACTGTTTAAATTATTTAGTGAACAGGAGTATAAGATATACCAAGATATATACATAAACCGTTGGGACAATAAGTTAAATGTTACCAATCCTTCATCATAGGTCATCGGACTTATTGTTATGCATCGCAGTAATTGTATCTCAATACTCCATTCCTGCAGCTTCAATATATGTATTATTCTTTACCCACCAATCATCCATTGTACCTGCAACAAAAAGAAAAGCAACGTGATACACCTGTGCTAAAATGAAAGATGCGAAAGGACATATGTAACTGGGTATGTAAGTGACATTGCAAAGAAAATAAGCGCAACCTTGACACCGCATCGAATCCGAATAATCGTGTAATAAAATATAATAAAGATTCGAAGAACCGTTTAAACTAATAAATTGAATAACCCGATATTTTAATAAACGACTAGTTATCGCGGATCAAAAAATCGATGGTACCGGATGACCGGTCAAGCGTCCAGCAAAAGAGACTCGATAAAGACTTTAATGTACATCCGCGATAGTCAAAGGATTGTTAAATAAACGCGTATTAATTAATAGAAGCTAATAGACAAGCGTATGCGGTGGTAAAGTAAACCCCGGGATCCTATTGTATTGTAAGGTTATGTATGTCGCTAACCTTCGACAGGATAGACGTCCCGAACGGTACGACGCTTGAACTGATAGTGACACCGCGTGCGCCGCGCACCGTCATCCCCACTCCGCGACGCGCCGGCGCGTCGGTAACGCTCGGTCGCGCTCGCTGGTATTCGCAATTTCCGAACTCTTCGAAGGTCTCCGACCGCGGTCGTGCGTACTACTGTACTAAGGTCATACGTACTGAACTTTTGCGGCTTCTGACCAATTTTTAGCTAAACCTACGCTCCTATGGTTATACTTTCTGAACTTTTACGTTTTTTGACCAACTTTTAGCCGGACCTACGACTCTAGGGTTGTACCTACTGCACTTTTACTATTTCTGACCAACTTTTAGTCGGACTTGCGACTCTAGGGTCGCGCCGACTGGACTTGTACTGTTTCTGACCAACTTTTGCCTGGACCTACCACTCTAAGGTTGTACCTACTGGACTTTTACTATTTCCGATCAACTTTTAGCTGGATCTACGATCCTCGTTAAAGAATTATTTTGTTTTTTGGCGCGCAATGAAAAAGGGACAGCATAGGCGGGACGCTTGACGTGACACGCATCTCATTTTCGAAGAGCATCGGATGAGTATCGTGCGACCAGGGGCCGTAGTTCAATTTTTCTATCGAAACGTTGGTCGAGAAATAGCTTTCCTGGTCCCCTCAAAGCACAATCGCATGAATCCTGTCCCCAACACTACTTCAGTAAATAAGAGTTCTTCAACTGACCACTGTTCATGAGCAGAGAACACTCAAATCAGTGTCGTATTTCTGAGTCGGTATGGCCGTCACGTTCGGCCACGAAAGTCCACAAGATGTCCTGTCTATTCCTATATCTGAAATGGACAGGGTGGTACTTGCGAGTGTGCGAGATTAATATTGAAATAGGATGGGTGGGCGTAGTGTGCCCTGCAGATGGCAGGGTCCTGAACCAGGTCCTGGGTACACTTGTACCTGGGCTGGATGTAGGGTTATGCCCATCCAAGCGTGGCTAAGTCAGAGCTTGGCAGACCAATAGTTTGTTGATTAGTCCTTCGAGAATGATCTGAACTGGTCTGTTGAGGGAGAAAAAACAAGATGACCTGTCCATTCTTATATCTCGTCGCTGACCACGTTTGGGTACAGGTACAGCAGGGGCACGATTAGTTTCAAGCACTTCTGAATAGATGGCGATAATATGTACCACGCATGCATGTATTTAAGGCAGGGGCCCGACTAATTTTAAGCACTTCTTTATAGATAGCTCTTGAAGAGATCAAAAGGGATCAATCGAGTATAGACTGGAGAATTAGAGCTTGGATGTTCCAAACAAAAGCAGGAGGATCAAGGGGAAGTGTCCTGCTAAATGAATGTATAAGGAAAATTAGGCAGGGGAATTAAGTCTAAAGAGTGCTCTAGGCAGAGAAGAATATTTTCAAAGATGTGGGTGCAGTAGTGAAGGCATACAAATACTCAACAAAACATCCAGAAATCCAGGAGGAACATAGAAAAAAAGGGGTTGACATATACAGCGACTTACAGTTTAACGAAATAATTAAAACGAGATAAATAAAAGATACAAACTTGTAATGCAGGGCTAAGTACCTAGTCCGGTACTTAGGAACCACTGGGCAAAAAGACAGTCGAAGGCTGACAGAGGAAGACAGGCTATGCGGTATTTGTAGCGGAGCAGAGGGTAGCTTAGAACATTTGGTAAACAGTTTCAGAGAAATAGACAGTATCTACAACAAAATATTTGTTGTATCCGGCACTTCCCCTTCTTAATAAGCAGTAAGACATAAAGTAAAACATGAATGTAAGATATTATACGATGTGTAGCACACATGATACAGCAAACCAAAGGGTTCGCAATACCAAACTTAGTTAAAAGAATGTAGTATGAATGAGCTGAGGGTTTTGCAACCAAGTCCATTTCGTGGCCACCTGGCTGAAAGTTATAAACTAATTAACAAACTACTCCATTTATTCTGTACCAGTCAATCATCCATTATACCTGCAACAAAAAGAAAAGCAAAGCGATTAGAAAATTATCGAAATATCCTTTAACGAAATATCCATGCACGTTTTCTTGATTTTAACATAATATCAAGAAGGCAAACTTGCCCTGAGTAATAAACGAAGAGACTGTACACGGATCTCGACTGGTAACGATCCATACAATTTGTATGCATCGCGAAACAAATCGATCTGACATATTCTCGATGACCAGGCGCCAGATCGGCGCTGCAATTTCTCATGCGAGCACCGTTGTTGCTTGCCTCAGGTGCATGAATTATTTCACAGGGGCGGACGACTCTCGTCGATGAATCGTATCGGGGTGAAATAAATTAGGGCAATACGTTGCATCGACCTGTCGGTTTCCCGGAAAACTCAACTACCGTGGTACCATTGCGTGACCAGGAATAAGATCGCCACATTCGAATTTACATATCATTTTCAAAATACTTATTCCCTTATACTTAATGCTGTTAATTTTTAGAATTTTACTAAGTTACTAGTTTACTAGTTATTTTTGTTTGCTTCTGCCCTAACAAAACGAGATATTTTATCGTCGGGTGATTTAAAATGAAATTTTTATAGCTGGAATAATCTTCAGAAACGTTCACTTTATTTCAAATTAGAATTAGGTAGTAAATTAATAAAGTTCCCATTTCGAGACAGTTCGATTCGTGAATTATACAATATGTTTGAAGACGCGGGCATCTTCGATGGAAGCGTTTCATAACGAACCAGCACCGGAAAGGGGATCAACGATGCGGGGAATATTAGACATTGGCATGCACCTTAGCGTTATATTCGCATCGCGTGCAACCGCCATGCACCCACGCGCATTACGTACACTTACATGTATGTATTACGAATTTACGTTAGTCGGAAGACAAGTCAAGCCGTTGACTTACTGGACCCTACAGTGAAAGCACCGCTGACTTTGCTTTCGCACATGTAATAATAGGTAAAAATTTATAAATGTTTGCAAATTTAAAAATTACGCAACGTAGCAACGTATTCCTTTTTCAGTATCCTTAAATACTCGAATGTCGAAATGCAATTGATGTCAGTCAAAATAATATTCGCATTTAAAAGTTAAAAGTTAAATATACATATAGACTGGCCGTCGCGAGATCCAAACTTCGTTGTGAAAGACGTCGAATGGGTGCAATGAAAAAGATGCGGCGAACACCATTGAAATGAGCAAGAGAGAGAAACATGGACGGCGTGCGGCCTTACTATTTCAAGCGAGATCAAACGAGCCAGATTTGTGTGGCCATCGGCATTTCCCTTACCCCAGTAAAGAAAAAAAGCGGGGTTTATTATTCGTGGAATTATGAGCCGTGACGTTTCGCGTCGACTTCATCCCTCTTTCTTTGAGGAATAACTAAAGGAAAAATAATGTTTATTATTCGATTGTCTCAGAACATTTTCCAATCATTTCTTTATCTTCTTCCACCCTCAAATTAGACCCCTGTGCCTATTATTATACAAGCTAATACCGGTGTCGCTGTATGATTAAAAATATTTTCGGTTGACCCAAGTGGATTGCGTCTTGACACCCATCAGGATAGAAAGTTATGGCGAATACCAGTAAATTAAAAATTATGATATTTTAAAAGCCTCCCTTTTAGATTTTCCACCCCGAACCTACAAAATATATCAAACTCAACATTTCAAACTGACAACGAAAATATATGGACACATAACAAAAATAATCAGCAATTTTCAGTCCTCACTGCTATCTTATTCTCCCAACCATTTTTTAATTTACCGATTACCCATTATTTGATTTAATTACCAATTAAAAGTCTTCTAATAATTTGCACGTGCCAAATGAAACGGTAAACCTGTTGCTAATTGAATGTTTGCTACTGTAATGAAACAGCGACTGACTGCCTGGTAACAAGTGGATTTGAACCGATGCGATGCACTTCGCTGCGCCATGCAATGCACTATTGCGGAAGAACAATTAACGAGTTCATTTAACTTAGCTGCGTTGTTCCGTGGCTCTATTAGCCGGCATTCTAGCGGAGACTCCAAGTATCCCCGTTTCCCGATCTATCCGGGACCAAAAGCCGCACGTGTTTCGCCTGCTTTTTCCGTTCTCGACATTCCTCGACTTCTTCGCCGTGAGTTGCGAGCGCGACGAGAAACGGTCCTTGCTAGCATCGCCAATTTATTCGACGAGAATTCAACGTAACCGCTGGAATGCGAGTGATACACGAAGTGCTTGGAAAACTCCCATCAGTCTTGGGCAGAAAGAAGCAGATGTTAGATATGAAAGATCGCCAGGAATTTCAGGGGATAATTTCTCTAAGGAGTAACAGGATAGTGAAAATTCTGTAGAAAAGCGGCTCGTCTCTCACGTTCTATTTAGTTCTCTCTTGTAACTTCTGTACGCGACAGAACGACGGTTTTGTCCACCGTCTGTAATTTCTATTCTCCGTTTTAACGCGATCACAGATCCACGAGCTGTGCCGTATACGCGAGAAACGAATCGCCATCTGCGCTAGGGGAGAAAAAAGGAAAGTGCCAAGGGACGCGGGATAAGTGCAACTTTACTCGCCGTGATCGCGGATTGCTCTCGCTTCTGGGATGCTGCGAATGCTGCGCGTAATCTCGACGGAATTAGACGAACGTTATTGCTCGGAATGACAATATTTTGCACGGTTCTTGCGCTACCGGTCGGAGCACATCCAAGGGGATAGTTAGAATTGTTTTCTGTTTTCTTCAGAACGAATGTTTCAACTATGTGTTTCTATCGTGGATTTCTTTTCCCCAAGGAAATTCCATTTTAAAATATTTCTCGTTAGCATGGCTACAAAGTTTCTGGGATTGTTGTAACTTTATCACCCTGCGTTATTGTAACTCTCAAGTACACCCGGTAGTCAATTATAATTATGCATGTACACTTGCTACGCTGATCCAGTTGAATTAACATTCCATGGTATTTGTCGGACGAATGGTAATTGTAATTGAACGCGTTTCAACTGCGTCGATTTCTTTCGTAGCAGAAGAATATAACATATGCAAATTTATTGCAAACGTTAAGATGTGTGTGCGAATTCTTGAGACACGGTTTTAAAAGAAACCGGCTCGACTTTCGAAACGATCGATGCTGGTCACTCTATCGATTCTCACACTAGGTCATCTCGGATACAGTTTCCAAGAATCTGGTGAAACGAGACGGTTGAAAAATCTTGTGTGAAAGTCGGGAGAAAATGGCGAATCGAAATGCATGAGCTTCCTCGGCGAATTCCAGATGCAAAGGGAGATTAGATGAGAATAGATGAAAAGAAGCGTGCCGCCAGTTATGTGTGTATGTCTTATACCAGCTTGACATACTTCCTGCATAACAGTACTATGTGTCAATTATTATTTGTGAATTATCTGTCATACATCGAGTGCATGCAACATTTTTAACAGTGCCGCAAGTTATTTAATTTCCCTGTCGGTGCATTTAAAAATAAAAATGGACAATTGTGCACACTTCTGCACCAGATTACCCACTTACTACTACAAACATTCCTTCAATTGCATCTAATGCAATAATAAAAACTACTCGAATCGTTCAATAATTGGTAATAGATTATTTAAGACGGACAGCTTACCCCAACAAATTCGACTATTTTCCACAAACTAAATCCAATCCTACCAAGAAACCCATTCAAGCGAATAATAATCGAGTCTCTATCCTCACACGTTCTCCTAATTCTCGAAGAAAATTCCCCTGTTCGAACCGATTCCACCGCATCTTAAATTAGAAATACTTCCACGGTGCCGGCATCAATGAATCAGTATCCCCCGAGGCATACGTTTGCCAGCCGCCAAACATCTAGAAAGCCAGAGCAAACAAAGATCGTATTCGATACCTCGTATCTCGAACGGTCCAGCCACTGTCCATTAATTTCCCACCGTGGTATCAATTAAACGGTGAAAATTCTCAACAGACGGAAGCTCAGTTCCGCATTCTGCCTCGTTACTCGCGTCACCGTGGAATCGCCGCGCGGCGCGCCGGATCGTTAGACGAATTTTCACGAGCGACTCTCATTAGGGACGTTTGTCAGTCATCTTTCTCTCTGGTCCCCGTCGCGATGCACCACCACCACCCCTCGCTTCATTTTCCATAGACTATTCTTGCACCCTCATTATATTTCCGCCGGGCTAAATGGAGGCAAAGGCTCGTGCCAGAACGGACAGAACGTCGACCCCTTGGCCACGAAACGTTTGTTCGTCCTCGGGGCCGTCGTTTAAGTTTAAGCGGTTGTAAGGCGCGATGAAGGAGGTTGGGGGCGTACGGATGAAGAAAGTTAGAGGAGGTAATTAAAAGGGGAAGACCTTGGTGTTTCCGGCGGGTCTAAGATGGCGGATGGCGGATGGCGTTAAGTGAAAAGATGTTTTACATCGGTCGAGTGAACTTCTTATGGTTCAATTCCACAAGTTAATCCTCTGTACTTTCATTCTCTATTTTACTTTTTTTTAAATCGCACGCATCTTATAAAATTGTTAGGAACCTAGTGGTATTAATACGTTTCTTAAATCACGAATAAAAATAATTGCTCATTTACATAATTTCAAAGTAAATGTACATCTCCTACAAAAATTATACTTCTCGCCTTTGATGTTTTCATTCCAAGCATTTCTGACAGCTATTGCAAGGGTTAATAATTCGCAGCTGAAAATAACTCACGTCCCCGATCTTTTAGGCATAGAAATAAAGACGCCCCAAAAAAAGAAAATTAAATCGTCCCAGTCGTCTGGCGGATCGGAACAATTATTCGATTAATAAGTTGCAGCTATTTCGGTGTCACGAGAAAGGGCCCTCAACGAGGGTCGACAGTAGACGAAGAAGAAACGCCGATTTCATGGAGCCGGACGAGGAACAGGCCCTTTTCCTGGAATTGGTGGTTCGTCTAAATTCAAACCTGAAGGGCAGACAGGACAAGGTCTTGAACAGACAAATCGTCTAGCAGGCAGACTCGCGACATTAACGCTGACGATGTCTTTTTTATTGAAATGTCAGAAAAAATTGGAGCATAGAGTGGGGGACATGTCGTGCCGATCTTCGAACCCTTTCAGCCCTTGTCCATGTGGTTCCTCATTTATTCTATTTTATTTACACCTATTGCAATTTGCAATAAACCGCATCGGTCGTGTATTTATAAAAATAGCCAAGAAATGCTTAAGAAATTCCAAGAACATCCAGAATCGACAGAAAATGAAAAACCACACCGAAATCAACACTGATAATAATTCAAATAAATACACCAAAAAAAACAACACGTACCTAAATATCTCAATTACCAGCCAACACGCTTCTAACGTTATCTCCTAAAAAATAAGCTCCACGTGCAAAATTCTCGAGTTGAATTGAAAGATTTTAACAAACACCGACTGTGCAAAATGCAAATGAGAACCCCCGTAAAACGTTATGTACACGTGCGTCCGTTTTTTGGCCAAAGGTAAGGGGCCAGGTGTGTAGGTCGGGACGAGAAAAATCCAAGGAGAGAAGAGCATGAAGCGTGGAGCTGGCTGCGAACGCGTGTACGCACCTCCAACCGAGCACGTGTTCCCTCGTGGAGCACGTGCTGCAGGCTGATTTACGCGGACGCGGATTTAGCAACGCTCTTGGATTCGTTTTCCTTCCTTTGTTGGTAGCTAGAAGGGGATTCGGAGAGTGGAATGTAGGGGTTGGTAACGTGGTAGCGATGAGTGGAACTCTATAGGGCAAGAACAGTGCTTCTATAACTGGTATATCGTGTGAAAAACAGGTTGGGCAGAGAGGACAAGATATATAGAACATGTAGCTCGAAATGAGTTTCTTGGATTGGTTTGGTTTTCTAAAAGAATTTTGGGTTCGAAAAGTTTGGAAAGCTTAGAGAATGTTGTTGTTCAATCTTATTTTCCCGATTAATATTTTTATGTTGACTTTTATCTATGACGAGCCTGTGACGTTATTAGGTTACAACGAACAGATCTAACATAATATAATATGTACAGAAGCCGTAAGTTACAATTTGGAATCCAAAATTGACCCATAAAATGTCACGCAGCTACGCCGCTGAAACAGGGAGCCAAAGTTTCGAATATATTAGCTCAGCATAAAGCCATGAAATTTATTAGGCCAGCTTCTCTAGGATTTAATAACTCCTGCAGCGTGGTCACGGCCGGTATGGCAGCGTTATAATACTTAAGGCTATTATGGAACAGCAGGACAAAGTATAAAGCGAGAAATAATGGCAGCGGTGGCTGTAATTTGTCCGTAGATTCTGTGACTCATTAGGCTCTGTTCCGTGGATTTATTAGGGTGACAGTAACTAGAATTCAGAGTGTTGTTACGATACACACCATAGAGAGGATGATACAGAGAATATCCAGCAGTGGCTGACTGAGTTTATAGTTTTGTGTCCAGTTGCTCCTGCTGTGTGGATTTATTAGGGTTCTGGTAGCACTGAACTTGGAGGTGTTATTAAGCCGCATGTAGCGGCCATAGTCGGCTTCTATACCTTGCCTCCAATGTGTTAAAAAAAGTTGCGCCAAGGAATTCAGTCGACGCCGAATTTTATTAATGTCGAAAGAAGTAAGGTTCTGGAAGTTTGAACCACAGAGAAATGGAAATCAAATTAGTGATATTTGTGGAATGAAAAAGAAGAAAACTGTTTACTTCGATGCAATATATTGAAAGTTACATTTAATCCATTTGCATTTATTTCATTTGCAAGGGGTAACTGTTTTGGAGCACCCTGTATAGTTTAGAAGCTAATTATTTTTATTGTATGAATTCATGAGGGTACGAACAGACGTTGCATTGCAGCAGAATACATAATGTCTTGCTATCTAATCAGACGATCAGTGTGTTAGTTTAGATTCCTCTTTCGCTGTATGAATGCCACTAAAACAGTTCAGGCTGTTCAAGCCGTAATTACTGCAACGTTTCTGCTCATCCACGGAACAAATGAGCCGGTTTTCGTTGCATAAATGCGTGATACTCTATGTATAAATCAAGGAAAATCATAGAACATAATATCCCCTTAATGGAAATGAATAATATGGAACAAAGTATACAAATAATATAGTAAAATTCAAGAAAGAAATAGTTGAAATATTACTCAACACGTAAAATCATTTCTTTTCCCGACTCGATCAGACTTATCTCACGATTCTCGCCCTCACTCTCGGACCCTCGCTGTGCAAGGTGAGTCACCGGTTCAAAAACGTGCACTTTCAGATCATCGAATCCGCAGGAATTAAACGATTTCGCCGGTACGCCCGCGAAACATTCGACACACGCGTTCGAGCACGAGCGTGTGTGCACACCATAAACCGGCACAATGATTTACGGGACAGCAGATTTAGACCGGTGGCAGCGTTCGCCATGGAGCTCTTTAAATAAAACGCCACGATGCTTTTAGGATCAGCTGCCACGCGAGTATCGACCACTCGAATATCGGTATTCGCGGTTACGTCGCTGGGGACATGGTGTTAATAGACGATTCTATTTCAGCTCCTATTTTAGTTTTAGTGCTACGCGTACATACTACATATACGTCACTGGTGATTTACTGTTCTTGTTAATTTCTGTGCAAGTTCTGCACCGTAGAGAGGAACCACTATTGGGGAGTTTGAAAGTGACTTTCAACTATCCAACATTCTCTGTATTTAACCAATTGAAGATATCAATTCTTGTATCTGTTCAATTGCTCGCAAATTTTGTAAAAAATATTTTTCCCCTCGTGTCAAATAATTTCATCGGTAGATTGGGCATTGAAAACAGAAAAGAACATCCTAATTCCAATGTTATGGATCGAATAATAAAAATGTATTAAATAAATCGTCAGTACTAGAACAAATAAATCAATTGCCATCGTCAAGTCGAATCGTCTCTGAAATGCGCATCCAAACGAATTCGTCGCACGACGAACGCCGAAAAGCATCAACATCGAATCCGTTCGATGTTTCATAAATTAAAGATCGAGCCGAGTGTACGCAATAAAGACATCGCGTAACCCTGCGACGTTACTCTTGCTCATTCTGATATATGTTTAACAGAGAAAAGGGGCAAAAGTAAATGAATTTCCTGGAAATCGAAGGATCACCGAGCAATACGATTTCTTTTTTAACGAGATCGCGATGCCTCGTAGGACGATCGCCGTCGCTCGCATTAAAAGTAATGACGGTAATATAAGATTTCTGTCCCGATGATCCTCGTACGTGACACGAGGCTCGTGTCTTTCCAAGGATCGATGATTGCTTCGATCGCCGATGATGCAGACAACGAGACATTATGAAATTTATCTATATACATTCCTGATTTGTTCCTTCCATTTCGATCGGATTGCTCTAAGTTATACGAAGCGTATCGGTCGACAAAAATGACGCGAAGAAGAGTGATTGAGGCTTGCTTGCAAGCGGAAGAATGAGCAGATTAGATTTTATAGATCTACGTCGAGGATTCATTATGACGAGACTTGAGAAAATTCAGATGAAGAAATTTACATAAATCGCAGTAGAGCTTTCAGTGAAATAAAACAGATCTCTGAAAAAATACTCCGTCCTCAGACGAAATCTGAGGCTTGTCTTAAGTCTTAAGGAATGGCCCTACGTGCGCATCTAACTATCTATAGTCAGAAACTATTGTACAGAGACCCCTAAATGACCTAATATAATCGGCCAGGCTGCTGAGAGGGTTCACGGAAATCCAACATGGCGGGACAAGGCAATGACCAGTGAACCAAAGCAGCCTCGTTGCCTAGACGCGTCCGAGTTACCTCGTCAAATTTCGCCATCTGAAATAGACGACACCAAGGCGGGCTCTCTAAATGCGGCTGCTGTAGCACCATTCGAAACATGGCGCGTGTGTCATCGTCTGGTCACGCTGCTACGCTTTCTTCGCGTAACAAACGTTGCGAATGTTGCCGTGCAACATTTGTTCACGGGCGTGCGTACGTGTACTAAGGGGCTGCTGCAGACCAGACGCTTGATTCGCAGCCAAAGTACAGTTTTTGCTTTGTTCACGTACGCGCGTGTCTGCGCGACGCGCAGAATTGCCAGGGGACTGGTGTAACTTTTCTTCACCTTAACCCTTTCACTGCCAACGGGACATGTGTGTACACGTGCCCCCGGCGAAGGGTTGAGAAGAATTCCGACAGAAACTTTGATAGGCGTGCGAGTCTCTGTGTACCTAGTAATAGCATAAATAATAATAATAAGTGGATTCTTAACGCGATTTTTATGGGGCCAGGCAGAGGCAGATTCGTGTCGGGCAATAACAATAATAGAGGCCGTGACGAAAATGCCGTCACGTTCTTTGGTATCGCTGGTCCCTCGATGGTACGTAAATAGAATTGCCGGAGGAGACGTCCAACTGTCTGGTGCACCTGCAAAAATAGAATTGTGTCGCGTTTGTCGCGAGTATCGCCGCGGTTACGTAGCAAAATCTCGGAAAATCGGGGCTGCTTAATACTCCTGGCGGTCTGTTTTCGATGCGCGAAGAATTCCGCTTGCTTTTCGCTTCATATAGAGTACACGAAACTGGATAAACCTTGCAGGCCGCTTGTAAAGAAGCACGCGCAAAGGAACGGAAAGAAAATGCTATCAAGGTCCCCACCCTGGGGTCGCGCTGTTCGAGGTGCCAATTGTTTTTTTCCTTAGCTGAAAAACATCTGTCATTTGAACGCTCGTGTGATTCCAGTCTAAAACAGTACTTTTTAAAACGAGAACGATTTTTCTCAAGGAAAAATATCATTTGATCGTTCATTAAATATGTCCGCGAGAAAAGTGTGCGAAACATTAATCCAACAAATTCTCCGCCAATAAATGTACGTTCGAATGATTGACCAAATCTAATCTAACTATAAATATGCACTAGGAAATGAATAAAACGCTTCAAGTCTTTTTCACCTTGCCCGACGCGACTATTATAAAAAGGCAGAGCGGCTATTCTAGATAAGAAAACTTCTCAGAAGTCGCGTGAACAAAGCGAAGCGAATTTCCATCGGGTATCGTCCCGGAGCAAAAAGCTGGAAACTCGCTAAGCCGGAATCGTATTGGCCGGAAAGGAAGGATGACAAAAAGGTATCTCTATCTCGTTTCTGTCCATTATACCTATCGTTATGACCCGTTGCCCGCAAGTACGCTCTTCGAATTGTGCTGCACACACGGCCTGCGACAGGCAGTTAAATAAATCACAGACAGTGGGGTAAAAATGTTCGACGCGGAATCGAGGAATCGAGGGATCGTTACAAGACAATCCATCCTCCGCAACTTCTTGCACCTGACGTCGCACATCTAGACTGGCCGCGTTCGCTCCTCGCGAAACGATTCCCCAACATGTCATTCTATTTGCTGAAAGACAGCAATGAAATTGGGTCGATGTTCTCGAGTAGCGTACAAATATTTGATTAATAAGAAGATGTTTAAAAAACAAGCTTAACAAGTTATGCTGACTTAAAGGCCAGATCGGTTCGTGTAAACTCGAACGGAATAAAGGGTTAGACAATCGGAAAGGTAGGAACCTCGGCCCTTGGCCCTTTTCGTCCCCTCGAGGTTGCATCTAGGCCGACTGCGCGGGCACAGATGCATGTCACTTTACGATCCGCCACTTTTTTACTGTCTGTGTTTGCGTACATCGTGTAAACGACGCGGGTACCGTGTCCAACGACACGCGGGTGGCATTTATCGCTCGAGCTGGGCTGTTAAGTCCCGCGAATAATCCAAACTAGCCGGTGATCCTAAACGGGGATCCCGGTTAGCCGCCCTGTAACAGAGCAACGCGATGCCGCGAGGAGAGTAAAAATCATAACCGAGATGTTTTATGCTTTCATGAGCCGCGTGATTCGAAAATTAGTGGCTATCTTTTGGAAGCATTCGATTCAGTAATTATTCCCTTGCAAGGTAATCAATATTTTCTTGGATTTAATTGCAATATTTATAGAAAACCGAAGACTCTGCGCTCAGACTTGAAATTGATATCATTTCTAAGTATCTACCTTTTAATATTCTAAAACTAAAACATATTTACCACTCGCTTTAAGTGAATACAAAAACAATTGTACAATTTCTCCCTCCTTTCTGAGGTAAATAAAAATTGAAAAGAATGCGGGGAATATGCATCTCTGAAACAATATCGATGCGAAATACATCATGGTGGTCGCGTTACGCTATAATGTAACACAACCGATGACAGAACGACGACACAGAGACTTTTGTTAGTACAGCAGACGGAACATTAACAGGAAGTACTTGGCCACGTGACTCGACGTGCGTTTTCGTCCCGGTGGCTTTAAGCATTAGCGACGGTGCTCGGCGTTACGTGATTCAATTACTTACTATCCAGCCGTGTTTTCTGTGGAATATTGATCCGATAATGGGTGTGTAGCGATTGACCCGCTACCGATTGATCGAACGATTGTCTCGTGGATCCGCATACGTGTCCCGGAAAGTACTGTTTTCTTTTTTTAGTCTTTCGTTCGTAAACGTGCCTTTGGGGTGATTTTATTAATTCACTAATCTCGTTAATCGGATGGCGATCTATTAATTAACAAATTGAAAGATTTCAATTATATCGCAGAGCAAACTCTCGAATAGAAACTTTAATTAATTAAGAGCCCCAAGTTTATTCCTCCCGACGAAACGAAGAGTATCGCCCACCACAAAAACGTTCGATCATGCCTCAAAAATAATTGCAATCTGGCCCGCACAATTTCCTTTATCATGCAAAGACCCGTTGTAAATTATACTTCAAGTCGATCACCGGTTCCTCCTTCCCCGCATAGTGGCTACTTAAAAACCAGGGAAGCACATGCACGTGCATAATCGATTAAAGATGAAAAAAAAGAAAGAAAACAGTCAAGCCGATTTAGTCGTTAACGGAACGATTAATATTTTACGCCGGACGTTATTCACAGAAACCGTGGTCGTTTCGTTGAGAAAAAGATACGAAGAAGAAAACGAAAAATTCGACCAGCCACTGGTTTGCCTTCGTTTCGATTTAATTGGATCGTTCCACGCCCGAGGAATCTCTCAATTAGTGCATTGCAACGAAGAAATGATCACGTATCCCAAACCCCGAAGTTCATAATTTTATAAACTACTCAACCGTTATCAATCCATAATACCAAAAATATAATGTTTCGCGAAGAATTGAAAATAGTAGAAAATAAATTTATCCCTCTTCTCCTTCCTGAATCTCTATTTTGTCAAATCTCAGGACACTATCAACTCCTGATCTCAAGTGCATGAAACGCGACAAAATTCGAGGCACTCGAACCGAGTCCGGGTTGAATAAAATTCGCAAGTTCCTTCGTATATCTTAACGAGAATGTTGAAAACACCGCTCCAGCTAAATAAGGCTTAACTAAATAAGAGGCTAACGATCTTTTAACGAGTCTTCCACCGGAATCGTGCTTTTTCCACTGCGAAACGGGTGGAGAGAATAAACAGCACGCGGATTGTCTCCAACTGCTGACTTTCATTCTAATTATGAGGCAATCATCGTTTTTTTTTTTTCTACTCGTGGACGAGATAAAACCTGGAGAATCACATCCACAACTAACCATGTCCTTTCTAATTGCGAGCCAATCATCGTTTTCCGCAAAAGATTCTCGTTCGCCGTTCTCATCCCGTTTCTGTTCGTCGTTCCCCCTTTTTCGTGCTCTTTTTTCTTTTTTACCCATATCCCTTCTTCCAGCTCGTCCCTTCCTTTTCGGGACGCCAATCGCTCGACTAACGTCCACTCGTAGCTTGTATTTAGAAAATAAGGACGAGCAATTAATAGCGATCACTCTTCTGCTTCGTGTTCTTGACTTTTTCTTTATCTTCTTTCTTTTTTCCTCTCGTCCGATACGAACCGCGTGACGAAAAGGAGACATTAAGACGCGACGTTAAGAACAATTTAGAGTTTAACGTTGAACGGGTTTTTTTTTAGTAAGATCTTTGTTAGATTCTGAGTAGAATTGTGGTGAATCGTTCGGAATTGGACGATGGAGGATGATGTCTGCGATGTATCACCTGATGTTCAGGGATGAAATTCAATTTCCGCGACAAGAATCTCTATGTAATTTTTTCAGCGAATTATATAGATGAAGAAAGAATTTATACTGATAGCGAATAAATTAATATGAAACTAAAAGGATTCCTTTGAGTATAGTTGAGCTATAAATAGCAGGTTAATTTGAAGGGTTGAAGGAATCCATCGTTTTCAAACACACCCCCTTTATCCACCATTTTCTGCTTCCCCCTTTATTTCCTAGTTATTCCTGGTCCTGTTACAGAGATCTGTTCAGCCACAGAGAAGGTGACAGGTGCGGAGTGCTTCTATAAATTGCGATCTCGAAAGGAGGAGAAAACGAGAAAGGGAAAACGGCCCGCAAGACGAGGGCCACGCTATCTTTAGAGGGATGCACCCATTGCACATTACAGTCACCACTCAATTTCAATTTGTACTCTTTGCATGCGTGCACATAACGCAGAAGCGTCGATTTTATTAGGTGCGCGTGAATATAATGGTCATTTTAACACTTGAAATCTGTATTAACACTGTAATAACGCTACAGTGAGCTGCAACAATAAATTTCGATCTATTCTTATTCCAGTACATATATATTATCTGCTAATTAATTTGTTTAGAAAATTTAATTTAGAATTAAATAACTGCACCTTCGTTACTTTTAAACTTGTTACAGTCCAATGCTTTTGTGGTTGTTTCTGCAGAATTGTAAGATTACAAAATGTTGTCAAAATAAATATGCTTAGACGCGAAGTGAATAATGTAAACGGAATTCATTAACTTGGCAAGGTGCAGTATCAATTATTTCGGACCCTTCCACAAATATTTTGGTGCACGCCGAAATGGTACGTACTTGCTGTGTCTGTTTTCAGTTTAAACGAATCTCTATTCGTTTTGTCGGCTATTCGGTATTTCAGTGGAATCTCGCGTGGAACATATGCCGAACTGAGGTCGATTTTAGCGCGGCATTCGAACATACATACGTGTAGTTCATGTGAATTCCATCCAGCTAAGTATAGCGTCGCGTGTCGTTCATGATTGTAATGGACCAATAACTCGCCTAGCTGTGCTGTTCCTTGGTCGTTCAGCGGCCATCGACGTTTAGACACGTTTAGGCACTTTCCGGTGGTTTTCCCAGTTGGAAGCAAGTAACTTCCAGGGAGGGG
Source organism: Nomada ferruginata (assembly GCA_963583965.1). Lineage (NCBI taxonomy): Eukaryota > Metazoa > Arthropoda > Insecta > Hymenoptera > Apidae > Nomada > Nomada ferruginata. The sequence continues at coordinate 13,709,501 of OY757225.1, forward strand.
AACGAGAATCGAGTTTGCTCCTACTTGTGAAGAGATAACTGTTTAATGATTCCTTTTTTCCCCCTTTATTTGTAAAATTTTTTTATAATATATCTGTCCTATTCTTCGCATCGTTCTAATAATCGTATGAAAAATCAGTTGTATCATAGAGATTTTCAGTCACACCGTCACAACGAACTTCATAACAGAACTTAATTAACTATTTTGAATTGAAATTGGGAATTAATACTTTTTTCATTTTACAGTGTTGAAGAATGTTTCTATTTTACATTCTTGTTATATACATCCTTCCTATCGAGAAATTCTTCTAAAGGGAATTCTTTTTATAAAAATCATTTTCTGTGCGAGTGAGGAAACTACTGGAATATAGCAGGATATATTATATTCGCTTCTTTTATTCTAAAGCTGCAAAAGTGGAAATGGAGATAGATTGAAGATTGCGAAAGGAAGGTTGATTTGTGAAGAGTCCAGCTGTTTAGCCGTGTAAAAGGTTATTCACACTGGAGGACCGGTGCTCAATGGGCTTATGTTGGCACTGTGGGCCAAATGGAATCACGTAGGTAAGTATATCGATTATGAATGGGCCTCCAGGTCCATTCAGCTTGAACGTGACCCAGCCTTGGTCCATCCTCATCTGGGAGACCAGACACTTTCATTTCGGGACACTTGACAACTTAAGCTTCTGTTAGGACCATCCAACTGTCGTAAATCGACGAGATTTTAAGATTACAATTTTTGTCAAATTCATCTTCCGAATAATTGTCAAATGCAGGAAATGCTTCAATTATTCTTCGAAAAGAAAGACAAAAAGTTTAATTCGCGAAACGAAGAAATTCTAACAGCTCATTACCCGAATGTGCAAAGTGTATACTTTGGTAACTGATAGTAAAAAAATTAACTAAAAAATTACGAAATACATACGTCGAACATGTGACTTTAAAACTACAACGGCGTATAGAGGGTTAAAATGAATAAATAAAAAAAAAAGAAATCCATTGATATTGTCTGGCGAAGTCACGACAGCGATTTAAAGTTAAGATCGAGTAGATTCGAGCAAAACGATGAGCACGTCTAGATTAACACCGCATGTTGCGCCACCGAATCGTCGTCCCCGTTGAACAGTCTGATGGCCAACGTTCGTAACTATTTCCAGACGTATTTAATTAATCTTGAACCAAAAACGTCCAGCGGAAAATGGCGAATGGCCGGTCAACTCGCCACCTGGCAGAAATAGCGACGCTGTGAAAATGGCAGTTGACGTTCAGTCAGTTGACTGGACAGCAACGGTCAGAGGGACGAAAGGGTGGAAGAAGCAAGAAATAAGCTCACAGTTGGCACCTGCACACTGGTTTAGCACCCTTTGGTTCCATTTAGTCGTAACTCGTGTTAAAATGGGAAATTCGCCTACCACTTATGTTTTTCTTCTTTTTGGTTTCACCATTAAACCGATCAGTAGAGCTATTTCTAATGGAAATTTATTTTCGTTTTTGAAGAAATGATTGGAGAGATGCACGATATACGTGAACTGAATTTGTTTATATCGAATTAATTGATTTCATACGATGGCGAGATTTATGGCGTAAAAGAAAGTAGAACCGTTAAAAATAAAGAACCTGATTTTCCTCGTCGTTTCATTTATCTTCGCATAACCGTGTTGTAAATAATTCTTTTATCTTTCCACCATTCGCTCAGCGATCATAATAGTATTGCCATGTACGTATGCACCTAGACAAAATGATTCGATACATCCTCTAAGAAGTTAAAACCGTAAGTAAACCACGAATGACAGCAAGTATCAATCGACCCAATGTACAAATCCATTCTCCACCCCCCGAGGTAGAGGTTTAATTTGACGACATAATTCTTCATTTATCTAAAATGACATCATCAGTCCACAGACTTCTGAAAATTGGCTTTCCGGAAGTGGCTGGTCAACCGTCCTAATAATAATCGGGCGCAAATTTAATCCACCGGAAACCGAATCCGAAATAACATCGGTGTCTAGACTGCGGAAGCGTTTAAATCCTGCTTGCCTGCTCGAGTCTTGTCACGTGACTCGTTTGTCAGGTACACGCATGAGATTTCGGGAAATCGCCGTAATCGTTCTGGCCACGGTGATTTATCATTGCCACGCGCCGCCACTTCCTGCTGAAAATTCGCCCGGCCACACGCCTAATTAACCTTACGAGCCTCGACGAGAGGGGAACCGATCCTCCTGGACATACTTCCGCTCTGTTTCGCCCTCTAATGACTGCAGCAGTAGTTCGGTATTCGGCTTGAATTGTTTAAATCAGGGCCACACAGTCAAATAACACGTAAATGTTTATTTTGTTTGTATCAGAAATTTGGCTTCAAAAATCTTCGGACGGTGTCGAAAAGTATTAGATCCCTAAGAATAGTTTAAATAGGTCAAGTATGCAGTGTACAATTTGGGAACTGAACGCTTAAAGGAATTATGAATGTAGAATTTGTTAAGTACGTAAAGAATATGTGAAGCTTGGACATTTTAAAGAGAAATCTGAAAATAAGAAACTAAAGGGGAAGGCTGAATACATCTTACGATTAGTAGCAACTAGAGCCTACGTTATTACAATTTACGATAGCACGAGCATGGCAGCGTATATCCTTAACGTTAATGCATTGCACATGATCGAATAGTTACGCGTTAACCTTGCATATTTTTCAACAGACGCTTAAACACAAGTTACCCTGCAGAATTATCCCCGGACATGCCTTCCAGGTAGCGTGTGCGCGATTTTGCGTAATGATTATCGACAATTTATGGTGAGCAGATACGCGTGGCACAGACGTTGCCCAACAAAATTGCCTCCGAGTTGTACGACGGGGTTAGGCCCCCTTTGATTGCACGCGTGAATCAGGCTTCAGATGCGTACAGTTTTATCATGTTGTATCTAGATGACTTTACATGATATCTCTGGTGTGTATGGTAATTGTACGTTTGGGAAATTTATTGCAAGTGTAAATACGGTTTTAGGTGGCGATAATTTCACCGGCTACGGTCAACAGGTATATTTCACTCGATATGAGTATCGTGTCTAGAGGTTTGATCGTAAAATTCTAAACGTATATACATATAGAGGAGTTGTATGGTATAAACAGCAGGGTGGAATCGCTTTATAAAATCTTCTTCAAGTGCGTACGTGGTTTCATGCGATCAGTGCATGTGTCTATTACAACGTCAGCACTGCGTGACAGAGACCCGAGCAAGTGGTTGTTAAAATTCTCCTCGGGAAACTTGTTCTCAGCTGTGTCTGGGGCTTAAAATTCTTTCTATCTTGCGATACAACAAATTGCAGCACAGCAAATTAATACAAAAATTGCACCCTATGCGTTCTTCCCTTTACACGGGAACGAAAATTCCACAAAATCATAATCATCGTACATAAACGCCTCGCCACCGTCAACTACATAATATCCGGAAATAATCGTATCATTCTAATTCCTGCGATTTCTCAGCCCAGAAATTTTTCTCAAAAATTTACCCGCCAGCTTCTCGCCTCGAAGCCACAAAAATCGAGCTACCTTTCTCCCAAGCGTGAGCAGATCATTATCCGCTAAACTGTCGTTTCCAACCGACCACCGTCAATTGTCAGATCTCGCGATGAAGTTCGCTGAAGATGCGAATGCCGAAAAAAAGATGGACTCAGTCGGGCAGTCGTGGCGATAGGTACGAATCGAGATACGGATCGAGCCCGATGCAACGTTCGAAATAAAGCAGCCGGGACCCGCGATCGCGACAGATAAACAGCGGCGAAAAAGATTCACACTATGACGCTGCGATCATTTTGATGTCAAACGATCAGCCTGATGACGATCCCGCGAACGGCACAGGTTAGAAACGATTCGACTGCCGGCACCAATTACACGTACGATCGTTCTCAAGCCGCGGCGCTTCAAGGGTTTCTGTCTTGTCCCAGATATACCAGCGGATAAGCACGGTTTGCTGGGAGATATCGCTGGTAAACGATCGAGCGTTGAAGCTGTGACGCCTGCTAAGAAATCTGCGACGATCGAGTTGAGAACGAGGGACGACGGGGGTAGAAAAAGGAACTTGGCCGATTCGAAGGGCAGCGATGATGGTAGGTCTGTTCGGAATGAAGGGTCGATGCAGGATGGTAAAGAACGGTGAAAGAATTTTTTTTTAACAGGGAAGTAGACTGGCTGGTTTAATTGAAGAATGGAATTTAGCGCGGATTTTTTCACGGGGAAGGATAATTGTCGAAAGTGGTTTTTTCAAAGGAGAATATCTTGTTTTCAAGGTTTTCAGACGTTGAATAGAGTTCTTTCGATTAGTTCAAAGTTCGGGATGGAAAAATATTTTGTTCATAATCACTAGAATGAAATAACAAGTATCCTGACAATAAATATCTTTAGCAACGTGCAAATTAATATTTTCTACGAAAGCTAGAGAAATTTTGTACCTTGAAAATTCTACAAGTTTTTTTCACTTTGATATAGACTCTCGCTTGTCCGGGGATATCTGTCGAATATGCCATATGGGCAGCTTTTCAACGATCGACGAGAGTCGATCTGTACGTGGATGCCAGAATCAGATGGTTCGAGGAGTCGATAGTCAGACGTCGACTATATCATCCTACGCGTATCTCGGCCCTTTAATCTCGGCTTGCAAGTGAGCTTATCTATACCCATTGCAATTTATTCATTTCACCGATCGGATTAGTATACATATATCGCTCCATGGTAGCAAGGATGAATTAAATCTAGGTTGCATCTAGATTAGGCTACTGTCAGATTCAGATTGGAGTGTGCTTGACTCCTTTCCAACAATTGCCACCGTTCTCCATCGCGTACTCTATTATGTGTAGGTATGAATATTCTTGAAACGAAGAGGAAGTTATTATTTGAAGAATTGTCCTAAAGCACTCTTCATCTTGCAACGAACTTTCGAAATAAAATTTGATTCTCCTCAATCTTTCCTTGAATTTATGTTTGTTAGTTTCTATTACAATTTTATTTCTTGACATGTTCATGACAAGCCACTAATTTTTTTCCTTCTATCGTATGAAAATTTTAATTGAAGGGATTGGATGTTACAATGAGACTACCTTAATTATTCTTAGATTCTTTGCCATTTAACTTTAACTAGTTATTGTTCCTTTTTCCCCGTGTCAATTTAGTAACATCGATCTACGAGACATTTTACTATACGCAAATTATTCAAATCTATCTTACTACATCCTTAATCCATCATCTTAATCCACCTTGTACTCGAACAAATCTGACAGGTGTCGCGGGACAGTAGCTCTGGTACACGCGGAGTGTCTTGAAAGATGGCTGACAGAATCGGGTCACACCAGGTGCGAGCTTTGCGGCTACAAATACGCCACTAAAAGGGTACCACGTCATAATATCTTCCGTAGTGTCGCAATATGGTTCAATTCCGTGATAGTGACTCGACAAGTGAGTCTTCGATCGTTCACTGAATTAAAACGAAAATTCAATTTCACACTTGTCAGATTAAGGAAATGATTCCGAACATTCATCCAGTACTGTATATAGTTCTAAAAAATAATAAAGGATACAATAATTTCAGATGCTACTTGATATATTATATCTACTAGTCACCACACCACTGGCCCTATTCTCCTGCTACATTTGCATCCTTGCCTTAAGGATGATAGTAAAAAATGGCGTGCAAGACATGCCCTGGATGATCGTCGCCATGCTCCCAACCTGTTCCCTAACTTTGATTGCCTATTGGGGCTGGGTAATAACATTAGCTAGGTATGTTACAAATTAATTAATTCTTCCCATCTTCAAATAGCTACCCACAGAATAATACTCAACTCAAGTGTGGCCAGTCTTAAATCGCAGACTGCCATCATACACACGTGCATACGTACACACAGATTCCATAAAAAGAGAGAAAATTCGTACGTATTCTTTACCATAATTAATTTTCCATCGATATCAAGCTTCCTTCCGAACAAGTTATTTCACCGGTCGCATTATCCTCTTTTCGCCTAACCACTTATTAGCGTCAATTACTTTATTACCAGTTATACGTCATTAACCACCGGTATCACTTAATATCACGCTTGCTCTCCAGCATTATCGTCCAACGAAAATATTACACCGTTTCAAGCCTGATTTATCGAGTCGAGTTTCACTTCATCCATATTAGATTCGTACAGTAGAACTACGTTTACCTATACGGACCCGTCTGCGAACAAGTAGTTCATATGACTGGATAGTTTGCATAATAGGGGTACACAGATTTTGCCCATCAATAATTTCACTACTTGTTCTCAATTCAATTTTTAAGCAAACCGTACGATAAATAGTTAGAATAATGTTCGATATATTGTAATTTAATTATTCAATTTCCAATTAGTTCGTACAGATGGCTACATATTATTGCAAAGCCAATCAATGGAAAATTAAATAATTGATAAATGCTCTCTTGTGCATTTTTCTACTGATAAAACCACTTTAACTACAGTTAAATCGGCATCTTTCTTATCGATAGCCCAGTACATAAATCTTTCCTGTTCATAATCGACCTATGTTATTTCGAAAGTCTTGTTAAACAATCGTACAAATTATCAGACTGCATGGACGGAGATGGCGCCGATACTGGAGGAACAATTTCGTCGTCCGTTTAATACCCGATGACACGAACGTCGCAGAAACGAATTCGAGACTACAAGAACGGGTGCATAATTATTCCAGTGGATGGAGAAACGACGCGGTCGACGGAGCGACGGTTATCCACGACGTCACGACGAGCAATCGATCCGAATGATTGCCCACAACTTAAGATTTAATTGCTGGTAATTTCATTCCATTAAAAAGCGGCTCTAATCGAGGCTGATTGCCGGTCATCGAGGACAATTAATCGTGTTGCAAGACGCGAGTTTCCTACGTCGCTTCCGGTTGTCTGTTGTTCTTACGAGGTAAATCGAAAGCTGGCTGGTCGGAATTGAAAGAAATCGAATATTCCATATTCGCACAGTGTCCATCATGATTGTCGCGGTGGTGTTGATTGCGTTGCTGATTTATCTCAGCTTAATGGCTGATAACATCGTAGTTAGGATTGTTGTTAAATTACAGATAGTTCTATTGGTGTTAATAAAGAATTAAACGAATTTTACACCGACGTTCAGTTTTGTTCATTCTATTATAAGCAAACCCCGTGTATTTAATCGGTGGATTACAAAATTAGGAATATTTAAAGAATGTACGAATTGTGAAAATAGGGGGAAATAATGGCCAACAGCGGCGAGGAAACATAAATGAGACGAAGAAAGAGGACGTTTAAGTTCTGCTGTGAAGGATTAAAGGGAATATATAGAAGGAAAGAAGATAATAAGGAGGTTAAAAGGAAAGCAAAAGTTAACCGGGTAAAGCAGGTTGCAGAAGTGGTCCACGGCAAGAGATCCCAGCTGGGTTTCACTTTCGATCCATCGAAAGTTATTACGAGATTGACGGGACGCTGTTCACAAGTGGGCAGAAAAAAGGAATGTTAAGTTTTCCTTCATTGAAACATAGAGATATGCTTTCGAGTATGTCTAATTTATGCAATCCAAAAAATCGAATAATAAAATCGCAGTTTCTACAAAAATAACAAAAATATGGACTAATTGTATTTCATTTCAATTTCGACCTCCCCTTAAATATATTCTTCAGAAATAAAATAAAACTGTTCCTCGTAAGATCGATCTGTTCGATTTCTTCAATCAGATAAACCCAGCTTTTTCATGTATGAAAAAAAAAAAACAAGAAATGAACGAACAATAATCGTATCGATAACGGGGCCACGTGCGCGGCAAATTCTTGGAGAAAAGTAAAAGACGAGCAGAGGTTATTAAACCTCTAGCAGCTCCCAGTTTCTCTCGTTAATCCTTTTGCACCACCTACTGCCGTGCCCACCATCTTGAACTTCTCGTTTATTTTTCGGAACCGACATTCCCCGCTGATCTTCCTCCATGTTCCACCATTCTATATCATCGCCAGAGGAAGAAACTCAATTTTCTGCCTGTTTCACGTGAAGTCTCAAGGCGATAGCCATGGCAGCGATTTAATAAGGATTCGCATAATTGCACGTCTTTATTGGGGGAGAGATTTTTTTATCAATTTACCATGCTTTTATCTCGTGAGATAAATCGACCACGAGAACATGCCCGTCGGCATGAACATTTTTTGTTCATTCATTTTTGTTCATAATATTTTCATTCATTTTTTAGCCATACCTCCCTTGGAATATTATCGGGGATTTTAATTATTAAGCGAATTCGAGAATAATACTTAATGCTCGTCTACAAGTTGTCTTGGAGTAAGGGTGGTCGGTGTAAAGTGCATCGTTTGGTATCAAAGCCGAATAATGTTTAAGCGTTGCTGATGCTTCAGAATAAAAAGGGGAAAGAAATTCTTGAATATTTAGAATATAATAAATGCAAAATGTTTTTTCATCTTATCGAATATGTATTACGCACCGAAGCTGATCAGCTATTTCTATATTTACATCGTATAGAACTGGAAATACTTATATTCATGAACGAATTAAATTTATTGAATAAGTGTATATAATTTATGAAGAAGTTCGTATCAATATGTACTAATGCACTCTGTGATTTTTCAAACGGGTACAATTTAAAATTTTTAACGCAAAGTAGATGGTTTCTACAAAGCAAGGAAAAAGGTAAACTATAAAGCATTTGCACGCAAAATATCTGGTTCGCTGCAAGCATTTCATACATTTCGATTAAAATTCTTCAAATGTTTTCGTCGACTGAGAATGCGTTTTGTATAATACAACGATTTACATTCCTGAAACAAGGTTGCATTAGATAGTGTTGGCAACTATTTTCAGCTATTTTCAGCTGCTTTCAGCAGCAATTAATGGGAACACAGTGTTTCCTGTTACTAATTAACACCGTCTCGATTAAACGATAGCCATAGTTATATTTCGCGAAAAAAATATTTACTCGACAAGTGGACTTCTATTCATATGGTAATTAGATTAATAAATGATATTTCGAGGATCGTTTCTGGAACGGTGTTCCGGTTTCGTTTGATTTCTGATTTTTCTCGTAGAATTGTATAGACACAGGTTACGTTTCTGGGTCGATAAGAAAGTGCAGTTATATATGCCTATTGAAATGATATTTATCGATACAAGTGTTGTAAAGTGGGTGTTGAATTTCATAAATTTTATCGGTGAACTTTGCGATATACCCTGAAAATATTGAACTGGATCACTAATTTGTAATATTTTATTTGACTTTTATATATAATTTACCCAAATATTCCTCTCATTTAATTAGGTAATTTTCATTCCCTTCCATTTTGTACGATTCTATTCTTATACGCGTTATACATGTTACTGCATATTCAACAGGTACGTAATATAAATCCTCTATTGTCCTCGTTTTATTTATATTACATCTTCTCTTACCCCTATACCTACAAACCAACACAACTCTCATCCATTAACGAAGGGAAAATCAAATAAACCAGCCTAAGAAAACCCATTCGCCGGTGAATAAAACAGCGAAACAAAAACTCTACACTCATCGTGATCTCGCATCTGAACAAGCATCTCGCCGAAAATAAAAGAGGAAGCCAAATCGAAAAATAAGAGAAAATGAATGCAGTCAAAGAAGAAGTAACATAAAAAAGAAAGAAGGCTACTTAAGTGAACGATCGACAAATTGATATCGCCTCGAGGCCTCGAGGCCCGCGAAAAAAGCAGTCATAAACTGACGGGAAATATCGACGGAACGAAGAAGAAGGAGAAGAGGAGTAACAACGCCCGATGTCAGCCCGACAATCGAGGATACAGTCGAAAATAGAAGTGTTCTGTCAGTGAAGTCTCTTTCGATCCTTTCCACGTGGATTCGACGCGAGGAAGAAATGAATCTTTTACGCGTCATCAACACGGATGCATCCGGTTCTTCCAGATTCTCTCGTAGCACGTGACGCTCCTAGTCTCCTAGACGATCAAGAAAAAACGTCGTAAAGAACGGCACAAGCCGACTCGGTCTACCCCTCACTGGGGTTCATTCGAAAGGGTAAAAAGAATACGACACTTACGGATGGGGGAGGAATTATTAGCCCGTGACGCGTCGTACGTGTGCAGCCTACTTTGGGTGGAGTGCAGAGGAAATTTTCGTTCCGACATCGATCAATTTTTTCGTCGTATTTCTCTTTCAATTAAACTCGTGAGAAATGTTCAAGCATTTTCTGAATCCACGAACTATCAAGTACTCATCATTCATTGCAGAAATTAATGATGGAATATTTCACGGCTGTCCCCAGTGTTATGTAAAGGCGGCAAAAGGTTCGTCTAACGCAAGAACTCACGAAGGAACCTGCGGTGGGCGTAAAGGACGAGATCTGGAACGGACTTTACGGCAGGACACGCATCCTTCGAGAATTAGCCAGTGAATCGGGGGCAGGAACGCGTGAAATTCTGCATAAATAATCCGCCTTTCTAATCTCGAGACTTTCGACCCGTCCGACTCGTATTTTTTAACCCTCGTTAGGAGACTTGTCGAACGAGATAAGGCGGTGATAATCGATCGAATCGGGCGACTTTTATTCGCGACGGCGAAACGATACGGCTAGAATGATATATGTACAGTGGAATACCGTTTATGTATTCGAACCCGTCGAGGGACAAGCAGTCCGTATAGCTGGCCAGTTCATATAATAGGGGTACACTGCTTATCATTTTTTGTTCACATTCCGAGAGTTTATGTTCAGGTAAGAGTATGCACTTGCTCGTTTTTCTTCATACCAGCATTCGTTTATCAATAATGGGGGAAGATATCGCGCGATTAGATGCGCACGGGAGGTTTATGTTCAACGACGATTTTTATTCAGATCATTTTTACCGATCTTTTTCCATCGAATTTACATTCCGAAAGGTCTCACAATCAGTCTACAGAGGGGACCACAGAACTGATCGTGTTTCGTGGTACAACTCGCTAAATGCATCGAAGAAAGTGAACCGACACCACCGCACATCGAATACCTCCCTCGATCGCACAACCTAAACCCACAATTTCCCATAACCTTTCATCGAACCCATTCCTCGACTAACATTCTGCCCCACACCTCAATCATACACATTCTGAAACGTTGCCCCCCTTGCAAACGGCTCAATTTGTACAGCACGCGATGAACAAGAACACGACGGGCAAGTGGGAAGTGAAGAAAAGGTACTCTCTTTAACGACGATATTACGGGCTGTACGTTTGTTCGTGCGTACGTACGTCGGTGATTTGCTCAATGATCTCGATCGGTGAATCGGTCCTGAATCGATCCCGAATCGGTCGTGAATCGGCAGGCCTCGTTTCCCTGCGCCCGTTCCGTGAATTATAGCCACTTACAATCGCGCGGGCCCTTTCTATGCGGCGCTGCCGAAATTTATAGTCGATGATAAAGGTATCTGGTCGCGGCCGTGGCGTTGTAAAAGCAGCTTAACAAGCACCATCGTCGCCCTGTAACACGCGAGCCAATAAATCGAATCACTTTCTTCGCCCCTTTTTCCACGACGGCCGTCCACCTACCTGTTACACAATAAGCGTACGTAGGTACGTATGCACGCGCGTCGCTCGCGGCGATACAGACATCTTATAATCGCCTCGCGATACTTATTTATCGCGGTTATTAATAAACAAACGATAGCGAAACGGACACCTCGTCTCGTAAATATTGTAATTAATGCTGGCGATAATTTTCGAGCCGCCCTGCCATTAATTTTTCGCCACCACTGCGTGGGCCACGCCGCTTCTCGTTACACGGTTTCACACGAATTTATTCTATCCGGTTTTTTTTATTTAGATTTTCGATTGCTCTCGCCTGACGTGTTTATACATATATCGCGAAGGATAATTCGTGGGCAGCTGGCCGATCAAATTAACAGGTAAGTTCGGATATGCACGGCGAGGATGGGTTGCTGTTTTTAATTTGAGATTCATTTTTACTATTTCCAACCGAAATGCAATATAGAACGCTTACAATCCCGTGGTCTAGATATATTCGAGTTTCCTCCATTTAATAAGTAATGTATCTTTCAATTTTAATCTTTAATCTTGCCTAATATTCCAAGATTTCTTTCAGTCTATTTTCCTAACAAATTAAATATTAGTGAAAATCGAACGTGCTCTTACTTCGACGTGTCCGCAAATAGAGAACGGCTGATTTATGCCCCTTTGTCGCAACAGTTTTGGGGCACCAAGGTGTTAAGGGTACCAGAAATACCGCGGCATAATGCGGCGTGCGTGCGACAAGAGTGAAAATCGAGCTCCATGAGGATAATAGAGCCTATGCCCACGAGAACCAAAACCATGGAACTGTGCCAAATAAGCCGGTACTTTAATATTCATATCGTGCCCTCCAAACGATAGGATCGAAAATATTCATTGAAATATTACTACTGCAAGCTACCTACTTTCATAAAAGATAACCCAATATTTCTATATAGGCAATTTTACAGTGCATCTAATCACAGAATTCGAATAAATAAATATATAAATAAATAAAACAAAACCGTACTGATACTATCGATTCCCTGAACATTTATCCACGAAAATTCTGTCTCGTTTCTACGAAAAGAAAATAAATCAAACATATAAAGTCTACCAGACATTTATATGTATAAAATAAGAGAGTATAATCTGCATTAAATGAGAAACTTCCTCTCCTCTATTCGCACGCCATACTCCAAAATAATCGATCCGTTCTACGCGAACTGAAATACATACGTAAGTATGTACACAGTGGTTGGTGGTATCGCGATATAGGACACGGCCCGCGAAGGCTGCAGGGTATTGCAGTGAAAAATTCGATGAAATTCCAGCCGGCGGCATTATCGTAGTGTTCGAGGATACCTAAATGAATTTATTGCCGAAGGGTTTATCAGAGAGCAGCTTGTACACGGTCAATTTGTTCCCACTCTCGCGAGAAAGAGGGATCGTGGCACCATGGAATTTTCGCTCGGGTTCCGGGAAACACACGGCAAATGCTTCTCGAGGCGAATATTGAAACTTGTATCGAGATTTATCGTTCCTGTGACGAGGACCTACCGCAATGCGCTACATGTTCTGCGGGACCTGTTCACGAGGAGATTCAACCCTTCCCGCACAGTCGTTGGCTATAGGCGACGGAGGTTTTTATTTTTCGTTTAACAGTTTCTTAAGTACGATTGGCGAAATTAATAGTGTGCTATACTTGCCTGTATAAGGTCTCCTCTTTTCTTTCATTCGGTGAATTTATTTAATATTTGAAAACCAGAATTTCTTCACAAGACTTCAAATAGAATATGATTGCATAGGAAAAATGTGAGATAAAAATGAAAAACTTCAACCAATATTTGCCGTGACCAGGACTCGAACCTGGGTTATTACGGCCACGACGTAGGGTCCTAACCACTAGACGATCACGGATATGGTTTATTTATAATAATATTTTGTTGTGTAACAAATTTGTTGAAAATTTTTAAATTGTTATATTTTCTAAAATACTTGACAATTTTATAATTATTGTAGCTGCTGTTATTACTATTAAAATGATTAATAGTATAATTTCGCATTAAAGTGAAAGTAATCAAAAATTATTATTTCCACTACCCAATTCAAATTTTCTTCAATCTTCCTTTTTACCTCCACATTTTTCCTGACTTTTATTTTGTTTCTACTAATTAGAAATTAGTGTTTAATCTCATAATATTGCTATGCATTTAATTTCGAATTTCTTCCAGCTATTAAAAATCATTTGCACACTATTAATTGCATGTTATAATTAACTACGAAATTTAAACACACGAAACAATAAACCACGCACACACATATTCACATACAAAACAATCAACACTTCTGTTCACCTGTTGATTAGAAAGGTGGGTCCCAGATCCTTCCGCCAGTGGCGTTCACGCGACCAACGTGTCTTCCTGTCGAAAACTCTATACGGAAACCCGGTCACGTTTCCGTGTCACGTGTACGGAAAAGATAAAAAGAGTTGTAACGGAGAATCTGATCCCACGGAAACACCCCGGATACGCGTGTAACGAGCAAATCCTAGTTAACTGACGAACGTTAATCTCATCTGTCGAAAAGTTTTCGAAACCCACTATGCCTACCACCGTCCTTCTGTTTAAAATGTTCCGCTCAACTGAGGCCTGAAATTCATTTTACTTTCAAGTTCTACAACCAAAGGACACACAAATATAATACTCGAGCGGCATATTAAAATTGCTGTCTACGATATCCAATAAACAATGGAAGTTCCAGAGAATACTCATAGCCTGTATGGCATAGAACAAACTAAGCTTTGAATCGGCAACAATTTTATTGCGAAATGACCAATCAGAAATGTGAATAACAGAAATTTGATTAAAAATGAAAACAGAGATGTGAATAAAATGAGATAATTCAAAATAACAGGAATGAGAGCAAAGTAAAATACCTGCACACCGTGGTTATATTTTCATTTTCAATTATATGTATATTTCGAAAACAGGATTATCCAATTACGATCCAACACTTCAACTTACTCATCCGCCAACTTCAACCTAACACTGCAATAATGCCAAAGTAAATCGAACAACGAGACACCATGGACTTTGAAATATCGATACGTCCAGCCCTCGTACCCCTTCAAGATACTAGATAACGGCCAGCATCGCAATACAAGAATATTTAACCGCCACAGCAACGATACTCGAGATATTAATGACGCCGATACAGGAACAAGGTAGTTGGAGATGTCGAGCTACCAGACAGGCCGATATATCCAAGTCGATTTCAAGATACTCATATGTTGTTTCATTGTATTACTACATTAAAAGATCTGTACGCTGATGTATCGATGCTGTCCGGTACTTTCGAGATGTTAATTCGTTCAAGTATCAAGGACACCATATATGTGTGTACGTATATGTACGTATAATTAACCAATAATCCACGATTTCTACTTTCTACTGGACATCACGTGTATCCGGGTCGTTCGTTATTGAAATACGTTTGGTAATACCGAGACACTGAAATATCATACTTTATAATATTGTTACATTCCACGTTTATTGTCGCCCGAGGAAACTTGAGATTTTAAATCGCACTCGCTAGGTAGCGGAATGCGGAACCCAGGGGCATTGAGGCATTAAAATATGAGCGGGATAATGTTTGAGAAACTGAGATATTAAAGGTTTAAAGAGTGAAATAAGTCCAATGACTACGGTCGACAGCAGTGAATATGTCGGAGGGAAAATGAAGGATTGAAAATAAAGGGTTGATTAATTAAATGAATGATTTTTTAAATTGAAGATACTTGGACCGAACTTGGATTGAATTATTGAGGCAGGTATTTGATAATATATTATTCCAGGAGATAATTCATTCCGACCAACTTCCAGTAATATATGTTGTTCAAGTAGTTGTAAAAAATATCCATAAAATAAACGTTGATAATGCTATCGGAATTGCAATAAAAAAATAAAAACATAATGCAAATGTCACCAAGAAAGGCTTTCAAGACGCATTAATTCTCTATTAATAACTATCTACCACAAACCGCACTAAACCCGCGAAGAAAAAAAGTAAACTCCATAATTCAAAGGAGAGTGCATTAGACACACGGAAACATTCTGAAACAACTGTTTAAATCATCGGTTAAAAATAGATGAATTTCACTTTCGGTCAGGAATTTCTTTTTTATATCAGGAAAATAGTGAGGGTAGTATCGTTTTCCAGAACTCACCCCGCGTTAGGATATACAAATTAGACTGTTCCCCTTTCACAACCCTTTTTTCGGCCACGTCTGACGGCCGCAGCTTCCGAAAATATCCACGCGCCGGAATATGAAACCAGAAGTAACCAGTCGAAAGGGGCTGGCATCTGGAACGAGCAACAAAATATGATAACACCACGTGCATCTACTTACACATACACACAGTACACACTTGCCATGGTAGACTGTAACGTACATAGGCATATGTATATGCAATTAGGAAAATGAATTTCTTGGCAAACAAACGGAAGATTTTATAAGAGGGAACCATTACCATTCGAGGGAATTCATGGAATCGTGGTTTGTATTAGCGAATCTCTGTTTCTTGGCTCGTCTATTATAATATCGCTGGGTGTAAGCTTGTGTATTCTTGACTGAGGGAATGCGGGATTTTAATTAGATCGTTTTGGTTGAGGGTGGTTTACAACTTCCAATAATTCTTAGCGATTAGTCGAGGTGCTTAAATTGCTATTATTGCAAAGAAATTTGCTAATTGCAACTTTATTTAAATAAAGTATGCAAACACCGAAGCAATAAAATCTGCACAATTTATTTACAAATAATGGCTGGATCCTTTCTCGTTGCGATGAAATCGTTGTAAAACCATGCTACCAAAACTGTACAACCTTTTTTGCGTATTAATTATACAGACAGCCGATGCGATTAGAAAAATACGAGACTATAGACGACTCAGTTGATAAAAATTCGACAAAATTTAAACTGAATAACCCGACACAAAAAGCTACACCACTTCCCATGCAATTAATTTTACAGTCAGCCGGAAGAATTATTGTATAAACGTATTCTTGCAATTAGTATATTAATAAATTCGAGACTCCGTTTAATCGAGTTCGCGGATGATCACGATCCGTTTAATCGAGCTTCCACTTGTTCGCACGGGCCACGGAATACGAATTGATCGATTGAGTTCGATCGAACGCGTATCCGGTTGGTTAAAGTGGCCGTGTGCCGATTCGAATCGTAAAGAGGCGTGATTCGGTGGGGCCCGTGCGTCGCGACGCCTCCTGACACGGTGTTTACACGGAGGCACGAGTAAAACAGTGACCACGTGCACCACGCTGACACGCGGAACATAAGCACGAGACGTAAACGATAATCGGGGCCCGGCCAGAAAAAGCTCGCGTCTGCACACGCGTGATTCGGCAGCACGTGGCGCGAATGCCGTTCCCTGTTATCACTTTTAATGGGCCATGTTGTTCGGCTTCGATGGCCGTGAGAGAATTATATTCACAGACGAGGCGCACACAATGCGTACACATACCGTTTGTACGACGGGGCGGCGGGGACAACACAGTTAACCATTTCGCACCGTCAAAGATATTCTATCATACGGACATTTGAATAAATCTGACCAAAAATCGAGATCTCATGCAAGGCGACGAATTAATTCATTTTGTATTCGAACTACGTGTGGCCTAGGGAAAAGTCTTTAATTATTCGATTGAAAATTATTACTTGTTTATTACAGGGGATGGAAACGCTGACATACATACGTTGTATGCATACGTTCATCTTGCTTTCAACGATTCAATTGATAAACTTGGAAGTCGACGCGACACCGACTCGATCGTAAAGTAAAGACTTAATCGGACGGAATGTATCCGCTGAACGAGCATTAAGATCATTATGAATTATGTTCGAGTCTCACGATATCTTCTATTGGGCGACGTGATCGCGTACAGAGCGCGAAATATGATAATGATGCAGGAGGAATCGTAAATCGTCCCTGTTGCCAAAGGCTGGCCATCTATTTCTAAGACCTTTATTAGTCCCATCGTTTTTTTTCACTCGACGCCCCCGGCCATTCGCGACACAGACACAGGGACACGTGTACGGTGTTCTAACGACGTCTCGAGGGACCGTGGAAGATCCAGTTGAGGTTTTGTGCCCCTTTGAAAAATTCTAACGAGTTGGATAATGGTCGATCGCAAAAGAAGTAACTAACTGTCTGGCGAAGAAAGTATACATATACATACTGCGGTGAGTAATAAACTCATGCGCAGTTCTTCAGCGATGCTCTATTCGTTCTGTAAAAAAATCTGCCCCGTAAACTTGCGCCGGCTATTTTGAAGTTATTATTAACTTACTGCTATTTGCAGTTCTATTAATTATTCGGCTCCCGGTTATACATGAATAATGACGTCCAATAGAATTTGACGTGCTATGATACATATATCGGTCGAATAGAAAAAGAAAAACCAAACTTCTCTAATTAGAAAAATGAGAACGTAAATCTGAAGAAATTTCACGTTATGGAAATCGTAATAATTACGACATGGATGCACTCAAAAAATACGGCAAAACAGAACATAAAAAACAAATATCATAAAAATCGAGATGCAAAATGAAAGAAAAAAAATAAAGACCAAAAGCAAGAACACGAGCACATAGATCGTGACTGGTGGCGAGTTTCTAACCCGTACGCCATTTTAACGAGTGTATACCTCTTTTCTCCTGGCGGGGCAGAGGGGTGAGGGGTGGGCAAGGGGCGAAGAAAGATCGAGGCCTCTGCAAATTTATTCGATTGCCGGCCACGACCAACTTCCACGATACCCGCATGCGGCCTCCTAACCCCCTATGGCGTTTATTTATCTCGAGTGCACAGGCCCATCGTCCAATTTGCGCTCGCGAGCACACGCGAGCACACGCGAGCACACGCGAGCACCGAGCGTTTTCTCTCGTTACCGCCACCGCTATATCACGCCAGATGTACACACTAATCTTTCACGGATGGATTCTACGGGGACGTTTATTGGTATCCTCGAGTACATATTCGGTTGGGACGTGTTTAGGAAGATGACTTTTATTTTATGCAGGTAACAGATTTCAATGGTGTGTCGGGGGGTTGGGGGGGAAGGATAAAGTGAAATGGTTGAAATCTCGCTGGGTTGCAATTGGATTTTCAGGATTGAGTAGGGGTTACTTGACGTTCAACGTGGGTTCCCGACCCAAGGAATAGGCAAGTGGAATGAATGAAGTGGAAGTAGGTATTAGGGTTGGTCTATCGTTGGGGATGCCGAATTATGTCAAGCACTGTTGAAAATTCAGCTCATGAATTTAATAGCGGTGTAACAGCCGATGAATCACATTATTTTCAGAGCTTGGATAGGTTTGTAATTCTGGTAGATAAATCGAGAATAAAAGAATGGGTGTGATTTCGTCTGTTGAAATTGAATTTCCCTGCGTCATAATTGAACGGGGCACCATAAATACGTATATTTATATGCAATATAAATAATTACAATAATAACGCAAAATGTCTCACATTATTTTACAACAAATCGAATTAAAATAATCCAACGTAAACAAAATTTCTAACTGAATTTTTACCATGCATTAGGTTAAAATTAATTTGTCGTCGATCGAAAGTTAAGAAAATGTAACGAGAAAAATTAATGAAAATTCTAAAACACTGAAGAAGCCCTTTTTCACACGCACGCTTGCGAGACAACGTTCATTTACGAGAGAGCGAGGGAGAAAGGAGGAGAGAAAATAATTTCCAATGTAAGTGACAATCAGACACGAGCAATTGTTTCTTCTTTTCAGGAAACACTCGTGGCACGGGTGTCGATCTATGGGGTCAAGGGTCGTCAACCTCCAGAAACATTGCACTCGTCGCGCTGGACGATAGAGTGACAGTCATTATGTTAAATGGCAATCAGAATAATGCCGTCATCAGTGTTCGTACTAGGCAATAACTAAAATACATTCATTGCGGACACTCCCGCCTAATCTGACCAGTGGTTGCACGACTTTTCAATGACCACTACCGGGTATGTTTGTCCACCATTTTGACGACCCCTGAGAACATTTTCCAGTGGTATCAAGTAATAAATGATTGCCATTATTCTGTCTGATTGTTACATTTCGCGGTATAGGAGTAATCGTGGATCGTAGTAATAATATTTTAATATATATCGAGAAAGTTGTAATATAAAAAGAATTTTATACTCTATCATTTGCATAAGTACTTTGATTTTTGTTTTATTTCAAAAATCCCCACGACACTTTCCAGCTCTATCTAAATAGGGCTCGAATAAATCAATCATTTATTCTTATTAAAATGTTCACATTAATTAGATTAATCGTGATGTACAGGGCTAAGTAAAATCGTCTGATTGAACTTAAAGAAAAACTTAAAAAATGGCATAAATGTCAGCTCAATAATTTAATATTATCCCAGAATTATCGATTGTCCAAGTTTACTGCCTGCTTACTGCACGGTACGATTAATTCCGAGGCTCTTCAAGAGACTATTACTTTTAATTACGGTTTCCTAATTTGGTTTACGTATCCGGCTTCCAAGTTGCAATTAACGTTGTCGATGTGTCTAAGACCAGAAACGGCGCATAACTGTATCATCGTACATTTCACCTGCATCGAATCTACTGTTACTCGCTCGTCATTCGCCGATCGATACTATCATGTGCATCGCATGAAAAATCCTTTGGCATTCGTGACCACGGTCGACTGCATAATTATTAACGGCTGCAATTAACCCTTTTCGCCGATGGAGATGAAAAATCGTGCGGGACAACGATTCGACGAAGAATTCCATTTTATTCCACGCTAGAATTGTTCTGCTAGTGTTTCTAAGCAGCGAAGAAATTGATTACATTTCTTGATTAATTCTAAGTGTTGGAGACTCTGGTATCCTTCGAAATACATATAAAATAGAATTTATGGAGGGGCTATGAACGATTTTGTGAACGGCTATAATATTCTAAAAGTGTAATAAAATTTAGAAATTATATCTGCATTGACGGATGATTATTTTTAATTGAAAGCAAACTATGTAACAGGTATACAGATAAAAAAGGCTGGATAAACTTAAATAAAGTAGAATGTATATTTGTCTTCCTGAAGTTTATATTACTTCTTGCTAACAATATTCTATGGGAAGAAGGCCTTGTAAATATCAAACGATTATACTGGTGTATCGAACGTATCGTAAGTTTTACTACGCAAGCCTCGTTAATGAGTACGTCTATGCAGCAAACTGTTTACAGAAAATGCAAATTCATGTGAAAATAAAACGAACAAGAAGTCGACTTCGTTATATTTCACTTGGTCGTAAACTCATCGTACGAACTCGTTTAATGTGGCCACAAAGAAGGAGTGAAAAGGGAAAAGAGAGAATTTTACAATCCCAACGAACGAATTGCTCCTAATTTCACAGAAAATATTTACAATACGAATACAAATTTCTTACTACGATAGAGCCTTACATCTGAGGACTATAAACGAAAACAATCATAAAAAGAAAATAAACGTCCAACAAGTATAAAAGCAAGTCTTACAATTTCAGAAAGCTGCACAATTAAGGATGCCATAAAAATAAGGAAAATTCTGTTTCGAATATTTTCTAAACATTTCGTTAACGTAAGTAAAACGTCATTTTAACTGGAGATTAATAAAATTACCATAAGATAACAATCGATACCTTGAGCGTTATAATTTTCAAGCTACACAGGGTTCTTCCACAACTTTCCCCCCTTCTAACATGATTACCAGAATTATTGTTAATAATATTCTCAGAATACCTATTACTGCATGCAATAACAGAATTACTAGAACGATCTGAATAATAATATAATTCTTCTACAAGCAGTTCACCGTAATTATTCTATTTGATTAACCTGTCGCGATAATAAATTCTACCCCTATCGTCCCTGTTTTATCTTCGTCTCAATAAACAAACACGATTTATTCTTCCAGCGTGCTTTTTCCCCGGAAAATTTTCTACCCTGTAGATCGCCGTAGTAAAACGCGAGTCGCGACGACCAGGCAAGCGTACGACTCGCGTATAAATCGCGCTTGGAAAAATGTACGGGGCAGCACTTCCGGCAACGAGACCGATCACATCCGGAAGCGACTGTGCTTATTACGTATACACGAAGCTGTATCGCGTCACCATCGCTCCTTTCACGGTGGTAAACGCATTTGCGAACGACCCTCAAAACGTGCCCGAATTGTGGACCACCACCAGCTATTAATCTGACAATGAGTAAATATTCTATACTTATTATGTTTTAATTTATCTGTGTGAGCTTTCTTCTTCTCTTCTCGTTACGATTGCAACGATGATAAGTAGTAAAGAGTAATTTTTTAAATCCTCCTCCAGATACCTGTCTCATTAGCATCTCTCTCTGGGCCATTAATCATCCTTGAGAATAAGCCACTATATGCAGAGTGCATACTTAAGCAGCGCGGAAAGGAAGAAAAATCCTTACAGGTTGCAGATAGTGGCTTGACAAATTGCTTCACGGAATATGATTCGATAATCTGTTTCGTCGTACTGTAATTTGAATTTGCATTTCCGATGGCTTTTCCAACATTGTTAGTAATCGATCGATCGATCGATGATTTATCTGTTACTATTATGCTTTCAGCTATCGCGTTGACAGTATGCTTTAACGTTGCAATGATGTAAAATTAAATAGAACGATACGGGGATGACAAGTCCGAAGGAAGATAACATAAATGTTACATGACTGATCAATGAATAAGTAACAGTGACTGCATCGAATATCTAATCACGAAATTATATGAAGTACTATTAATCATGATATACACATTGGTCACATTAAAAGAATAGCAAGTACTCACACGAATAAGTGCCATTACTTTCGTGATGGCCCGTGGAATTGTAATATTATAATAAATTGCCTACAAATTTCTCAATAACTCTACATTAAACATATATATATTATACATGAACATATCTTTGCAAATACATAACTGCATATAAAAAAAACCCATCAAACCAACCACAATTCAAACACCAAACCCCCTGTGGCCACCGCAAATCCTAAAATCAACCCTGCCAAACGAATCGATTAATTTATAATATTAATCGCGATTAATAAAATGGTTCAAAAGAAACAAATAGTCAATATGTAACATATTTCCTGCATACATTTTGAATACAATTTAAACATTATACTCCGATGAATATAATGCAATCATAGTTGCAGTATTCGAATTATTATTATCACGGATCAACTTTACTGCCCATCGTCGTAATAATATCTTCTATTAAATAAAACGAAACATTGCGGATGGCAATAATACTAATAATTATTACTATAAGCCCACTTTATTGCCTATCATCAAAATAATACTTCCTATCAAATAATGGAAAAAAGCTTTGCAAATTCCAGTAGCGCTAATAATTATTATAATCATTCCGCTTTACTGCTTATCGCATAAATAATGCTTCCTATTAAATGGTAGAAAACTTTTCATGCACCAGTAACACCAATAATTATCATTACAAGCTCCACTGTATCGCCAATCGTTAAAATAATACTTCCCATCGAATAATACAAAACTCCGCGTACACCGATAACGCTAATCATAATTATTATTATAATCCCACTTTATCGTTCATCAT
The DNA here is from genome assembly GCA_963583965.1 of Nomada ferruginata. Taxonomy (NCBI): domain Eukaryota; kingdom Metazoa; phylum Arthropoda; class Insecta; order Hymenoptera; family Apidae; genus Nomada; species Nomada ferruginata. The sequence goes on from OY757225.1 coordinate 13,732,692, forward strand.
CAAAATAATACTTTCTAGCAAATAGCACGAAACTTTCCCAAGACCATTTTATCGTCCGATCATTAAAATAATATTTCCCATCGAATAATACAAAGCTTCTCGCAAACACCAATAGCACTGCTAATAATAATTATTATACGTCCTTTTCAATCTCCGCCATAAAAATAATACTTTCTACCAAGTAACGCAGAACTTTGCTCACGTCAATACCACTAATAATTATTATCATCAGACCGCTTTAATTGCCCATCATCGCTATAATACATGCCACGAAATAAAACGAAACTCCCCGTTCCATTAGAACAAAGAACTAAAATCGTTCTCCGTCGGACGACAAACTTTAATACTCTACTCAAGAACGATTTCCTCTGCCTCAGCCCTCGAACCAGGCTGAATCGCATGCCTCTACCTTTCTTTGCCGCTCGTAAAAAGTTATATTTAATCAGCAAGCGCTACCGCGAGCAGGACACTTTACGATTCATCCCGAGTCGTTTGATTGAACGCTTTACGACTACTCTTCAACCCTTTTCTTTTTCTCTCGCTTCGCCCGTCCCTCGTTTCGTTTTCTCTCGCAACGGTCGAAGAGGGATCGGTTCGTTATCGCAAAACAGCGGCGTTGAGAGCGAAATAATGCGTCGTGGGCGCGGATAACCGGTTTTACACGCGTGTCAACGATAGTCAAAGCTAATGTGTCCCCCCTCAACGGTTGCTCGTGGCTTCTTATTTTCGAGGGGGTCGATTCGTTCGAAAGTTACGATTACAGGGTAATCGTTCTCCGTGAAGACACGAGACGGCCTCCCGTGTGCCACCCCACGGAGAATTGGCACGGTTCCTTTGGCCTGTCGAGGATGAAAGTAACGTGGAAGTGATCGTGTCCGTGGCCCAGCAAATCTTTCGCTGAGTTGTTATATTTTTGTATTTTATTTTGTTACGGTGGGAATTCAGTTTAGTGGGGTTTGTGAGTTTGATTTTTTGTTCAGTTTCTAACAAGGTATACCGATGTGGTTTTCGACGAGTTATTCGAGATGGAGATTTCAGTTACATTTACCCGGCGGTGGCAAAATAATTTTTCTACGCGTGCCTCTTACTTTTATTCATTTTTGTTCATTTGTGTAGCGAGGACGAGCACGGTGGAAGCGGAGGAAATAAATTTCTATGTGCGCACTTTATATTCTTATGCGAAGAAAATGATGAGGCAGTGGTCGTCGTAGTGGGGGAGAAAAAAAATCAATTTTCAAACGCCCGATCCTGGATACCGGTGAATTTATGGCGGACGAAGATCGTGGCACGCCGATCGCGATAAATCTTGATCTTTATAGTGATCCAATGCATGTGCCACGTGCTCTACGGTTATAACCGCCCACTTTCGCCCCCATCGACATCCGCCCTCTCGCGATACACGCTATTTATTTTCCCAACTTGGCCCCCACGACGCTGAATCTCCTCTTTTTCTTCCTCCTCTTTTCCTGCGGAACGCACTTCCCCCCTAGATTTGCCGGAAGATCGCGAATATCTTCGTTTATTTTGCTCTTTTCACGCATTGTGTTCCACTGTACTCGCGCCGTGAAAGCACGTCGTAAGAATCGGCAGAAATTAATTTGAGCACTGGCCATTTGAATATAAATACTTTGAAATGTCCTGGATCGCAGAGATTTTCTTTCAATCTCGCCCATGAATTGATCATCATCGTCAAACTGAAAACTTAATCGATATCTTGAAATTTAACAAATTACACATCATTCTCAAGTTTAAAAGTTAATGAGTATCCTCGACCTTAAGATTTGAGTAATATTTTCCAACACGATCCAGAAGGGAAATACATATGCACATTATTTTCCGCTGGAACGGTGTCGCCACGATCCAAGGATCGAGAAGACGTAAAGGGAAGCAGCTGCCCGGTGTGGACAAATTACACCGCGGCGCTCACGGGAGTCTATCGATTTATATCGATGCAAACAGCGTGCATTAGCATAATACGATGGCGGATCGATTATTTCAATAAACGTAATCGGACGCGGCATTTAACGGAACTCTTTCGATCACCTGTAATGACGATCGCGTGTCCAAATGGGGAATAATGAACGAGCCTTAAATTCTCCCGATCGTCTCCTCTTTACATATTTATTGACGATCGGTTCGGCACACGTGGCACGTATGCATATTCTATATTTCAACGTCACGCCCTTCTCTGTGATTAAAAGAACGGCTCTTCGGTAAGCGAGAAAAACGGGACGACCAACAGAGTGATAAAAATGAAGCAGACGCGAGGCTGTGGTAGAAATGGGTAAAAAGTGAGAAATAAAAAAGATTCTTCCTAGCGACTGTACCCACCTTCCAGCACCACCCTCCTAGGCACCGGTCACGTTTTCACCATGCCCTCTCTATTCTCCCGATAGCGTTCTCCTCGTCCAACCACGAAGATGCCAGTCACCGGCCCTGACTCCTGCCGCAACGGCTCGCCGTTACGCTGTTAAACGAGCGAATCGCCAGTAGCTATCGGCTGGAGCGCATCTGGAAAGAATAAAGTACACGTTACGAAGGGTAAGCAAGCAGTCGTGCAGCAATGCAAGCCGGGACTAACGTAGACTGCATAAGTAATAGGGCCGCGGGCCTCGACTATACTCTTTCTTTCCGCTGCGCTCGTGGATTATCGCTAGGCCAGCTCTAGTCAAATTAACCCTTGACGCACTGATGTCATTTCCAATATCGCATACCCGATACCTGCGTTGTGTACACCTTACTTCATTCTATTATTCGTACAATATTCACAAGTATTATACGCCGCTGCGCCATTCTATTGTGAACTGTTCGTTTATCGCATCCGTTGAAAATTGATTGCATTCATTTAAGAGCGAAATGCATGCATTCAAATTCTATTGCAATCAATATTTGATGTTGTTAATTTTGTTTACTACTATCCTGCTTTTGGTTGCTTTTTTACTCCTAAAATTATTGTATACGTTTGAAAACGTGGAAACGAAACTGCCGTTCAAATAGGTATACGACAGTAAAGGGTTAAATTATATTGACCCCGTGTTATTGCGATACTGATACTATATAAACGTAAGAAAAAATTTGCTTCTTTAAAAGCGTCATCGTCTACCAAGGTTACGTGAGATGTACAGGTGAAAGAATACCTAATGGCAGACAAATAACACCCGAGGCGAATTGCATTGCTTCGAAGATTAGAAGGAGCACTCAAGTCGAACGCAGTACTCGATCGAGAGAATCGAGGCCTCGTTCGTGATTCAGCAATACCAACGGGGACGATGATTACAGAATCATGTGCAGCAATGATTCCATTCGGACTACATGTGTATGTATATTCGAATCTCGAGTCGCGATCTATTCGCGTCGTTTTCGCGAACAGGGACTCCAAACGACTTTTCCGTGCAAAATATTTTCGATATTGTATAAAACATTGTCCTAAGAGTTACAAAACGTTGATATTAAAGGAATGGCGAAGAAATTCCATCAATTAAATTCCAAACGAAATCCTTCAAAGCTAATTACACATCACGTCCTTGGTTCTTCACAACGCCATAGAAGCATCCTTCGCCCCATTATCATTAAACCATACCAAGAAGAAAAAAACATCCCCTGATACCTTCATTTAATCCAATCTACGGAACACCGTTTAACTATAAACCATGTCCCTTAATTGTTTTCAACTTTCTTCACACTCTTCTATAATGCATCCACCCCGTCGATAATGGGCACGACACGCGTAGAACACGTATCGTTAAAATGAAGCGTGTGATTACTCTTTCGTGGAAGAACGAAGCGGGTAGAATGGTCTCCCGTAATGCAATCAGTCCGGTGATTATCGCATGGCGATCGAAGATAATCCGTGAACCGGATTATTCTATGGGGTAAATCATGAACCAATGGAGGAATCCCCTTTTTCCCCCATCGTACGATCCGCAGGGTGACGACGCGACGTCGCGGTGTAAATCGTCGTCGTCTCAAGTTTCGCCGTGAAATGACTGAAACGTTGAAGACGGCAAGTGAAAAAGATTACTGGCTGCCTTCTTTAAGACGTGAACGTGAATGATACTGTTCACGGTTGGTAATTATCCGCCATTATTATAGAGTGTGTAATAGTAATAAGTTGAGCTATCAGGTTGAGTGGAACAGTAGAATAGACGCTTTTGTTTCCTCCTTTATGTACGGAAGGTTTGGACTTGGAAATAATAAGATGGAGAATAATATCCTATCCTTGGAAAAATAGATAGTAATAATTAGTAAGCAGACAAATTTCTATTAAAGTGATCTGATTTTATAGCAAAATTGTCTGTACGCTTTTTATTAATAAAATGAAGCGAATTATTTTCCCTGTATGTGCATACATGTGTGTACAAGGGGTTAATAATATTTCTAACCCTATCAATATAGAGCACTGTAATAAACAAACATTTTACACAAATGTCCCGTGATAATAGTAAGAAACGTTGGGAACAAGCAGTCTGAACGCATAAGTGCTACAATCGTATCCACAGGTTAACGATATTTAATACCAGAGTTGCCAGTCAGTCGAATTAAATGCATGTTCCTTCTCTTTCAGTGCATTCTCGGATACATTTAACGGTTAACGTATAGTTTAATACACCAGAACTAGTCCTGGTTGTTTGATTGGTAAATCTAGCATTAAAGTTTCTTTCCGAACTTTCGACTTGATTTTTTCGTACCCACCCTTTCTGTATTTGCTGTACGTACTAACAGTGCAATGATACTTTCGAGTTTGCTGTATCACAAGCTACGCGTCGTGTATCCGAGTATCGGGTTCGGTTCGAAAAGCCTTTTAAACGGGCAAAGAGGGCGATGGAAATTACTGTTCGCCTCGTAAATCGTGTAACGTGCAATTTACACCGCGAAACGCCGTTCCTTGCTGGCATAAAGGCCCATTACGTTACGCGGGCCGGCTGATATTAAAACGACCATCGGCTTCGGGCGTGATGCGATATCTAAGAACCACGTCAGAGTATTGTGTAGTTTTTTTTCTTGTTGTCGTAGCGTAATATCGTTGCCCGCGAGGATATAGTCGAGAATCGTACAGGAGAGAAAACGAACACGTAAAGGATAAAAAATAAAATTATTCGCAGCGAGCTGCATTATTTATAATGACAATTTCGAGACCCATTTCATTTATTACAAATAAAATATTTATTTAAATTCTTCTTACTGCACTTCCCTATGGACCAATATGGTTTATGACAATTGTAACTACACTTTCCTACTCCCACGGCAATTGAAGCGAAGCAATGAAATAGAATGAAACTGGAGTAAGCACGGACGAAATAGTTGCTGCGAAACGAGCGAAGCCAAAAATCGATCGCACCTTAATCACGGCCCTAAATAGGACACTGTACACTCTGAATCTCTCTACGAATAATTTATTTCCGCAATCACCTGCGAGACAGACGAATACGCCGAGTCGTGCTAATTACACGGCTGCGGACACAAGTAAAACGAAACAGACGAAGTGAACGCGAACTGTGATAGCCATGAGCCCGAGCCCGTATTAATCACACCGGGCGATCGTGATTTCCACTAATTACGCTTACGATTATAACCGAAACGACCACGAAACTAATTACCCCGGGGCCATAAGCGCAGAAATAAGTGCACGTTGCAGTCACGTTAATTATTCGCACACGAACATATAAAGCGAAACGATCGAATCGCACGAGAAAGCGCCAATCTATAAAACGAAAACGTCCATGTCTCGTTTCATCGCGTTTTCACGTGTAACTGACGTCTAAACAATTCGATACAGCGTTCATTGTCGAATAGTCCTTAATCGTTTTAAGAGTATTAAACTACTTGCGTTCAATTAAACAATAGATGAAATCAACTTCATTTCTTCTTGCCATTATTTTACATTCTGCGGGAACTAAGCTTCCATTAAGATTGGTAGAATTTGCCGAATATTTATCAATACGTGAATGGTGGCTGGCGTCACTCTTTTATTCAGGGGGATGCTTTAAAACCTCGTGCAAAGTATCGATTAGACTCACGCGGGGCCAGGTAAGCAGCTTCAGGTTGGGCACGATTCGAGGAGTCGCGCGATGAAATCGTTCCGACCGGGGTGTCGATGATTGGAGACTAGAAATTGGCGGTTCAGGTGTCCGGGAGAAACAGCGATTCGACGCACGAAAGGTATCGCCACTCACGGTTAACAAACTGTCAGCACTTTTAGCGAGCACGCCACGTATAGAAATATTTATAGCTTCTCTATTTTGTACATTCTGTAAAATGTTGTAGATTTAATCAGCTATATAGCGAAAAAGGTAATTCTAGTTTCCTTATCCCAATCAAAATCCCATTTGTGCAAAGATAATTGCAAGCGTATAGTATTGCTCCAAGTATAATTATGCAATTCTGAGTGCAGTCACAATTAGCAACTGGAGTAATATCAAATGGGAAGCATTCGTTTATAACCGTATACTAATTTACTAATTATGATTTCGATCACCACTTCCCGAGAACGGAAGCTACGTTATTATTTAATACGTACAGAAAGACTGCTATGAAATATGTGCGAATCGCAAAATGCTCGGGAAAAAATAGCACAGGGACGAATGAAAATAGAAAAGAATTTGAAAACAGAGAATTTTCTGGCTCAGAATTTGGTTATAGGTATGGAATCGTGGCAGAGGCCCGAGGTGAGGTGCTCACGGCACGACAGTAAGTGCGAAACTGAATGCCAGAGGACCAAGAAAATTCAACTAGAGGTGAAATAGAAATGAAGGTTGGTGTAAATATTCGTCGCGGATTCTCGGAAAACGAGGGACGTACTACAGATACCAATAAATTTCTCACCAAGTGACTAGGTGATTTCTAAGAAATACACTGACGTCGACGTCCAGTTACAACCGGGTAGATAACAATGTGTTATCAATGCGGGCAAAATTGATTTGAATATAAATGTGTAAAAGTATAATAGCAAATGAAATGAAAATTATTTACGAACAATACTTTCTGTTCTATCCGACATCAATAATAATTCATTTCGCCATTCGTCCCCCTTAACTTTATTCCTTCCTATTTGTTTATCGTGCTCTACTACTGAAACAGTGGGGGAAATAAAAATGTCACACATACACGCGGCGTGTAATAACATCCTCCCCGGGCTATACATATAACCCGCGTTCTCATCCAACATCGCATACCAAGATACAAAGCACTTACAATATGCACACGTTTTCCAAAAGCTGAGACGTTTATCACCGTTCTAGAGAATTTTGTAAACACACCGACGGCAAATTATCTCGCTCGCACGAGCGTCTGAAACAAATTTCGCGGGCAGCTTTAAACAATGATCGTTCAAGCACGGTGATTTGCGATTCGCGCGTAAATGTCGGGGCGTGACAAAAATTCGGTACACGCGTGTCCGCTCGTAAATTTTCCCAGACGAGCGGCGGTAAAATGTAGACTGGGAGGAAAATTTATCGTGAACCACGCTGGACAAGTATCCTCGGTCGACAAGGAACCCGGCTAATTCTATGATGTTATTTGAATGATTGTAAAATAATAAAGCGTCGCGATTTTTACAGTTTTAAGAATAGGATGTTCATCAGGAATACGATATAGTACGTTCTAGATAAAAACAATTTGATACAACAAAATGTTATTTTCCACCCTGCGCTTCTGTTCTCAATTCGCGACGATTAGAAAGATACTCGAGCCTCCGAGATATTTTATTTCCGCTATTGTGAGAACTTTTTCATTTTTAACCCTTTGATACGGACGCGGTACGTGTATCGGTTTAGCAGTTGTCCGTTAAAAATATTTGCGAACTTTCTGCTGTACGCAGAAATTTCTTAATTCCAATGGTGTCCAAGTGAAAGGGTTAAATATAACATCCCTACCGAAAACTCCGTGATCCTTGTGGCACGTTACTATAAGTCGTGCCATAATAAGAACTTGTAATAATTCCTCTCCCATCGATAAATTGAATTCCGATGTCGCGTAAATTTCACCACGACAGCTTTTTAACGATTGTATCGTGTCCAGCCCTCGAACGAGGCTATGAAAACCGCGAAACGAGCGAGAGATGAAAATGTTAAAAAAACCCTGAAGGTGTCCATACGAAAATTGAAGCGTGTGTTTCGTTAAGAAACAAAAAAATCCAGACAACTAATGTCATCGTAAATCTGCAGTGGCTGACACAGCCCGGCCCACCGAGCATGTCTGCAAAATACACACTGAACGACAATTATTTACTCTCCGTGAATCTGTTTCCTTCTGACTCTTCCGACGAGATCGTGCAATTGCCAATGGTTTGAAAACTCATAGAAATAGTTGGAAATTCCTTGAAAGTGTCTTTCAATGACATACGATAACAAAAGCAGCAATTTTAGTTTCAGCAAACGCGAAATATATAATTATTCATAAATTAAGTAAATAAATCACGCGAAGATTTGCAGTGCTATAAATGATGCAATAAATAATATAAAACCCCATACGAGGAACCCTATTTAAATTTTTAAATACTAAAATAATATCCAAGCAAAGTATAATAAAAAATCATCAACGTAAACTCCAAGTTCTAGTGACTAATGGAGCATCCTGTACGTCGAAAAAATGAAAATTTCTTACGGAACCCTTTGTAGAATTTTCAACATTGTAAAATTCGGAAGAACTCTGGATCAAAGATCGCCGCCGCCGCATAAAACACGTCATAAAATTCTTCGAGCCTCCCGCTGAATCCTATCAATAAAACGCCCTTTACGCCAGTCATAAAATAGGAAGAAAAGTGCTCACGTATACACGGTTTCATTCGGAAACTTGTGTCGTCGAATCGGCCATCTCCTTTTCTTTTACCGAAGCCGCATCAAAGGCGCGGAGAGACACACTTCCTGTTTCATTCCCCAGATTGCAATAAACGATTATTACTTCATCCCGTGCACCTGTCGAGAATAGGAATTGCTCGTGAGTGCTTCGTGTGTGGTGGCCAATCGACGCTATTGAAATTGCAAAAACGATGGACGATCATTAATAAACACCAATGATAAAAATAATTTTCAACGACTGTAAGCACTTGAAGCACTCACTTCTTGGATCGGATCTTTGAAATAAAAGAGCACTCAAGAGACTGATTCGAGAGATCGAGGAGATCCATCAAATATTTGCATTTAATCGCGGGTATTGTGCCAAGGGACACCGAATGTTATTAATTTCATCGAGAGACGCGTATTAATGGCTGCCGCAGGTTATATGCACAACGACAGAAGCGGCTATGTAATTAGAATTAGTCACACTTCAATGGTAATGCACCGGTTCAAGAAGTATTATAAAGATAAAGAATCCTTCTATTACTTGCCCGGCGGCGATCGTCGCAGCATCCAGTAAATAATTCATTATGCATACTTTCGTCTGAACGCGTCGGTGTATTCCACGTGAGAAGCTGCCTCTATTAACCCTTTATGCGTGCACGCGAGTCCCATACTCGATATCCGATATTATTTGCCCAAATAATTTTCCAGATTGTCTGCCACAAATTTAGGAGATCGTTCAAACAGAAACCAAATAAATAAAACCTGCCACCTTCTAAGTGAGTTTCAATTCTCTACCAAGACTTAGAATTTCGCGATTTGTCCTCACCCAGAATCGCGAAAGAATAGGCAAAGACTTTTAAAATCGTCCAACAGAGACGTCCCCGGCGATCACGCAGAAATCGAACGACGTACGACTGGTTAATTGCAGCCTTAATTAGTCACGCCGCGGCCACGCTGTAACGAGCGATCCCTATGACCATGAAGGCAGGGTGTCGCACAAAAAAAAGAAAACGTGCATCGCAGCACGCGGACCGCCGCAATTATGGGTGAATTTATTAGGGAAGTGAATGCCGGGCGCGCGTAATACTTCGTCATGGCATAATGGCGCGAGTTTTCTAAATATAGGACGCGAAACGAAGGCGAACGAGGACGACAGGAAGAGGTGTACAACGAACGTGTCCCAGGTAGGCTTCCTGCGATTCACTACAGCGGGAATCAGTCGTATTCGTATGACAGGACATGTGTCTGCCCTTCCATTGTGATAGTCCACCACCATCAATATTGCCGGTGCTGCCGGTGCTGCCGGTGCTGCCGGTGCTGCCCGTGAGAAACGATCCGGTGGTTTAATTAAAGGATTTACTTTCGCCACGAGCCACGCGTTCGTATCACGGCTACGTGCCGCGGATTGCGAATCGTCGATCGACTACGGGGGGCCAGTTGTGTATACTTGGATGATCGCAGATCGTGAGAGGAAATTTATATAATATGTACGTTTTGGCTGAACCGGGGGTAGGGGTGGAGGGTAGTTACTTTTAAGTTTGCTCAGATTATTGACACTAGAACTGTCCAAGGATTTTCCGCGTATTTAGGTATATGCAAGAGTTAGATGAATTATGAAAATGAAAGCGATTGAAAGGGAATTAAATAGGGATATACATAACTGCTGCTGTTTTATTGTATGTTGTCGCATATTTCAGAAGGGTTGATATTGGGTTCTGAAGGACTTATTGTTAGTTAGTAAAGATGAACTGATAGTGTGTGAGCGGTCAATGAAGTTTGTAGAGCTAATTAATTTGAGATAAGGTCGTTTAAGAAATGCAGACCTTCGCTTTTATCTTAGTTTGCTTCTGAATTTGATTTCTCTTTTTGTTCTTAATAATAAAATATGCTAGATTTCATACGAATCACTGATATGGCGAATCTCAAACTAAGCCAATTAAGAGAAACAGGAAATTAAAAGGGGACTACAATGAGCTTCCTTTAAAATAACAAAGGAAGTGCAAACGATTTTAAAACGTATTTGAACGGAAAAGAATTTTGTTACGAATCACGCAAGATGTTTTCATATCCTGAAGAGCTGCTCGAAATCTCGTTTAATATTCTGTACTTCCCACCGGAAGCAATTGTTCACGATGGCTGCTTGCCTTCATAAAAATTGATCAGTAAAAGAAACAATTAACACCGTTAATTTATAAACAAGATATTCCTCGACAATTTTAAGAACGACATTCTATTTCACTAGTAGTGATTCGTGGGAAAAATTGTAAACTCGAATTCGAGTCGGTTTTAAATTATTATTTAATTAGAATTCTTTGTATATTTTTTGGCGATCGATACTTTCGCGATTGGGACACGTCTCGATATCTCCAGGCGGACCCAAACGATCACGTGCGAAGAAGAGAGTCCTCGCGTACGCGAGGAATAATTAATTAGCGGCGGTCGTTTCGGCAATCAAAAAACAAAGATGGACGTTTGTATCCGTCGACTGGTGAGCACGTCCCTTGCATCTCAATTGCCACCTTCCTGTATCGAAACATTAACTAAAAACATAAGTAACTATATCACGTGCATTCAGAAGCTGATAACTTTATTATCACCTTACAGTTATACTTCGCTAATCGTTTTAAAGTTCGTCACCCTTCCTTCTTTGCGCGATGAAATTATAACCCACCTTCGATTTCCAATTTTCCTTGATTACAAATACAGAAAGAAGAGAATTCAACAAATGTAAAATAAATGAAGACGAGAACGAAATTAATCCGAAATGAAAAGAAGAGATATAATCACTTCTCTCTATAATTACACGCAAACTAAATTCCAAACAATTGTACTCGAAGAACAATAAAATGCTATTACAACCCCCGCACATATTCTCCTTCGCAACGAATCGAACGTCAAAAGAGAAATAAAAAGAGATCGTAGGAGCAGATTCTTCAAATAAATTATTTTTACGTCCACACATACACACTAATAAACTATATTAATAACGGAGACTAAACTCCTGAACAACCCTATAATCTTTCGGGACACCACGAACCCAAAAGTTTGCGAATCCCCGGGTTAATCGATTGGTCGTTCAATTATGAAAATCGTCACGCGTACACGAAATCGTCTCGCGAAAGCAGCAACGCTTCTGGCAGGTAGCTGAAACAAAAATGGCTGTGCATCCGGCGTTAACTGATTCCGAATTCCACGCGACCAGTCGGCCATCGTTGACATCTTGATTTTCGAGTGGCCCTCCAGCACCGACCCCTTCCACGAATCGATGAATCCTGATTTCCAATTCGAAGGGGTTGACACGGTCGACGTGATGATCCTGCCGATCTCGTCGTCGTCGCCGTCGTCGTCATCGTTCCTCGTCGACGAGAGATCACTGCAAGATCGTTCTCCCATTCACCAGCAGAGAGGAATGCCCAAGGACGAATTATATTTAGCCAACAGAGAGACACACTTCCAAGGATGCGATTTATATTGATGCATCGCATTTAATATCGTCTGGTGGACTGACGTTCAATTCTCACCTCGATGCGAAACAGTAATGCTTGGTTTAATATCAAACCATATCTTCTTAATATCTTCTTCGATTCTGCCTGATTATTACAATCTTTGTTAATGAATATTTTTCATAAGCAGAGGTTCTTGAAAATGTCAATTTTCGATATACTTTTGTTTCTTTCTCGATTTATCTTTTTAGTGTTCCAGGATATAGGTGTGATCCATTCAGGAGCGACGAAATTAATATTCGTGAGCGGTGAGATTACAAAATTTCCTGATATAATAAACTACGCGAGATTAGATCCATCTGTGTATTATTCAACAAAGAATTGTGGTAATTTAAAAAATATTGTGATAATGTACTAAGCACTCATTATTTTAATAACAGAATTGTAACTGCTTGAAAAGAATTCTTCAACTCGTATATGTCGTCACAAATGACGAATCTTCCAATTCTGTTCTAATGAAGGTTAAAAAACTTTGATTTAAGAAATGATGCGGCGGTTTCGCTCTCTTGCTTTGTGATGGAGAGTCAAGGACAGCTTGAATCATGCCGGATTTAGGATTTATTCGTGCGTTTTCGACATCGAAAGGGGCTGCGTCTTGAAAAAGCATGCATGGGTCGTTATACGTCGTAAATCTTGATGCACCCACGCGAAATCCTGCGGAAGAGTTACTCGAAAAACGAGGGACGGAACACGGAAATAGAATTGCGTGCTCGGTAATTACGACTCGCAATGCCAATTTTTTTCTTTACTCACTGCGAAAGGTGGCAATAAACGACATTTACACCTTGAGTTCAGTGGACTTCAGATACAATTTGTTACGGATTCAAATACTTCAAAGATAGATCGTCGAATGATCTTTAATATGAAAAGCGTAAACTGTTCGACACTATTGAAACAAATTGATTTCTACTAATAATAGTAGACCAAAAACAAAATACAGTATAACTTCGAAAATCATTCCGTCGCCTAACCAATCAGCAATTACATTCTCATGAAATCGAACACCGAGTCCTCTTAACCCCTTGCCTACCACTACTAACCGTCCAAAACGTGTTTTTTTTGGCCACCGAATTCATGCCATTTTTGACGAAAACCCAGCACAATATCATTGGAAACAAACGTATCTATCAATGGATGGCACAATAATTACGATAAATACCGCGGCGCAAAAATTCAGCACAGCTTTCCTTGGACAAATCACATTTATGTATGTATATGTATATGTATAATACTACCAGCATTCTTTCAACGTTCGATTTTCATTTTATTACAATTTTTCTCCGGAACAAACCGAACACCGAGTTGTTTCCTACGAATACGGAGGTGGAACACGCGAACACGACGAGCAACGGGTTGCAATTCCGTTTGATTTACAGCATCGCCACCAGTATATAATCATTGTGTGTTGGTATAGTGCGGTAGTCCCTGTCAATGAGGTGCTCACCTTAACTCGTTGTTCAATTTTATCGCCACCGCGTGAAACGTAAACGCATCCCGTGTACGGAGCAATTACGCCGGTGTACATACGAATTCGTGGCGCTGGATATCGTAACGAGTCGCGGGCTCGTTGAACGCGGCAAGTGATTGTTATGTTGTCGATTATTTAACAGTTCGGCAAGGCTGAGTAAATTAAAGTGATTCGTTTGTAACGGGGCTTGGAAACAATTATGTTAATAATTTATAAAACGATTCTGCAATTAACTCTTTGAATACAAAACTTCCTGCACGAGCTTCAATCATCTTTTAACCATTCTAATTGGAGTCTGCTGAATAGAATCTGCAGATATCTTAAATATACCCTAACAAGCAGCATTTGCACATGCTCTTGCAATTAGATACCATACTCTCCAAGATCAAAATATATCAATTCAATACGATGAAAGAAAATTTGAAAAAGAAAACCGATAACGCGTTTCTGCGATACGTCTTGTCCGATTACGTGGATTCAATATGAATGAGGTGATGAGGTGTCGCCAGGTACGGTCCGCAAATTGGACCGTGCAATTTGTTGGCCGCGCAGTGGCAATTAAATTGCAAATCGTCGACCGCGAACGAACGATCGTGGTGAACGATTTTTTCGCAAAGGAACGGGGCCGGTATTCTTTTTGGAGCAAGAATCCAGCCATCTCGTCGAAGGGGACTCGATGGGACAGGTTTTTTTCTCCCCTTCGTCAGTTAGAGGGAACATCTGCCTTCCCCGCAAATAATGGAAACTTATGAAAGGCTTGTCCTTCGTTTCTCTGTGCGAAACCGGCGAAGGGAGACTCCACTATACGAGGACAAGTCGTTTTTGCTTTTAGAAAATATCCGTGCTGTCAGGACCGTGCTGTCACGCGACACAGTTGTCACGACCCTAAGCTACGATCTTGAATTTAAGATGTGCATAAGCTAGAAACGTACGGAAGAGCGAATCAAGTGTGCAGAAGGTGGTGGAATTTATGCAGACTATGAATCTGGTGAATGGTAATAAATGATGTAAATATTACATAAATCGTAAATTGTAAATAACCGAGCAATACTAAAACCAAAACGAGATAAAAAAATACCAAAAGCAATGAAAGAATGGAAGACTCGATTGTCTCTAACTTCACCCCCCCTTCTATCTTAATTAACCCAGGAAAGTCGAACATGAATCATAAAAGCCGTGACCTATAGCTCGTAAACGTCGTTAAACCAAGGCTGCATGGCATGTTTCATGAAACTCCGCCGACCATAACCTTTCCCAACGTCCTCGCACGAAAGGTGGCGCGAGGAAGAAAAAAACGAAGCCTTATCACCTGAAACGATCGAGGTCTGGCCGGTTCAGCGATGAAAGTGAGGTCGCGCATCGGAGTTGGTTAACGCTAATTAAACAGCCCGACTGACAACGATTCCACGAGGAGGTCAGGAACGTTCACGGAAGGTAAACGCACGCGACATAATCGCACGTGCGTAATTGCGAGCACACGCGAGCTCATCGTGGTTCTATCTGTTCCGTTGGCCAGCTGTGGGTTCTCGCGGTCTCTGAAACTGGGTATTATCGTCAAGCATGACGCGATAATTACGCGCGCCCGGTTCACCTGTCGGTGTCTTCTCGTACCCCTTTTCTTGCTTCTCAAGGGTGCGGCGAAGGAACGGTTTTGTATCGGGTTAATTAACAGAAAATAGAATAAATATATAACAATAAAATTGTGTAGGAATTAGTTTAATTGAATATCGTTGCGATAAGTTCGCCTTCGTTTTTTCTTATCAAAAAGGTGTGAAACGGAGGAACAAGAAAATCTGGCAGGAGATACTGTAGGTGAGTATTGCAGATTCGCCAAGTTATTTGAAATGCTAATAGTAGTAGCTTGAAAATGGACAAAATAGGGCCACCTTATGATTGTATTAATTACTCATTTATGCAGTACTAGGGCAACGACTTGTGTAGAAAAATTGCTGTCACTATTTTATACAATGTTCGCTGCTATCTTGTAGGTGAATAAAAATTGTGCGAAAATGTTATAAAAAGATTGATCAGAGACGCATCCGGAGCGCGGTGATATGAGGGACGTTCAGCTTTTTAATTTACAAGCTAATTGCAGGTTGGAAGAGAGATTTTTTATTACTGGAAACACGACACACACGCTCGTGCTACGGAATTAATCTCGCCCCTTCTCTCTCTCCTTGGTCACGTTGAAATGAGTTTCAACCTCCGGCTTCCGTTTGCATGTTTTACAAATATTACACGTTTCCTCCACGACCCGAGCTCTTTTGATCGGATCACGCTGATTAACCATTTTGCTCGGTCTGTGCAACCAAAGTGCTGTGCATTCGTTACGGTCCCCGCTAAACTAACCGAGCACCGGATAGAAATTTCTTACAATTGTTTATTATTAAATATCGTGCACACGGTAGAGAATGAAATTTTAATGTACGCATAATTTGTGATAAAAGTTCTTGTATATGTATAATGTGGGATTGCAAAGAGTTGTTCGTGTTGTTGATAATAACGCAATCGTATATTCGAATGATATTATGAATAATTTTATAATTTATTAAAAATCGTGATAAAATTTAATGTTAGTCAAATGTTACAATTTAGAAGGCTCAATAAAAGTTTTCTTTGAGTCCTGTCACTTCTAATTTCTAAATGGAAAATTAGCTTCAATACGTTTCTACCTATAATAATAATAACAGCTATCAAATAGTAACCACAGTTTAGTATGCGACAAATCACAATTATCACTATTTAAATATGAGAAAATGCTTTATAATACTTTAATAAGACGTAATTGTAAGAATGTCAGTGCGAATATTTTTATTCCTTCGAGAACTATCTTCCAGCCTTAATGAAATGCTGTTAAATCGTAGAACAGATTGCGTGTCGTTTTTCAAAGCGAGGAAGAAATCGACAGTTGATCTGTCGGAATAAATCGTCAGCAATACATCTAGCGTGACAAGCTATAGTCGACGGATCGATTGTGCGTGGAAAAAGGGACGAGTGAAAATTGCGCGCCATGTTTCTCACACGAAATTAGTTCACTCTGAATGTCGGTTTTGTTTGTAAATGTTGAACAATGGAAGAAATGATATTGTGAAATGATTTTCTAATATATTATAACTTTGTTTGCAACAAGAGATATCATTTCTAACTGTGCATGCAAAAGCTGAGAATAAATTATTTATTAAAGCGCATAAAAAACTAACATCTCGTTGGATTATCATAACGTAATATATACCTGCAGTTCTAATTACATTTTCTAGTTTCATCTATAAATTAAAGATGCTCACGTGTCCCGTAACAGAAACTTGTTAGCAGCACGAAATTCTGGTAAGAAGAAAAGTAAGGCAGCGTGAAGCATGAAACTCGACACGTTTCTGCTTCTGTGAGATGGGACACGTGTAGATCCTTCGCAGGACATCGTCGATATCCAGAAAAACGAGCAGAAGGTGTTACCATCTAAAACGAAACGTATATCCGGGCGATGACAACTGGACGACGATTACCAAGTCGCGACAGTTTTGTGATACATGTATCTGTTTTCCTCCGCGTTGCAGCGATCATTTCCGATTTCCCTAAATTACTTCGTCAACGTTACACGTAGTTACCGAAACGACGCGTCGCGACGGTCGAACTTGGAATAATATTTCTCTTCCTTTTTCTTTTATTTTCTTCCCTACTTTATTCGGACGAAAGATTTGTCTGTGTTAAATTTTCTTCAATTTTAAGATTCAATGAAATGAAATAAAAATAGTCATTTGGTTCATTCGTGCACTTTGTGCAAGAAATCGGGAAAAATTATGTTATCTATCTTTCCCTATTACTTTTTGTATCTGTAGTGAAATGTTTGCGGAAAAATTAAATTGCTTTATAAGTGGGAAGCGGAGATAGGCTATTGAAGTAATTGTGGAATTCCTGTCTCATACTTTTTTCCGTCGGATGTCCCAGCATTTTTTGGGAAAACCTTACGTAGTTGGAGAAGGTTTTCCGGCCCGGTGCAGAATCGCGGTCAACAGTTGGTTTACCTAGTGGCCTAGTGGCCGGTGTTGCTCGGATTCTACATGCATGGGAAAAAAAATTGTCTTCCGGCACGTTTTCACGCGGAAGAAAATACGCCCACGAAATCCCACGGTTTAAGCCGTAAAAATTAGGCAAAACTTGAGACTCTCATTTCCGTATCCGAGTTTCGACGTAATTGAAGTAGGACTTCCGGAAAACGTTCAGAATATCGTTGAAAATTAAATTTCTATAATACAGAGTACAGAGAGTATCGATTGAAGAATGAATTGTACCGTAGATTGGGAGCTTGTAGATTCAAGCATTAGTTCTCCTCCCACACTCAAGAGTATCCTCACGAAGTCCCAAGGACACTCTCAGGCTATCGAGAGAAAACGGGAATGCGGCTTTCGACTTTATGGGGGAGGCTTCGACAGGAAACGATGCATCTCCACGAATATGACTGCTGCATTGCAATTAGACCGAAACTTCGACCCTTCCCACACCACGATATTTCGGCTCTGAAGGATCAATTCACATTTCGTTCATCTCACGCTTTCCGGGGAATATATTATATTGTATATGTATATGTATATTCATCCAAGTGTTTCATTTCTCTTTTTATGATTCAAAGGGTTACCGACAGACATTGAAAGCGATCGAAGTAACATGGAAAATGGGTTTCGTTCGATAATGTGCAGAAATTCGACCATAAATTTTTTAATTTAACTATAATTTAACTTACAATATTTAACGTTAGCCTGAAAGTTTCTCTACTCCGCAAAGTCGATGAACCTCAATCTAGATAACGAATACTAGCGCGTAGCAGAAATGGAGTAGAGACAGTTAGTGAAGATCTAGAACTCAGATAAGGCTGTCCTAAACAGTTATCTGCCATCGCTATTCCACTCACAATCACCTGGCAAACTAATCATCGATGTACGTCCAATAAACGTTCAATCCAATCAACATTCTACCCACGCCACAGTTTTACAATATATGTATTCTAAATTGGGAAATGCTCCAAAGAAATGGAAATGAAAAAATCTCTGTATGTACAACATAGCAGAGGCATGAAAAATAAATCGAAATAAATAAAGATTGATTGCAATCACTCTTCAATTGACCACCTCGACGAACGAATCTAATTTCGAAAAAAGCCAGAAAAAAGCTGTTTCGATTACGCTTAATTCGAGCGTGAAATCGTTTCCACGTCGTTCTTCCAATGGAAACTGGACCATCGCGACTGCACAGGTTAGTATTGCTTTTCCCGTGGGATGGATCGTACGCGATTCACCTGACCGTGGTCGCCACGGTGACAGTAGTCATTAACGATGGAAGGAAGCAACGAGGATGACCGGAAACCACGCACAGAGATGTGACTCGCGGCACATGGTCGTTCATCGATCGTCCATCGACGTGCAACGGTCAACAACCGAACGAGAATCGTTCACCTCTTTTATTATTTCTTCGTTGGTACGCTTCGTGGCTTAGTTTTGCGTGCGTCTAATTAGCCTGCGCTTCTATCTTCCTTGGTTGAGTCTAGATTAATAGGATCGTGAAATTGTTCAGATTCAGGCTGCGGAATTTATTATATGGAAAGTTTTATGCAGATCGGCCCAATTAATTTAGACACGAAGTCGATTTCCTAATGATACAATCTAGTATGGTGGTTTTGGTATAATGGTGCTGTTCAACCTCGGGGTGCGGTATTATTTAGTGTAAATAAATATCATTATGATGTTTAGATATCTAACAATTATCAGGAAAGTTTTATTTTAAGACTGTCTTAACATAGTCAATAATGTCAATCATCTTTTATTGTTTAAGATCTTTCTGTCTCCATTTTCACAACCCACCCCCACTTGTACTATAATATATTACTTGAATTTTTCATCCACCCCATTTCAACCCTTTGGTCGCCTACCTTCGAGAAAGTTTCATCGAACCCACCGTGATTTCACAACCGATATAACATTTCCTGACGATTGTTTTCTCGCGTCGAACACGTTTACGAATTCATCGAAAACGTTCCACCGTGTCAACAGTAAAACGTAGGTTTCTCAGAACGCCGAAGGGATTCCCAAACTTGCAGAGTATTATGACAGCGTTTACGTACGCTAAAGAACGAACTCTTTTTCTCACGGACTGGATACCTGGAATCGCTGTTTAGTCTGTTACCGCGGCGCTCTCTTCAAAGGGTTGCACGTATGTATGTATGTATGTATGTATGTTTCAATTTCGAATGGGTTAATAATAAACGCGGGCACAAGCTGGCGAAACTGGAGGATAAAAGCTTGAAAGTATATTGACTTCATTTGCTTGGTTGCTTCCGTTCATAAAAATTAGTCATCGTTTGAATTAAAAGTGTGCAGTTCACGGATGAAAGTTTTATGTTGCTTTGCTGTTTCTTAATAGACTGTGGAATTTTATTTCAGTTTCTAGTGGCACTGTCGTGAAAGAAATTTGCTTTCATCTTAACCCTGCATTGGAAGGATGAATACACATAGGCATCTATGTATGCGTGCACCTACAGGTATCATTGCTGTAATTTCATTTCTAATTTGGAACGTGTTTAGAGTGTCGCTCGAAATTCCCTCACAATCAGTCTGTCGTACAATTGTTCTTGAGCCCGGCTCAGTCGTTTCAGCGAATGTCACTGAACCAAACTCACTCGTAGCCAGCAATGAGCCATGATTTCACGGTACATTAAATCGCAGCCGACAGTATAATCATTGTCATTCTCCATTACTCGCGCGTCGGCACGTGCGCTGATCAATCCTGCGAAAATAGCTGGCCGGCTCGCGCAAAATTACATGCACACCATTCTGTTTCGGGCCTCCGCGATTATGAGAAGTGTCATATTTTCCTCGCGGGAAATTACGTAGCAGGAAAATTTCGGAATATTCCCGATCTAAAATTCGAGGGTCGTCAGCTTTTTCTGCACATTTCAGTAAACAGTATGGATGATACTGTTCTTGCGCAATTTAATTTACATTTTTATCACGCAAGCTGAAGTTTATTTTCTAAGAACATTTTATTTCTATTTTTACGTATTTCGTTTCAGGCGACTTTATCACGAGCGGATCATGATTCAGACTTGGCGAGAAAACAAGAGAGTATTTTTTAAATCATTGCTGAGCAAAGGATTACGTCGGTCGACAATCGTCGAACAAATAAATCAGGAGATATACCTGCACATTAAAATAGACGAAAAATATAATAATACGTAACGTATTAAAAAAGATCAGCTGATGGAAATCCCCACCCCCCTGAAAATATCCAACATCCCTCTATTACAAGTCCATACTAGAAAGAAAATATCATCCTTATCTCCACCACATTTCATCCACCCCAACAAATCGTCCACAATCTTTCGACGACATTTGCACGTGATTTACCCAGAATCAACGTCGCCGCGAGAATTTACGGGCGTAAATACATTTTTGTCGCCTTTCTGTTCCCGAAACGAGACAGGAACGCGTGGTGTCGCGTTGTTCCAGTTTCCATTCGACGTGGACGGGATTTAAGCTTGATCCGGTGCATTATTGCCGGAGGAGGTAGTGTCACAGGGTGGATTAGGCTGGTCCGAATTTAGGTGGCGAAGCTCACAGAAATTCTCGTGGGGAACGGAAAACAATGTTCTAAATTTACGCCACTAGCTACGATTCCGTCCGATACGCTGCACAACCTTCGATTTTATTGCGTTTCCATTTTCGTCGGCTCCAAGGAAACCGAGTCGACCATAGATTCCGTGGCTGGAATCGAAGAAGGGTGATTAAGTTCTATTGTCGACGGCAGATGATTGAGATTACGTCCAAGAAGGATGAGAGCGATATTTCTTCTTGCAGATATGATTTCGTTGCATTAATAGATATATGTATAAATAGAAGTGTAGAAATTTTAATGATTGCCTCTAAAAAGAAATATTTACTCTTAGAGTAACCAATATTGCACACGGGTATCGTGAATATTCTCGTGGAGAACAGAAAGAAGGTCAAATTTTCCTGGTAAATTCTTTTAACCTGCCTGTTGATAATTGTAACAAAATCATCCGACTGCAGATGGACATTGCAATCAGAGGAGTTCATTGTGCAACACGTTCCCTGAAACGATCCCAGGATGCAATTAACAGCGGATGTTGGACCACTTGAAACGCGAATGGAAAAAGAACTGCGCTGGAAATACATACATGCGATCGCAAAGTGGCCACTTCGCGTCCCTTAATTAATCGCTAAAATAATCGCCTTTAATACTGACCCTTGCATTCATTTAGAATTTTCTTTTAAATGGTTCTTCGTTATGGAGCTTGGCAAAAAATTTCATTGTAGGAAATTCTTTCCTATAATTCAATGAATTTTATTTTATAGCACTATCTCTTTTATGCCGCAAGGCCATTATACAAAGAAAAATAATATTAGCTATTTTGAAGTTAGTATGACGAAGTGATAACAATTTTCTATACTTTAATTCTGTGAATGAGGAACTTGTGCTAAAATTAGTGATTTCTCGAAAAACATTTCTTAAACGAACGTAGCGCTATTATTTGTTTCGAAAATTTCCCTTTGAAGTTAAAAACAACGATTGATTGATTTCATTCAATGATGTGTTCCACACACTATCAAACTTCTGCGAACCTACAGCAGTTTCGAGGAATTCAATATTTCGAGTTATTTTCAGTGGTCGAATAATAGCAGAACTCGGTGCTTGTTCCATGGAACATGGAACCGAAACATTTCTCGATGAAAGGCGTCAGAACCAACTTCCGGTGGTGGACGTTTTGATCCGAATTTCTGTACCTTGAAACTCTACGTAAAAAAAAAAGAAGTGGAAGAAAAAACTTCATAAAGTATCAAGTACAAGAAACATAAACATTCAATCGTCACCTAAAACCACTCATCTTCCCAAACGGGGCAACGTCTGACTTTCCACACTTTTCAATCTCTATTTTTCCAACGACACCGAAATTCCAACCTTTTCCAAACCCAGTAGCGACATCCTGAATGTACCCCCTACTGATGGGACATTCAGGTTCCCAAAACGAGGACGTTGATCGTTCCAACAGAGATTGATTACGAATAAACGTGGGTCGCCGTAGAACGTCCTCAAAACCAGAGCTGTTTGGGTTCCTTGGAAAAATAAGAATCGTTGGAAATCGAAGGGATGAGACGAGCAACGTGTGTCCCATAGGCGTGAGACAATTCATGGCTCTATCTCGATGACAACCGAACATCCACGCACTGAAAGACTGAAAGAGTTTCTTCCGTTTCGTTCCCTGTTCTCCCTTGTGTATTCCACGAATGATTTTTTTGCTTACACTTCCAATGCTACTTCCCCATGCGTCCACGGAGGAAGGAAAGAAGAAAATACGATATGATAAGAGAAATCGTAACATCGAATTGAAAAATTTGGAGCTAATTTTATGCAGAATAAATATTTTTATATTTCCAAATTCTCTTATTATACATGAGTATAATTGCAAGGTTATTGAACTATCGACTTTATAAGTCATCGGGCGCGAAATATGTGTATGTGTTCTCGTTTGCCTGATGCACAGTTCACTCTTGTACATTCCAGGCATCGTCGTGCTACTATTTATACTGGCGGCTAGTTCGCCTCCACCAGTAGACTATATGGGAGGCCATGGATTTAAGGTGTTCTCGATCAGTAACGGGACGAACCGTCAACTATGATGTCGGCATAGCTTTGTATCAGTTGCTTGCGCTTATTCGCGGTATGTATTACAAATTAGTAGGGTGCAGTGTAACTCGGTATCGCTATCTTCTATTTCTTTCTTCGTAACTCGAAAAGGGCCATTTGTCACCTTTTTACATTGAAGTAAGAAATTTTGAAGGCTAATTGAGGTTAACGAAATTCGTTGGATTTTTAGGATTTCAATATTCTATAGAACTATAGACTATAGACTATAGACTATAGACTATAGGTATTTGTAATCTTTGAATTTTTTAGGCGTTTCAGAGTTTCTAGCATTTTTAGAGCCTTTAGAGTGCTTTAGGATTTGCGCAGTCTTCAGTATTTTTATCAGTATTGATATCAAAGTTCTGATCATTTTTAAAGGGACACTTCACTGGGACAATTTCTTAATCCTGACCTTTCGTCCAGGAAAAGGGAGGAGATCCTATGCACCCGACTTTTTTATTTCACGCGGCTTCCAGAAACAGCTGGAAGTCATAAGGTTGCGGTAAAACAATACTTTTGGCGTGAAGATGCGTATCAGTTGCCACCAAGCCTACCCATTTGGCAATATTTTCAGGTCAGTTTTCACATAATTTATGTCCCGTGGGACTTCCGGCTCTGAGGTATATGTAGGTGCCCTCCGGGATTGGAAACACATTGACTGGACACAGAAAAGTTTTGTCTCGCAAGTATACACCAGTTCCCAAAATTGAATCCTGACGATGGAATACGTACACCTCGCAAGGCATAATAATAAAGAAAAATAATTGCTGATTGACTAAATAAAATAATAAATAAATTGGTTTTTATTGAACGATAGGCTACGTATCGTGTTAAATAAGCAGCACAGTTAAAAAAAAAAAAAAATATATAAATGTGTAACACTTTGTGCACTTTATGTTATAAAATATAATACAATTGAAACTGTGTGTATACTGTCGTATAAAATACGAGGTAGTTAAACAGTCAACTGGCAGAAAAAATAACAAACCGTGGCAGTGTTCACGCGACTGAAAAGTATGCTTTCTTTTCGATTCGTCACGGCCATAATCCATTCGACTCGCCCGGTTACGGATTTCACGCTGAATTATAGGACAATCGGTGGACAAACCAGCGATTATGTACTTCCAACGGAAGAAGCGAAATTGACACGAGGAAGTAGCAATTCATTCATCACGCATATTGTTCGGAAACGTTAAATCCATAAATAAATAAATACATTTTTGGAACTGAATTTGCAATCGAATGAAATCAAACGCAAATACAATAACTATCCTATCTAATTATTTCTCAACAGCTTGTCCGCTATAAAAGATCAACACTCAAACAGGATAAAACACTTGTGGAGGATTGAAAAGTAACCCTTCTAAAATAAAGCAAATCTCTCCCTCTATAGAAAAAGACTACATTCTTAAATTTTTCCATGCGTATCAATTTTCCTCATTCGAAAACTCTAGTCCAAAACACTGAACACTCTTTCCAACAAATCTTTCAAACGTGTTTGTAAAATCACCGACTCTGGAGATCCCCTCGTTCCTTTACAAAGAGAAACCACTCGGTGTCATGCGCGAGGAATTTACTTTACGATTCACGAGGGGGAAAAAAAGGATTTTCTAATGTCCGCCTGATAGAGGCATTAATTCCACGTCGTGGGGAACGCTTTAAAACGCCGCTTGTTTGCCTCATATTTCATCGAAACTCTGGCGTTAGCACGAGAAAACGGGGTGTTGCTAAGTCCAGCACTTTTCCTTCTTTGATTTGCTCGTCGGCCCACGAGTCGCTTTAAACGCCGACTTTATAAGCTCTCGCTCGCCGACCGTAACTCGATGATTTGTGACTATGATGGATCGCGAGTGTTGTTTGGTAATTTTGGAAATGAATTTAATGACTCGGAAAATCGTACGATATGGACGTGGATTTGAATGCTTTTTTAATTGGCTACGAGAGAAATGTGTTATTGAGAATTTATTATGGAGCGGCGACGGTGCACCGATTTTTGGAAGCAGCAAAGATACGGAAGAACGAAATTTATCGTAGCTACATTTAATGTGCTATCGACTATATGCATTTCAAAAAATACGCCAACTGTTAATATGAAATGGAGTTCACGTGGGTTGAAGAGTTTTGTTTAAGACTCATTGATATTATTATTCGAACTATTTGCAAACTGTTTATTAAATTGGCTGCAGACGGGAGTTGTTTAAATTGCTTGATAATAAATTTGGAAAACCTTGAATCAATTAATTGCAGGAAAATTAACCTATTAAGTTCAATAATACAGATCCGACTCTATTAATATACTACTATCGTCTACCAACTAATTTCACAATAGTATACATAAAAGTAATTTCCACGAATAAATACAATTTTCGCCCACTTTCCTCTCCCCACTTTTCATAAACAATGCATCTAATTGTAAGCCCGATAACAAGATTACCACCATGTATCCGAGTCAGAATTTAAATTAATGATCAAATCTCCGAACCACTGCGCGTTGATAAATCGTTTCTTTATTTTCCAAACGAATAAAATACAAGGGAACAATGGAGGAGCCATTATATTCGATACACGTTAGATAAATCTTTGTGCACCTACGATCACCCCGGTTAGAATTAGGCTACAAAAATAAATCGGTGAATCATCCCGTAGAATCACAGGATCTCTTAACGGGATTAAACAGCCGACAAATGGATTGCGAGATGCTGTACCCGGGGTATATGCCGTGCACGAGTTAATTAACCATTTTTCTACATTGTTGCCGCAGAGAAACTGGTTCTCGAGTGCGGCGAAGAGCGGCAGAGAAAGCGGATAGTAAGTAGGAGTTGAAATTGCGGAGAATCGAGCATATCTCGATGTCTACTTGATATTGTCATCGCCTTTATTGTTTTTCTTTGGAGAAAATTTGCAAGTGAATAATTCGATATACGGTATATTCTGCTAGTAAATCGTGCGACTACTAAGAAAATTTGTGGAACACTGGGTAAAAGGTAGATCGGAAAAAGGAAAGGCTGTTCGTCCAATAGATCCAGAATAACCTGATGCCCAGTAGTCGATGAATCCCCGTCGACCCGTCGACCCGTCCATTATTCCCGTTATTACACCTAACCAGCAACCGCGCCGGTAGCAAATCGCGAGATCCGTTGTTTCCAAGCGTTCGCCATCGATACGCATAGCCATGGATTGAATAACTACTGTATTTTTCCCCTATCGAGAATCTGCAATCTGAAATCTCCAGTAATTTACGTGATCCGGATAATCGCGGCTGCTGCTGGCTATCTCTCGATAGACGGAACGGTTCATTTGAAAGTAGAAGTGGTTCCACAAAGAAATGGAGCCTCGGGTGCTGCCATCGAGAAGTATTGGGTGCTTTGTAGTATGGCGGTGTGTAGGTGGATCGATGAAGGTTCGATTGTGCTTCGATTGTGGCACGATAGAACGGGGGTTGCAAGATTGTAATAGTGCGGTTACGTGGTGGAGGTTGTGACGTAATTTGACAGTGATCGTGGACGAAGGTTGGGAAATTATAGTGATCGGGGAGGAGAATGGTTTCGTGATTGATTGTGGGGGGTGCTTTGTATGATTTAAAATGGAACGGTGCCTTTTATGCCGTGGTCTGGGGCGGATCTTTTAATGGTAGAATTCTTCGAAATGAAGAGTGTCTAATTATTATGATTATAAGAACCGCGATGCTAAACCGATATTTATTCTAGCTTCTTTCCACGGAAAGTACAGAAGATAGGTAACTTATATCATGTGTTAGTTTCGTCGAAAATAAATGGCCAAACGATATTGATATCACATGGGAAATAAATAATTACTAATAATTATATCTCGGGATAAGTAAAATATAATTCCAGTAGCTCGATTGAATTCCGAAACGATTACCCCCAGTAAGTACAGTCCCGCGTATTACTACCCGTAATACCAACGCGAATGAAAATACCGTGGCAGATTTTGTTGCTCAACCAAACAAATCTTCGACACCCCTAACTAAATACAATAATACCGTCATGCGTATAAATTCACCATCTATCTGCACCTTTCTTCAAAAAAATTCAACACCTCTCCCTGTCCCTTAACCTCCACCCCATTCGCCGACCCTTAAACTCCAACCACCCCCTACCCACCCCGCAAACTTGATCAATCTTCCTCCAGCTCTCGCAAGTGGCGCGAAAAGCCCGCGACGCACGTGCGCGCGCGAGCACGTACCATCGTCCACGGGCCAAGAGGAAGAACAAGAAGAAGAGGTAACCGCCAGCCAGCGTAGCATCGCCGATGAAGGTGGAACGAAGCATGTGCGGAAAGTAAACGCGTGAGGAGGACGCGAGTACAGCGGAGGATCGACGAGAGTTTAGCCGGTGCAGCTAGCCAGAACACAGAGTGGGGAGAGGAACTAACGAAGAGCGGCCACGGGGGTTGGCGGAGAGTGCCCGTGGACGAGCGGTTATTTCAAGCGACGACTCTTCTGGCACTTCGCCCCGAGCTTTCCGCGAGCGCATCCTCTCGCCGCGTTTACTCGCGTCAGTGTCGCCGCGACGCCAGTCAGACACAGTAGTCGGACAGTAGTCGGACAGTAGTCGATTCAACTCGAATAGACGTTGGTCGTACGCGCGACGACAGTATCGATAAATAGAACAAGAAAGAAAAATAAACAAATCAATAAATCCTAAAAAGAACACGAACCCTGCCTGTATCTTCTCGATACGTAAACCCACCCCCGTTAAACCGAGCCCCACCATTTCGGATAGTTCTAAACGATCGATTAATTAAGTGAACGAACGAATGAATGATATTGGATGATCCTCTAGAGACGTAGTGTATTGATAAGAGGTACAGGTGAACGGAAGTGGTCAGTGGTAACCGGTAGACAGGGTGGAACAGGTGTGACCGGAACACGGGTGGTGGCTTTCATAGATCGGTCTCTACTTGCCGCTGTTTGTAATTGCTATCCGACGGACGACAACGGATATTGGCATGAATTATTGTGCTCGTGGTGTACGTATACGAGGTTGAGATACAAGAACCGAAGAATTTTCGAGGGCTGTTGCGTTTGGTGAACGGCGATGGAACGGGCGTGGAAAGAGGAGAAGGAGGATTTATAACTCGCCTGAAATAACAGGAGGAATGCGCGCGTGGTGAATCAGCTTCCTTCGCGAGAGTGCGAATTTCCTGACAGCGGCGACGCGATCCTGGATCGGCCGGCAGGATCTCTGGATCGTCTCGGAGCGTGAACGCGGTGAGAAAAGCCAGAAACGCCAGAAGCCACAGAAGGGAGACCAGGAGAAGGGGCTCTGCTCTTGGGCGTACAGCTTTTCTTGGAAAGCAGTCGCGACTGGTGAGTAGTAGACTTAAGTATGTGTGTTGGAGATGAGGGTGTCGATTCGCGGAAAACATTGCCTCTCCGTGGAAACGTAACGGGGAAGACTTTGATTGATCGATTCGACATCACGTGAACAGGGAGTGGATGTTTTGTTTCGATCGGGGAAATCAAAGCTGC
Source organism: Nomada ferruginata (assembly GCA_963583965.1). Classification (NCBI taxonomy): domain Eukaryota; kingdom Metazoa; phylum Arthropoda; class Insecta; order Hymenoptera; family Apidae; genus Nomada; species Nomada ferruginata. The sequence goes on from OY757225.1 coordinate 13,761,627, forward strand.
GACGTTAAGTGTGACTAGGATACTGGCACGATCATTTTCATTTTTGTATAATAACGCAGGTAACTGGGATATTAAATAATTAATGGAACATTTAAAGAACATTGGCCGACAAAAATTGTTGGGCCTAGATGCAGAACAGTTTGATGAATCGGAAATTTGAACTTGATTGAGAAGAACATGTGATATTAAAAATCCATAAGTTCATCCGATGCGAGAAAATGAATTTCAATGCAACTCGATGGTTGATGAATTGCAACAAATTGTCGGTCTGCGAGGATAATAAACAAATTCGTGAACAAGTGAATGCTCGTTACGCGTCTGATAATAGTGTATAATATTTGCACGGTCTATTGGGAGAGAGATCGAGCGCGAAAAGTGCGTTTCCGGCGGCGAGTACGCATTTCCGGTCAGCGAGCGCGCGATTTCTTGATCCAAACGTGTGTATACGAGTATGGGACGAAAAGTCGTGCGTCACCCGACCAGCGATTTAGAGATTGAACAGAATGATCCTTGACGTTGTTGATTGATCGGCTGAGACACGTGTACAATCATGGATCGCGTGTTCAAGTATCATGTACTGAATTACATAGTATCCCGGTAAATAAAACTAGCATAACACTATATTGGAATTCGACGTGCAGTTTGCATTACATCGCTGCAATGTCGAGGGGATCGATGAAACTTTATAAAATAAACTGTGTATTGTGGAAGAAATATTATTTTTCAACAATCATCCCCTTTTGTTATCATTTCTTTATTACGACATCTTCTAACAGTATACCTACTTAACTGTAACTTTGATTCAATCATTATTTACATCAATGCTTTTAGGTGTCCTGAATCGAACCAACAAAGTGTCGAGTATTTTTTGTTTCATTCCGTTCTTGTTGGAAAGTGGTTCATTGATAACAACAGGCAACAAACGATTTCTTTTCTATATTAATGCTTAATTAATGCTTTTCTTATTAATGTTCCTTGTACGCGAAGAGAAGAATAAACACGACCCGGTACAAGCGAAAGTTTCAAAAGAAAGAATGGGGTGAAAAAAATGCGGGCGCACGTGCTTCTCGACTTTCTACATTGTTTTCCCATGAATATCACGCGTTCGTTATCCCTCGACATAATGGTCTACGTCTGTCGATTGGATTCTGGACTTCATCTATCGTATCCGCGGATCTACGATCGATGATCATCGGGAACGGCGCGGCGCCTAGAAATCCCAGTGTCATCGATTTATAGTTCGCGATGCAAGCTTAATAGATTCCTTTGCCAAGTGTAATATGAAATCTTGGTGTAGAATAAATGGCAAACGTTCTGTATATTAATTTTCACACGTCAAACAAATTTTGGTAATATCGGATCATTAATTTAATAGTTATTTAATTTGGCTAATTTAAACCACTACGTTAATTTAATTAGCTTTATGTATTTAAAAGCGAAGCATTTAATTTTCTTTATCATAGATCAAATTAATTATCTTTTTGGTCCCCTGAAACGATAATAAAGTGACCGAAAATTTCTATTTTAATAAGCTTTTATGCCAAACGTTGATGTTGATTTAATTAACTAGATTAATTGATTAGCATACCTTTAACTGCATCGGGACGAATGAGTTGCTCCATAATTTGAATCGAGTACTGGAGACACTGACAGATGTAGGTAAATCTGAAGCGTAACAGCAATTAAAATTCAATTAATATCAATGATATGTTAAATAATATCAAATTACACAACAATTTAACGATATCATTATGTTTCTAAAATATTTTAAATAATTTAATTGCACGACATAAAGGTTTACATAATGATATCCTTAATTGATTAGTGTGGATTATACAGGCTTTCCTACTTATTGACGTAATCTATTCAAAGGTAGCTATTAAAGTGGAGGAACTATAATTACCAAGCATGTATCAGTATCAGTTCATTATATACGTGTATGTATATTCAACATCCATAATTGCAAGACATGTCGTGTTCCGATACAGCGATTGAACGTTCCTGTAACATAATTGTTTGCAATTATCACATTGTAGATTCAATATTTTAACAACATTATACAACCATTAGAAAATTAGTAAATCAACCTGCTGCAACAATTTAAAATCAACAAATTATCGCATTATACTACCACTTACTTTTACAGATAAATCTTGCATACATAACTAAGTACTCCTACAGGATGTTCAAAGTATATTATTCATCATAAAACAAACTACTCCAATTTCTTTCAAAGTACTTCATTATCGCTATTAATACTATATATTATTATTTGTATATACATTACTATTTTCCTTCAACAAGAAAATATTTAAAAAATTTCACTTTCAACTCCTCCACTCCTTTCTCATTAATTACACTCTCTCCGAAGTATGATAAAAGAGATGCAACAAAAAAGAGCAAAAAAGAAAATCGTGCCAAATACAAGGGACAACAACCCCACCTTAAAATTCCCCTTTTTATTTAATAATAAAGTAGCGATCCAATGGATTTCTCGCCATTAATTTTAAATCACGTGCAGTTTCATCGCCCCAAAAATGATTGCAACAAAACGACTGGAAAGATTTCCGTGGCCAGTCGTTTGTATGGAAAGTGCACAGCGAAATTACCCCAATTCTCGTCGTTTAACCAGGCTACTGTCCTGAAACGTTCAAACAGAGAGACAAACAAGGGCCGTCGTAGTGGCGAATGAGAGAGGGAACAGGGGAAGGGTAATTTATTCCGGCTTTATTTAATCTCTTCCCTCGCGTCTCGACGACGCGACTTGCTAAGCTTCTTTAATCCAGATTCCAGATCGACAAAGAGGGAAAGAGAGAAAGACGTATATAGAAGACCGAAATTCGTTTGCTCCGATTTCGAATTAAAATAAGAATCGCGTTGTTTAAAAACGATCTACAGAAAAATCGGTCGATGAAAAAATATCCGTTGGACGAAATAATAATTAGTGTACTTCTTTGTGAACTCAGTCAGTCAATTTGAGTCACAAACAAAAAAATCCGAAAAATCAGGATCCTTTCCAAATCCCTTACCGGCGAACTAAAATCAATCGAACGAAACATCTAGAAACGAAACTGAATAACAATTTCCGTTTTATTTTCTTTCTAAAACAAAAGTTGTTTCGCCACCTCGACGAACCTCTTTGAATTGGCTGAACTACTGACTGTGCAATAGTCCAAACATTGCAGCACAATGTCGAAAAGTCGTAATCGAGCAAGGGCTCGCTGGAATCGACGGCGACTCGCCACTTCCGGTGTTTACGGGCGCGAGGACGGCCTGTGCGAATGATAATATACACGCGAGATGGGTCAGACGCACGCGCATACCCGACCGATCACGTGGATCGTGGGTTTCACCGCTTCCGGTAATAGAAGAGACTCGCGTTGGATTAAAGGCAGCAAGATGAGCCGTGGCACGCATGAAAACATATATAAATCACTGGCATAATGAAACGGCCACTTTTTGCTCCGTTCTGTTTGCTCTCGGGAGATTGGCTGGCTTGAACGCGTCAACTTCCCTCGAACCAACAAGCTGTGCAACAATCAGTGGGCAAGAAAACGCATAACGGAATACACAATCGCGCAACAGTATTCCAACTTTACCGAAATGTTACGAGGCGTTGTTTGCAGTTTGCAGGAACATGTCTTTGTACCTATTCTGGTGCTGCATTCGGATTACAGATTCACCCCTAATTCGCAGTCACTTTCATCTAACTCCTGGTTCTGAAAATTTGTGTATTCGTTGCTGCCTCTGATTCGAGAACGGCAGAAATTTTTGTGTCACGCGATTACAAACTGTACAAACGACTTCTCTGATGTAGATGTTGCAAATCAGTAGAGGTCAATTACTAGTTTTACTTTATTGAACGTGTTCTGGAAGAAGGCATTTTCCAATTACCTAATGGACATGCTAATTACTAATACGAATACGCATACGTTCCTTTAATATTCACAAGTACATTATCCCCTCTTCGATTTTATTCTGTACAATTTTCGATCGGTTAAAGTACCCCTATCAGTAGTACGATGAAACGATGCATCCATTTTAAAGCGAACAGACATTAACGACATCAAAATGGGACACCTAATTAGCAGGATCACACAGTATGCGTGTGGCACAAAAACGTAGCGACTAACAACGATTTCAACTTGCCTAGAGAACTGTTCAAGTTCCAATCCTTTTTCTTTTCTATTAGTATACCATAAATGATATGCGTTACTTCTAATGCGTTGCTCGTTACCGGCGCGTCCCTTCAGCGGCCACTTCCGGCGGTAAACTACGGCCATTTGCAATTTACGGCGATTTTTCTCGATAAAGATTACACAGAACGCGGGCAACGGTGGAGATTTAATGTCGATGAAGAGGCCCCGGCACAGGAAGAAGCAGTGCCAGTCTAACGGATAATTATTCTTTAAACAGATTTTTTTACCGATCTTTAAACAGATAATAAATTATAAGATGGAGGAGCGTGGCATAGCGTATGGCTAACTGGAACTAATTAGAAAAGGAGACTGGTCAGGAAATGGTTCTGTTCTTCGCGGCACTGCATTCTGTGTATGTTGAAAGAGAAAGGAAGAAAGAAAGGAATGGGCGAGGAGGAAAAGCGAATGTAGTACAAATGAAATATTTCTTTTTAATGAGAATTCGGTAAAATATGAACGTAGAACGAATGGGTTAATAAAAGATGAGAAGAATCGCTCACATTTAATTAAAGTGTCGTGAAATTGAAAGAGACAAAATAATGCGATGAGGAAATTAATTGCTAAAGCTATTTGCTCATTTCACCGATAGAACGAGCCAAGAAAAGGGAATAAAATAAAACGGTGGATGTGAATTATTTATTTTCAATTACAATTTTTCATTAAGTTTAATTTCGAGTAAAATGTTAATCGATGCAATTAAGTGTGCTGGTATTTTTCTATCAATTAAAATACTGCACGAACCGAGCGACGAAACTTTTTTTGATCGGACGTTGGAATTCATTTCTCTACACTTTTATTGTACGGTTTTAGGATAAGTGGAATTGATTAGCGCGGTTGTTAGGCGGATCATTAACACGGGCCGCGTTTAATTGGCCGTAAGAAAGTTGTTCGTAATTGGACGTTTAGAAAGGAGTTGGTTTCCGTTGTTCGGAATGGAATGGAATTTGAAATTTTATTATCCCATGCTTGTTAGAAGAACTTTGTACAAGTTTTACCTTTAATCGTGCTGCGATTAATTTACTTCCAATAACTAATAACCATTTTCTAATAAAGACAACCAAAACAGGTACATATTCCGATTTAATGTATGTACAGAACAGTGAACCAAACGGAAAAGAGCAAGCTCGAAAAAAAAACAACCGTAACACCAGCGAAACGAAAAAGTCGCAAAGAGTAATCGCTCCGTGACAGCACGGAAACCGCAGAATTGCTGGAAATAAAAACAGGAGAAGAAAAAGGAGAAAACAGCCTTACGTAACCGACAACATGTTCCACTCCAAGTTCAACCAACCCAGAGCTTTGCCCGCCTTCAGCCAGGAAAAATGATAGATGAAAAGGCACAGTGGAACGCATTGTGCTTCGCTATAACCATCGCGAAGACGAATCTCCATCTCTGTCACTCGCAGAACCATAAACGCAGACATGAAGAACATACGCGTCCATGCACGCGTGTATGCATGTATACCGTATGACGAACCTAGAAACTGGTGTCGTGGAGAAAGACAAAATCGTGGCTTTCAGAAGGAGGGGAAAAAGGATAAAATAGAAGAAAAAAACGTAACGCAGAAAGAGAGAAGGAAGTAAGAGGGAAACAAGGGTGGTGGGCAGTGGCAAGTAAGCCGGTAAGAAACGAGGCACGATTTATTTGACAGATCGCACCGACCAGCAAGCTCTGGAGTGGCTTATTTTATAAGGCCAGATTGCCGACCTCACTTCGTCAGAATAGAATAATGGACGTTTCTATCCCCCGTTTGATCGACCGCGGTCAACCTCCACCCCGCGTCTCGAAAGTCAAGTGCAGTTAAGGACCACTTTTCGTCCGACACGCTTGGAAGCAAAGAGCTGGTGCTCAGGTCGCCACACGGTGCGCGTCACCGAGGTGCCGTTTCACCCGTGGGAAGAAGCGAATTATGAAACTTTACTTAATGTTCTATAGAAAAAAGTAACAGGGGTTTCGATGAACTCTTGGGGGATTGAAATTGGGGAAGAAAATGAAGTTCACAGATATAAGTACATACATACGTAGATCATACTGTAGTACGTTTGTCAGGAATGTTGCTGCGAATAGAACGTCGTACAAAGATGGCGGGAAAATATATTGGTAGTCGTGGCGAAATGAAGACGCTGGTCTAATTAAGTGAAATTAATTGTCACGTGGCTGCACCCTAAATCACGCAACCTGAAAGGTTCCGCTGAATTTCTCGCTGACCGAAAAAGCGACCGCTACGAATGCAAATCGCCACGACGTTAATACTGCTTAACGGTGAGGTAATTGTCAGCCAAAAGAAAGAGAGGGTGAGTGAGAGGGACATGTAGAACAGGGAGAGATGAAGAACAGTGTAATTTATAGCAGTCGTGGCGCGAACCAGATAGAGAATCGAGAGAAATGGAAGAAGCGGTCCGAGGATACAGGGTGAACGAACGTGATCAATTAATGTTCCGCATCGAGGACATCTTTTTGCAATTAAGTTACGCCTAAGTTGCAAATTAAGTGGAGCTATGTGTTTGTTGAGTGCTTGAAGGCAGAATTAAAGGGAACATGAAATCAAATTATTGGTCGAAGAATACAGTAGAATAATTTGTAGAAATATCGGTACACTTTTGTATAGCTTTTATGCATACCCATAATGTATATTTATAGGTTCAAGTAGTGGAATGGGAGACTGAAGAACATTAAAATGATGTTGAAATCGTTTTATTTCCACCAGGTATGAAATTGAGCTAATGACGTTTCAGTAGAATCTCGCAAGTCAGTGTAATTACCAGATTGAAAAACTGACGATGCTGAAGTCAAGTTCCCAGTTCCCATAGTTTTGTTCTACTTGATAAAGTCCGAATGTAATTAAGCCGGCTAATGCAGCCTCGGTAGAATCTCAATTGAGTTCGTAGAATGAACACGGCCCAATGCAATATTGTGAAAGAAAATGGAAATGAAGAATGTGCCCAGGCGATTCCCAAAGTGGAACACTTAAAAATCCAAATTACAAAGAAAAATTGTTGTGGGGGGAACCTGAAGTGGGCAATTTCCACGCCATCCTCTCGGGCAGGTGAACCGAATTACCCACTCGAGCAAAACGCAAACCATGACCTACTCAAGTCCCCGCAGTGATGTTCAATTAACTCGTTCAACGCACGAGCAGCTCTTCATTTCCTACTGCCAACCTGTCTCGCGCTTGTCTCTCCTATCTACCGACTCACTCTCCCTTTAACCCTTTAATTATCATCGATCCTCCGCTGCCAAATTCTACGAAGCAACAAAGAGGAAACGAACCTCCACGCTATTCAACCAATCGATTCAATTAAACTTTAAAATGACCGGAGTTCCCAGTTCGGATCCATATTATTCTTATTCTTCTTATTATTATTATTGTTATTGTGGGTGTTGTAATATTATAGGAATCGTCGTTGGAAATTATTCTACCGTCGATTAATACCGTCGGTTTCCTCAGGTGAGAGAAAGGAGATCAATCGTGTTAGTAATTATTTATCGATAAGGGAAGGTTAGAGTTGTTTAATTGTTACACGAAGGACGGAGGCAAAAAATTTACGGTGCTTTCGGTGTAAGAGCTATATTATGGGGCTTTTAAGTTCCTGATGCGGCTACCGAAAGGAAACAAGCCAGGTTTCTTTCACGATTTCGTTGCGATGTGAAGCTGCCTAATGAAGATGTTAAAGGGAATTGAGTTGGAGAGCAGATTTGTGGGTTTATTTGGTTTGAAAAGTGAGAGCAACAGGTTTATGATTAAAGGCTGAGGGATAATGGGAATTTAAACGTTCAGCTACATAGTTTGAATTAACATTACGTTGCCTTTTTTGCGACGATTATAGAATACATACATGAAAGGAACAATTGCAGATCAATTTTCTATTTTACCCCTGCTATTTGTCCTAGCGCCTGCATTGAAACTACCGGTGAAATTAAATTACACCAAGGACCGCGGAATGTATAAATTTTGGGAAAGCTTTAGAGGTACACACGCTTAGTGGTACTGTAGAAGAATTATTTTAAATAACACGACGAATTGCGTAATTAAATAATATTATGCAAGAAAGAAAATGACAACTTGCAATAATTCTAAGCGAGGGAAATAAATAGATTTATGAAACGAACACGTTTAGTTTACTGGGAAACGAAATTCACTGGCTAACAAAAAGCAGGTACGTGTATAACGATTCACGCGACGCCGCGCCGGGTGCCACCTGAAAGCGATTTAAGTGCGCCTAAAATACCTCTGCATCGCATACCAAAAGCCAGGAACACCTGGTAAGATTCACCCCATAAATCAGTTTCCACGGAACCGTCTGAACCACGAAACGTGAAACACGACCGAGAATACAGCGTGAAAAGATATAGCATCCGTGCAAACGCATATTCGTACACCTTGCTAGGCTATGGAGGACGTACATATGTCCCTCAGAAATATGCTTGTCCCCGAGAAATGTGTTGAAACATATCCTCACGACGATAGATTTATACACGCCTGTACGAGTGAGAAACGAGAATCTGGAATACGTCTTCGTGGTTCTTCATGAGGATTCGACAGAAAAATTTATTAATCCTCTGAATTCGTGATCGCTTAACTATTTTTAAACTTCGTACCTATCAATTCCAAAACATGTGATTGGTGTTACAATTTTTCCATATTTTATTTGCCTCCTTTTGCGCTTGATATATTTAACAATCCATCGTATAAACGTACCAATTTTATTATAATATACTATTTTCAATCTTGGTCTTACTCGAGCAAAATAAATTGAAAATAATCCACCAAGGAGAATTATAATCCAGCGGCGTGACAATCTGTCGTTTCTATATTTATCCAACGTCAATTCGTCATGGAACTAAATATATTTTCCACGTCGGTATTCCTCAAAATTTCAAACACTCATTTCTCATTCCCGTTTAGCCTGATCTAAAAATACCTTAAAATTCCCATAGGAAAGTGTCTCCGAATTCAAGTTGACCTTTTTCGATCCTCACCTATGATCTTTGTTCGATCTCCATTTAGAATTTCAAACAATTTCCGTGTACCTACTGCGAAAGATAAATTTGCCGTTTTAAAGCGAATCCCGTGGATTCTGGGTAACAGCAGAGTGCCGTAACGTCGATTAGTGTACGGAGCCCAATGAAAATGCCCGACCGGCATAAATACGTGGACAGTCGAAGGTTTTTCTTCTTGGAATCCGTGGAGCACACGGTGGCCGGTTAAACGTGCGTGGTTATTAATAAATTTCACGGCGGCATGCGGTTTATTCCCGACGCCACAAATCTTGCTACCCGATGCGGCCAATTAAAAGGGACGACACGTTAAAAACCTGCCTTAATTGATACCTAACGAGGTGCTAGCAAGACGAATACTCTGCCCACTCTGCATCCCCAACTTGTACTCGATTTTTCACCAATATTTTTTCCACGATCTTCGATACAGACGTGAGGATACGAATATATCTGATTATAATATGAGCGTTATGCATGTGCTTGATCCATGTATCCAAAGAATTTGTAAATGCGGCAGAAAAAAAATTTGTTAAATATTGGAGTAATATCGAATCGAATAATACTATAAGTGACGGTGTATATGGGTACAGTGAAACGATGCATCGATAAGCATTCACGGCATGACTGAAAAAAGAAAAGATAAAAAATAGATCGATGCCATTAATCACAATTGAAGAAGATGTTCGAACGATCGAATAAATGCAGCTGAAAAGCTTTCACGCAAACGAATTTATTAATCGGCCGAAAGGGAAGATGAAGTGGCGTTTGTCGGGGAATTAAAACGTTTTAGAACGTTTTAAAGCGTTTCGCGGACGTGCCGTTTAAATCAAAAGTCATCTGTCTTCGCTTATGAAGACTTTTATTACCACCACTGCGTACAGTGCATACACAAAAGGGTTGCGGTTGCAACGGGGACGACTACGGGCTTGTGGATTTCGCTCGTGTCTCGTGGAATTAAAAACAGTACGACCACGATTAACCGGCTTAATTGCGAGACAGACGGGCTGATGAATAAATTGAGACCCGAGGAGGCACGATTAAGAAGAATTTTTATTAATATTATTCTATTTGTTTGCGAATAAATTAAGTACAGGATCAACGAGATTGGGGTGAAACTCAAGGAAGCGCGGCTTTAAAATTCACTTGCTTCACTGTTTCGAGGAAGAAGGAATTAATATAATCCTCGGTGTATGAAATTTCGTTAAAAGTTCGATAGGTACTTCCGAAAGTAGAACTTTTGCGCATAAACGAACGCAAATGATCAGAAAGCAGTTGGCAATGCTTGCAACTAAACAGAATCAAGTCCTCGGTCGATGGATCCACTCTCGGATATAATATACGAGGCCTTGGATCTCGTCGTGTTTGCGTCATCGACGAACTTATCGTCGGGGCGAATTGCGAGCAGGAGATTTTAATAACGGATAGGCAATCTTCCCGCGGGATCGCTAACGAATCCTCCTGGCTATCAACAGTTGAGCAGGCTATAACCGTACGAAGAAAACGGGAATGAGATTAAATTGGCACTGGTCGGCCACGATCGAGAACGCCGTTTCGAAATTCGACACGCGAATTGACGTCAGTTACTGTTTGCCTGTTGCCAAAAACGAAGAACAAGCTAGAGTTCAAGGGATCCAGACATTAGAATCGGCTGTTGCTTGTTTTTCGTCTGGCCATCCTTGCGTGTATAGTTGGTAAAGAAACGAGGACGATCGCAATTCTTTCACTTGGAATAGGAATAGTTTCGAGGTATATTAACACATTGTTAACAGGTGACGAGTATACTCGTGTCTCGATAAGATAAATAATTACCCTTCGTGTTAAGAAATCGAGCGCTGCTCAAATAGATACATATGTTTTTCCCGTGTAATCTATTCTTGCGAAGTCATTTAACAAGTCTCTATTAGTGAATTGGAAAACAATGATTTCTTAACACCCGACTTACTTTCATTATATTTTAATGCATTTTTAATCCCCTCGCCATATCGTTCTAGATAACAAGACGTAGCTGCGAAAATGAATCATTCTCCATTTAAATGCTATTATCGTAAATGAGAAACTATTTTTATTCGACCCTAAAAATTCGTAGAATCAGTCGGAAATAAAATGTATATCAATAAAATTGTGAATATTAAAGCAAAGTAACAAAGAGAATGGAAACTTCTCCAACACAATATACGGACAATTTCTACGAACCTTTAAGATAATTAAACTGATCGGTAACAAGATCAAAATTAAGGTAACGACAGTTAATTTTAGATGGCCGCAAAATGTGATAATAGTAATTGTTGCAAGGCTAAGACTGATGAAAACAAAGTGATCCAGGCACGATCAGCTGGAATGTTGGCATATACACATGATAGAACATTGTTCGTGGGTGCACAGGTATCTGAGCGTGCGGCTTCACGTGCACGCGCGTGCACCCATGCAATGGGTATCCATGTGGATACACTGGCACGAATACTCGCGGTTTAATTTATCAGTTGAAATCTGAATTCGTTAATTATCGCGCCAGTTGCACACGGCAGCCGTGCGTGCAGGGCAAAGCGGATCGTGGCAGGCACTAGATGCTGAAGTAGAATGAACCCACTGAAAGGGCAGTAGCTATTCCTCAGGATATGTTTGAAAGAGATTATATTGGAGAATTGCAGGATTAATTAAAATTGGAGTAACCAAAATAATATCAGTAATACTAAAATTCAGGGAAGTTTACAATGCACCGAATCGTAACCCTATACCTCCGTGTCCTCAAAATAATCCTAAAATCTTTCGCAATCCATTGTCTAACGAAAATGAACAACAACCGCCTAGCGTAAATCCAGCATAAACTGAAAACAATTCCAATGATCCAAGTGTCTCGGAACCGATACACAACAACCACAAGCTATCTTTTTCTTCCGCAAAGACCCTTCAGGCCAGAAGAATCTCGCTACATTTCGTCGCCAGGTGGGCCTCGTCACGCACAGCTTTCGACGCCCGCCGAAATAGAGAGAAACGAGTACAACAGCGACGCGTGCCACGAACGCCAACGATCTCCCTTTCGTTCAACCCTTCCGTCCCACGCGTTCGAGGGCCGTTTTATCAAGTCCCGGCGAAACATACGGGCGACTTGTACCGAAACACTGACTTCGCGGTACCTTTGACGGATTTATTTGGACAAGAATTATCGTTCGTCGAAGTACATAGCGGAGCGTATCTCCCTGACTCGGGGTAAACTTTGCAGCTTGAGTTTATTATTACCCGCGAGCGTTTTCATTCTTCGTTTCGGGACCGAAAGTTTCGCGTATTTTTTGCTCGCTTGGGAATGGATAAGAAAGGAGGAATGAAAAAGAGGAAGAACGGAATTAACTCTTCGAGTGGACGATTCCTGTAACGATTTTAATCAATGAGAAAATAGTTTTGTAAAATTGTGCATCTGTTATGTACAGTGCGGAGAAGAATTGAACCAATCGCAGAAATTTTCATTATGCAAAATGTATAGGAATAGAAATGAAACGGTGCTCATTCGTTGATCACTGTCCATTGAAGTTGTACGTGCTTTTTTTTACATTTAAGTCTCGTGTTACGTGTGAAACATTATCTTTATGGCGAGTATAATGTGGGTTTACACGGATAAAAATTGGTTAATTGGTGGGGAAATTTTGATGAAGTCGGTTTGATATTCAACGAGACGCAGACGGTACTTTTAACGAGCGAAGGATCCTTGTATGCGCGAAATCGGTTACACGGTGCAAGAGGGGGGAGGTGGGCACAGCTTTTTATGGGACCACTGAATGGAACCGTGACAGTATATTAAATCCCTTTGCGGAATTTGTAAATGTGCAATTAAATAACTTCGAGTTGAAATATGGATAATAAATATTACAGATAACGATGTTAAAATAAAATATATAAATTACTTGAAAATTGCAATATATCTAGAAACTCATTTACTTGCATAATAATGCTAACCGCAGCTGCAGCGAACCACAAACAAGAGATACATACCTCGATGGCTCCCTGACAACTCATTTCTCTGTCTCATTCTATTCTTTCTATATTTTTTATTGAATTATTTACGACTGTCAGTAATAATCCTACTATGGGAATGAAATAATAATAATCTACAACATCCGAATAACGACACTATGTATAATATCTAGATTTGACAAACGTTTCGATATTGCCATTGAACAATGATTCATTACTATTTAATATTCCAATCGTTACTTATTGTTAGTATTACAAACCACTGTGCCAATCAGCAGGCCAGTTTAACAAATTGAAGAATAAACCTGAATAAAGTACTGTAGAGAATTACAACCCCGGTGAATTGTTCGAAGATCAATTCAGAGGACAAACCGGAATCCTAACGCAATTATTACGTATGGTGGCACCGTGTCGGGCAATAGACGTTGAAGACTCCAAGGAACATCACGAGGAGAGAGACTCGCCAATCACTCGACCTCGTTGCGCTCATCCCGCCAATTACATACTGGACGACGATGCATGCCGGATCACGCGCAAAAGACAAAAGGAACCGTATCAGCCGTACTGAAAAGTTTCACCACGCGATTCTTCTTCACGCGACCTGGAACGAACGACCACCAGCTCTTCTGTTGCCCCCGTCTCAAAGAAATCTGATTGAAATCGAATTGAAATATGCCATTAAAATGTCTGAAAATCTTCGACCACCACAATTTCTTTTTGCATAGCTGGATACGCGTAACACGATAAGACCGTAGAATAAGAAAAAATATTATTATAGTATTGATTTATTAAAAAATTAAATTTGTAATATACTTCTCAGATAAACTATAGATACTCGTATGTAACAGACATCTGGAATAGAATTTAAACGAAAGAAAATACATATTGTGGAGTGTATTCCCGTCAATTAATTACACGGCGAAAGGGTTAAATATTGAACATCGGCAATAATTCTCACCGAATACCTCCCAGAAGTGTCTTTCCTCGGCGTGTTTCGTTCCCCTGATAAAATCTCACGCTGCTCGTGGACAGACCGGGCCTCGTTTAGGAAACGAATAATAAAAATGAAGAAATGAATGAACGCATGGTAGAATGGATGGGGGAGGGGGGGGGGGGTGTGGAATCAAGAAGATGCGGAGGAAGAAGAAGAAAATATGTGTGGTAGCCGTGCCATGTTATTCGATGCCAATCGAGATTAAAGGGTGTACAATCTCCAACGCAGAACGTTCTCATTATTTCGTGGCGGCGACTACCAACAGTGCCAGTGGCTTTAATGATGATTAATGCAAACCACCGCCACTTATTCCGTCGTTTTAGAGAATATATTCGAGGATAATGATGAACGCGTGGATTCCTTTGGAAAAGTCGCGCCGGCCTGGCTCTATTATCGGGATTCCTTAAACGGCCGTCAGATAACTTCGCTTGAATAATTTATTTTCATTCCAATATATGGATATGGACGATGGATAATCGTCATGAGATTTTCTTGAAAAATTCATTCTTCAAATATATTTGGCTCTTCCTCTTTTTTCATCATCATTTTGTAACTCAATTTGAAAACAGAATATTTATTTTCGACGTCACTGTGTACGATTTTATTACATGGCTTTGTGGAAACTGACATGGAGCAATAGAGAAAAGGAAGGATTAACTGAACGTGTCTGGTGTAAATGAAATCTTCCACTGTCGCTCAAAGTCTACGCGTAAATGCGTAGTGCGTCAGTTTAAAGAACGAAGGGTTAATGTTATCCTTTCGTCGCCGAGGATACGTGTCACGATCGTAATTCGTTTCATTGTAGCACGTTCAACGGTAAAAAGAAAAGAACAGAAAAGAAACGCATGGTCGGGGCGTTGCGAACCGCGAAACCGACTCTCCGTGCAATCTTTTCTAATTATCTCGTGCCAGTGCGCATTGCGGCTCGTAATCGCATATGCTAATGGCGAACGGGGAAACGTAACGATGTTACCTATCTTTTTATGTCGCCCTGTTCACCCCTGAACACGGTTTGCTTTACTATATAAACGATGTTCCCCGAGCCGCGCGAAAAATTGTTAAATTAAAGGTGGCAGTGCAATTTGAATAAGGAGTGCAATTTAAATGTCACGAATGAAAAATAATGGAAACAATTTAGTCGCAGAAAAATGTGCGAGACGCCGAAAAAGAATTAAGAACTTCGACTAGAAATTATTGAAAAAATGATCAATCAAAGTAGCCCCTGGAAGCAGCTGTTGAATTCTTATTCACCAAACACAGATCACCCTGTATACCTCATTCCTCGACTTTACTCACGTTAGGCGCGGTTGGATGGCAATGCTCAGCCACTCGCGACTGCAACGATATAGGATCGAAAGAAATTATAGTAGCCGAAGTAATAACCGTCCCCCGAGTCCAAAGGGAGATGAGACATCCGTGTAATAATTAACCTTCAATATGATTAAGTATCGCGAAGGGATCGTAGATGCTCGTCGTCTCTCTGTTTTTTCTGCTAATTAGCGCCGATACTCGATCAACTACGGTAGCAGGTAATACCTGAACGTTTACCTGAACGTGTCAATCAAAGTGTAAAAGGGAGCTGAGCAACGATGATCGATCATTGAAGGAAGATCGCGAGTCTTTAGAACAGTGATTTGAATGGAAGAATAATTACGGTGGTATTAAACGATCGGTATCGCTGGGTGATATTGCTAAGAGGTTTAGAATTTTAACGAGACTGGTAACTCCTATAAAATAATACCAATCCACGAAAAAGCATATCAACTATAAACCTGCCACTTCGCATCTCCAAAAATAACTGTTACCTAATCGACAACGTACGATCACTAAAAACAGATCAACCAAGCACCTCGGAGAACACCTTCCTCCCACCTGATCCAACTCAGATATTAAACCAATACAGAATAAACGAATAGTTAATGAAGCGATCGGCCAGGGCAGTGTTAATTGCGTTTCAATTAAAGACCGGTGTCGGCTGACAATACGACGATAAATCCTACCTGAGTCCAGCGTGATAACGTTGGTACTCGTGGCGATCACCTGGTCCCCGTTCTTATCACTATGCAAGCGTGACGTTCCCAGTGTACAGCTTCCATCGATAAGATCACGGTTTGTATAGCACCGAAATGTTTTACAGGAGGCGAGTCGCTTGGCTTATCGCAGGTACACGAACTACCCTTCTCGCGATTACATTGTGCCACTCCTGTTTCTGATCGAAGCCGATTGGATCACTTGGGTCCCCGACACCGGATACGTAAGTGCACCTGACTTTCAGAATAATTGCTTCGGGCGCGATACCATCTAGATACGCGTGCTTCTGTTCCTGTTCCCCTTGCCAGGGTTCTCGGTTGATTTTTAAAGGGGTACAGTTTTTTTTCTCGTCCCGTTTTGTTTCTCCTGTTACTGCTCGGATACCCTCGGATGTTTCCTTCCTTTTGTTCCTCCCTGGTTGGTTTAATTGGTGAAGCCGTTCTGGGACTGATTTGAAATTCAATCGTGGATGGAGAATGGAAGAAGTTACGCGCGTTGATCTTGCGGCGAGCTGCGATGGATAATCGAATCGAGAAGTGAATAATTTCGTCGCGTCGGAGGTGTAATTAAAATGTCGGGGAAAGCTCCTCTGGACGTTCGGTGTACAAATTACGGGCGAATGGGGTGGGTAATATATATTTTTGCATTAACGTTTCCAATTGTGTGATTATTGGATTAGTCCAAATTGAAAGTGCATTATAATCAGGAGGGAGGGGATTGAAATTTTCTTGCGATATTTTGGGCAAATATATTTTTTAGATAAAGGAGTCCCTTTCTAGTTCAAATTATTTTCAACTAAAATACCTTTCAGATTTTGAAGAAACAAAGATAATAATAATTTTATACTTAAAACTTGGCCATCGGTAAAACCCAAATATTCACCACCTTGTGATAGAAAAAATAAAATCATTCGCCACCTTGAAAAACTCACTGAAATCCAACTACATACGTTGTTCTCATACCAAACCTAAATACCATTTATATCGAATATCAGGCCCATCAGTAAACATCGTTGCGCCGAAAACCCCTAATCTTCTTGTCCCATTGACAAACTGGAATCCTGTCCAAGGGATCGAGACATCTCGAAGCGTGACCAGATTATCGGGTCCAAAGGGGACCGGTGGTGACGGTTTTCGCGATCGAATCGCCGTGTGTAAGTTGCACGCGTGTGTCGTCTTCCTTTCATTCAGCCAGAAACCAGTTTTCGTCGCGGTGGTCCGGTAGATTCGCGAGACGGATAAATAAGCGCTCGTTACGGGGAGATGACGCGACGCGTCCCGACGTTGTCACACGACCCGCCAGGAACCGACGAAATATCGTATTCCTATTCGTCCGTGGCCTGATTGGACAAGAGTGATCGTCGCGTGAATAGAAAAGGTGTTAAAAAGTTGGGGCGGAACATTATTCGCAAAATATTAATCGCGTAATTAACGAACAGTCGCAGCAGTGGTTTCACAGTTAATAACACGGTTGTTGACTGGCGGTTTTATTTCTCGGAGATCGAGGGATATGTAAGTGTTGTAATTAAAATGCCGAGATCAAAGGGGACGAGTTGATATCTGACAAATCAAACAGTGCATGGCGCAATCACCTGTGCTGGAGTAACCGTGATTTAAGCAAACATTTATCGTTACATTTTTAAGCTCCGGTCCATAAATTGTCTAAAATAATGTTGCCATCGTCAACTGAAAATAATAATATATGTAACTCTTGAAACTGTACCCCGAATTCATCAACGCCGGAAGAAAAAAAAGAGCGTGCACAGTGACAATCTCCGCGAGTCGAACGATCCGTCACACCAAAGATCGATCTCTCTCATTAAAGAAGAATAGAAAATAAAGTCACATGGAGTACGAAATAATGGGACCGTGTCGTGAAAACTTCTGCTTAATATTCCACCCCTCCAGACCCGTCGTGTTTCGTTCAATCGTGATTCGTTGCGGAACGAACGATTCAAACTCGAGCAGAGAAAAATAATCGTCCCTCGATTCTATGCAAATCGGACGAATCGTCGTTTCTGTCAACGATGTCCCAGATATTAAATCGTGACATTACGTTTCGCTGCCTGTATATTCTTTGCTCCACGATCGAAGGGCTCCGGTGTTTAAATTGCTTTGCGCTACAATTGAGGCGCAAAATATTTTCGACCGTGTACCTGAACTAATCGCGCCTTCGCCTTGACAAACGACGCGACGAAAATACCTCGCCTCGTGCACCCATTAAACAAGTGCAACCGCGTGGCCAGACGAGTGTTTAACATTCGAGATGGAGGGTATTATAATTTTGGACGAGAATACGTGAATTAAATGCGCGAGAGAAACTGATTCTGCAGAGAACATAAATTCGTCAGAGCTCCAAAAGGACATCGAGCGGTCGCATATTTGGCCCTGGTATTCGTCGAAATCGCGATTACCACGAGACAAACTGCAGTTCCCCAAATATTTTCTCACGTGCAGCCGTGTGAGAGACGAATCGCCGTTTGTTCATTGTGCCGGCAGACAAGCGCGTATTGTCGCATCAGACAGTGGCCGTGAATTGTGTCATTGTGAAACGTTCATGTCGCATGTGGGCCCATTCTAATGTAAAAGCCCTGTTTTACGGTTTATTGTCGCGCGATGAGAAACGAGAAACACTCCAGCGCCTGGATTGAAAGCAGAGGAGCAGTGACTCCTCGTATTTTCTGGATCGCCTCCCTTCTATACGGATACTTGGAACGGGATTACGATTTCCATCGTTCGATCATCTCATTACAGATGTACGGAATCACTCGATAAGTAGGATGATTCTTTTCATACGTCCATAATAAATTCTGCAACAATTTCTTTTGGATTTCGTTCCACAGGACCTACTGCTAATAGGTAATGATCGTGACGAGTTCCATTGTATCAAACTAAATTGTGAAAAAGGTCTGCGTTACTCATGACGAATAGTATACTTGTCGACTTATAAAATTCTGTTTAATGCGCGGCAACAATTATTCGAATCGGGAGAATTTGGGAATCGAGATATCCTACGACATAGCACTCTCGATGGCAAGAACAAAAGCCTATTGCAAGACGTGGTGACGCACTTGGTGTTAAATCACAGGGTACAGTATCCGTAAATGCGTAATGCACGACGATGGCAGGCGAGCGTGGAGCAGAACGTTTGACAGCGTTAGAAAGATCGCCGCGACAAATGATCGTCGTCTCAGAGCGGCTATCTCTCTGGCAAGGCTACCAACGTTCGTTTCCTTTGCTTGTAAACGGCTTGTCGTTTGCTGACAACAGTATTTGTCTCTGCAGCCCTAATGGTGGAGATTTATACCCGTCACGGAGACGAAGCCGACTATATACAGGGTGTTTGTTAACGTATTGGACACGCTGGACGCTGATCTGTTATCGTTGACCACTTTCATAATTATCTGTTAACCCTTTGAGAGTTTAGAACACCTAGAAGGTAGTTGTTGCTGTTGCGACATTGGAACGTGTGCCAGGTTGGTTTCTTTCGAAAGTGTTACTAGTTTATTCTCAATACGTTTCTTTCAATGGCGTTAATTATTATTTGTAAAGGTACAGTGAATCATTCTTTTTTGGTGCAATTTCAGTCAGTTTTCGCGGTGTGTTAAAGAATGGGTGAATTCTATTTTTTTAATCGGACGAGTTGCTGTTTAGTCAAGGCTTTGTAGTTCATTTTTATCTACGGTGGAAATATTTTGTTATACAGTTTATATTTGTAGTATGGTAAGTTATTGGTATGATACGTTCATGCCACGTTACCCGAAGGATGTCACGGATATGTGACGCACAATGGCGACCAAGTTACGCTACCAGGAAGTGCTTCGCGATCCTTTAAAGGAAACCCCAAGTTAATCGCTCTCTGGCTGTACATTTTGCTATTGATTGTTCCAACCGTTAAAAAGTTATATTATACTTGCGAGCTTCTGAAGGATACAAGTATCGAGCTTGGACAATAATTGAACAAAATTTCTATATTTTAATAATTATCTACTTCAGTAAGACCGCAGTATTTCTTCATATTTCACCATAAATTTCTAAACATCAAAAATTCTGAATTACAAAAAAAACACATACATTGCAAAAAAACATTACAAAACGTTCACTTGCGATCGGACCCAATTGAATCCCCAGTGAATTTTCGTCAAACAAATAAGTAGTACGATTATTCGAATCATTTCTTTAACAATATTTTCGAAACAAGGAACACCCAGTACAACAGACCATTGTCCAGGTGATAGTAGCGGAACGGACACGAGGGTTCCATCTGAAACGGCGATAATACGACGGCCGAGTGAAAGTTCGATCGTGTCGGCCTATTGTGGCAAGAATTTTTACTTTCCTGCGGTGGTCCTTCGCGAACGCTCCGGTTGATTAGCATAAAACGCCCACCTATCGCTACCCGTCCGTCTTATCTAACCCCGTTCATTCGTTCGCAAAGTCACGGCTCAGTTCTGTAAAGCTCTTTCAACGTTGACCACCTCGTCGATTATCTCCGTCGTGGTGAAAAATATTAACGCCGTCCCCGCGGGTTTGTTTTACGAGATAGCTTGTACCTACGAGTCAGGGAAAGTGGGTGTCCCGAAGTGGACATTGTTGAAACAGTGACGAGAGAAATTATGAACTTGGTTTCGCACTGAATTGAAGACGGGTATTGTTTCAGTATTATATTCATAACACAATGTTGTTCTATTAGTGTTTTATTGTAATTGCGCAAATATTTTTGCATCGCGTTAGAATAATATTTAATAGGCAAGGTGTGATCGGTATCGTTAACCTGTGACACGGTTGGCGAGCATAAACCGTGATTAAAGCAACCACGACGACCCGTATATCTACATAAAATCCTAATTGCCTGTCAAGACCTAATTCCACACATCGAGCACACCTAACATTACTCTTTTAATATCCCTCACAGAACCATCAACACTGCCATCAAATTATCACCCATCGCTCCTCCTCGAACAGCCTTCCGCCAGCGTTCAACAAAATCTCAACGCCGCCTAACAACCGCAATCAATAATAACAACAACCGGAAAGAAAAAAAACATTTTTACAATCCCTTTCAACGACCCATTAATTACTCGCAGGACACGCATAACCCGGTCAACATAGCCGTCACGCGATTCTCCGAGTCGTTCCAACGATCCCCAAGTAAAATCATGGATAAAAAACAAAGCAATCTCTAACTGCTAACGTGAGCACGTCCTCGCCAATTAATTCAGATTGCCCGGCGTGAAACAAGAGAAGTACATCGATCGTTTATCAGCCAGAGGAAGTTAAAAGCCCGGCTAATCGATGGCGATCCACCGTTGCACGGATACTTGGCGTATCTTAGCAGCGAGTTACGGTGCAAGCTACCCATGGAGCAGCTCGTGATAAATGTGTGAGCATCTGCTGTGCAGTATTCGAGAGACGGAAGGTTCGTTAGAAGACTTCCTCCGCGACAGGAGGGCAATCACGTCATCGATGCTTTTCCGGTAATGGTGTTCTCGCTCAGAGACCATTGCCTGTACACCACACCCATTTTCTTGGAACTTTTACGAATCACGGTCGATGGCCGACATAATAGCCGCTTTGTGGAAAAATCGGAAACGACGTTTTCATGCATATGTTTAAGGAATTTTGAATAGCTTGTTGCTCCTTGCCGACACGCGCGGAAGGACTTCAATGGCGTTCAACAGGGAAGGGGCTAAAATGATTTTCTCAAGCCCTCCCCGAAATGAATGACGTTTCTGTCGGTGCAAAACGTTTTCTATACTCCGATAAATAAAATATTCGCGGTTACACCAAATTTCTTAAACGGATTACTTTTTATTACTGTTACTCCCACTCTGCTTAAATTTTTTAACGTCATAATGTTTTGATTCCATTTCTGTCCAAAGCCTTGAACAGTTAATGGGCGGCGTGCAAGAGGAATCTTGTTTCGGTGGAAACTGTATTTTTAACGAGACTTTAATGAAACACAGGTGACGGCCAACTTATCGCCGCTTGATCTCGTAAAGGGCTATTGTAAATGCGTTCACGTAATTCAGAAAATGTGTACGTGTCCGTTTCGTGGCGGGCATATCATCGCCGTCGTCTTTAGTCGTCGGGCGCTTCTCGTTTGCGTCCCCGAATGCACGCAGCGGAAGTACGTCGTGATTTGCTGCAACGCCGGAAACGACGCACGTGCTGTCGTCGTTTTTGTAATTCATTCAGCCACGTTCCGGGAACCCGTTCGGGGATGCTGTTCATTTTTCAACGGACAATGAACGTCCGAAATTTTTCATCACGTAGATACATAGTTTAATGGTGAAAATTTCAGGCGTATATTAGATTCAAGGGGCGGAAGATGGAGAACGGATGTAAATTTTTCGTGCACTCTGTTGGCGATGATGGTTTAATTGTTTTGGGGTAATAATGGATATATTAATAAGTTGAGATAGCTTTTTTTTCCTGCGTATTGCCTGGTAGAATTGTAAAAATATTTGATTCGGTGCAATATTGTACAAGTAATATTGGAATAGGGAATCTATTGAATTTATTTATTTTTCTAGCGTACCGTTAGAGAAATTTCGGTAATAATATTTACGCAAATTTTCCTTGACGTTGTGTCATTATAATTTTAGCGTTGAATAATTTTCAGACTATTAATCTTGTAAATGTTTTACGATATCGGAGATTGCAAAGAACGGATGTTTGCAGGGCAATCATTGCGTGGTTAAAAGATGGAAAGGTCGTTCACCGATTCATTGCATTGTTCAGTTAGGTCAAGAAGAACGCCAACGCTGTTTAATAGCGAGCAAGAATTGACAGTTCGCACCTTTCACAAGCCGACAATAAAAGTGATCGTTCAACACGGTGTAATCACTCTTTGCAAACATGCCAGGGACTCGAGTGCGTGCGTAATGCATGTTACAAAATAAATCACAACCGTGTTTCCATTTATGTCGATATATTCTTGCTGTTGAGTTTAGCAATGCCTGTGATCAAAATACTCGATGCTTTGAAGCCCCTCTTACCAAGAATTATACGATAATACTATAAGAAAGATAAATTTTATAAATTATAATAAATTAACTTACTGAATGGAAAAAAAACTACTGCTATTAATAAGAAGAGAATTATATCTTTTTGTAATATTTTTTAAATATCTCTCGCTGTTAATTAGATTGTATTTTGATTGCCTTGTTTATTTCTTCTATATTTCTTAATGGGCTTAAAATATTGTGGATCTTTAAGTACAAATCGTAGACATGGCTCCCGACGTTTAAATAAAGGCTACTTGTGTATGTTTTACCAGTTAACGTTGATCTTTTTTCGACCACTTTCATAAATCGTATACCTTCAACCGCTGTTTACTTTTAATTGATCAGTTAATTTCAATATGAATAGAACTAATTATACCGCCGACTAAACGTTACAAACTCGTTCCAAACAGACAGTATAAATCTCCTACTGGTTGTCCCGGAACAACTGGAACAACTCTGATCAAGTGTAACTGAGCATCACATAACTGTATAACCGAGCATACGTTAAAACTGATATAGATGACAGTAGTTTCGACTATCGACATCGAAGATTATAGAATCGATGAATAATCCCAGTAGCACGGACGAAAGGATTAACATCTCAGTTCGAGTCCTTCCTATCAAGATACTCCGATCCATACAACTATTATATGTATTATATTTATGGCACGTGTAACGCTACGTTGGCATTAAAAGAATTTACATCATCGTTAAAATTCCCCAATCCAATAAATAAATCTACACGCGGGTTCGTGCAATAAAGTTCGTAAACCTGAATTGCAATTCCATTACGAAACGCATGGAAACAATTTACATAACTACCAAACACGATCCAAGTAGCCAACTCTATCTTCGAAAATCCAAAATTAAACTACAGAAATATCGATTGCACTGTGATATATGTATACAAGATACCGAAATCCAATGCGCAAAACTTCAAAGATCAAAGGCCACAGCAAATCGTTTCACCCAGTTCCACACGGTCCATCATAATTCGCAAAAATTCATCAAATCTCGCAATCTCGAACACTACACACAATACATTCGAATCTAAAACACACCCTTCCTGAAGCACCGAAAAGAACAGAAACAAATTACCCCTTCCCACCCAATGGACCCCCATCGCCAAGCACGTGTATAGGCGCCCAACGCTCGAAAAGCACAACAACAAACCACCACCACCCCCACCCAAAACCACCCGATCATCCACCCTTACGAATTGCACGGGAGCCGCGCACGTGAGCTGAACCGCGTGTAGAAACAATCAATGGACGGCCAATGGGGTGCAAAGATGCGCCAGTGGTGTGGTACGCGTGCGCGGTGGCAGGTTCGACACGCGGCGCGCCACTGACTGTCAGACGAAAACGTGCCGCCGGCAAACAAACATCGTGCCAGTACACTGTTCTGTTCGTTCGTGTAGTGACTTCCAACAGAGAAGGGTGAAGAGACTGTGACCGTGTCTATCTCGTTTCGCGTCTTCTGCTTCTGTCTTTGTTACGCCAGTGCGATCTGCCCGTCAATGGGCACGCGAATCGTGCATCTGGTCGATCGCTCGTACGAGCACCGTCTACCCAGGAAACTGTCCATTACGGGGATCGGAGAACGTTACTAGCGAACGCGCAACGGTTCATGGACTGAATCGAGAAAAGAAGAGAAGTCGCTTGTGGTGTGCCTCGTGTGCCTCGTGTGTTCGTCGTTTTTGTTATTTCTGAGATGATTTGGACGTGAGTGGATGAAAGAGTTCTATCGGATTGTTTATCGAGAAACTGTGTCGGTGGCGAACATTGACTACTCCTGGTGGTGAGTAATTGGTGTGAGTAAATGGTGTTTCTTCGGGGCACGTTGCGACGTACGAGCTTGGATTTGATATTTGGGTAGTTTTGGTGGAGTTGTGTGGTCGATGTTATTTACCAAAATTGAAGGTATACCGCTGTGATACTTTTGCGGAGAAATTAATACACATGTAGATAGGAAGAACTTGGATAGACACATTGGTCTTGTTAAGAATAGATTAGTGTCTGTATTTGCTAAACATTTAACCTGTTTGATTATTCTTTTGTTTAATTTGTCAATAGACTTGTAAAATGTTTTCCAATCTTGCAATCATTAAATATGGTCAATATGATAATATTAAATAATTCCTACTCCAAAATTTCTTTTAATGTAAAATAAATAAAAAAGAATGGAATATATTTTGAGCATGTAAATTATCTTGCAGAGATATTATGAAAATACCCCATCAATTCAGAAATCGCCATTAAGTTTATATTTGACAAGTTTATAATCACATCAGTAGCACAGTCGCAATATAAATCGAAGACGTTCATAATTCTTGCGCCTCTCGACACGTACGGTAATCGATTCTCGTTTCCAACCGCATTCAAATTTGCAGCACGAGCAAGGATCTATACATAAACGTTAGCTTGTCGCGATTCAACGCGACCATTCATAGTTGCAGCTAGTCGCGGGCTGAAAAGGCCGTCGGAAAAGTGTGACTTGATTCAACGGCACTCCCAGCTTTTTCCCAGACCACTTAACATTTTCATATCGAGTGACTAGTCGCAAAAATATCTAGACATTCAGGCAGAATTTTTACCACCCGACTGGACCAAGTATATCATCAACTTAATGCCAATTAAACGAAATACCTGTTCGTCGACTCCTGTTTTTTTATTCCAGTAGTTTACTGATAAGTTGTGCTATCTAATCTATTTTCACCAGCTGAAGAACTTTCTTCCGTCCTCGTTGACTTCCTTCGAATTGATTTTTTTCTTAAAAAAAAATTATACTTTATATTGCTTTAAAGTTCAGATCAATTGGCCCAGTAGGTTTTGTGCCAGTGCTTTTGTCGTTGGTTTCATGGAAATTGTATTAAGATAGAGGGGAAGAAAATGTTCAGATATAATCTTAAAATATTAAACTTTTGATTTATTTGTCACACCATTTAGGTGCAAGTAATCGTTCTTGCACGAGTTTTGTGAGAGTTTTAAATGCTTTCTCTTTGCGAGGCGTGGTTGTTTCAGGCACGGTTCTCGATTCTATCACAAAGAATCGTGCAAAGAATAATGAGATTTTGGGGAAAGGCGTGACATTTTTTCATGTTTTACTGCCCGTTGAATACTGATACATTCTTTGCTTTCTAGTTTTAGGATTTTCTTCTTCTATTGTCAATCATGTAACACCTTCGGCAGTGTCCAATGATTTCATATTCTTTATGAGCTTCATACTAAATATTGACACATCCATATGTAAATTACAAATTCACCCGATGTATTATTCATTGTCAAGCACAACCTGTTTAACTGTGCCAGCTACGCTATTGAAAAGTTGAACAGCACAAATTCTGATTAGAGTTACAATCAAGCTTGAAGTGCAGAGAAATAAAAATAAAACACCAAAGGAAACGAAGCAGTACTCCATGATCACGAACCATACAATTTAAACAATTTATTAAACGAAAAACCTGTGAAACTAATTTTGTGTCCCTTCTCGTACCTAAAAAAAAAAATGAGCAATCATCTCGGTGATTGAAGGCGACGAAAAACTCGTCCTTCTTCTGAATGTCTCGTTTCGACGTGCGAGTTGAAGATGAAGAAGACGAAGAGGAACGCGTCGGTGGTAGTTTAGCTGGCTTGGCTAGCTAAAAAGGGACACACCGGGTACAACCGCGTGAATAACAAAAGGCTGGTGGAACGTGCGCCGCGTCCAGAAGAGAACGAAGGGATCGGCGAACAGGGAAGTACGGCACGTGATAGTAGAATATTCATTCTGTGCCCACGACCGTCGAAGCGATCGCGCGATGAATTCACCGTCGCATTAAACGGAAAGAAGACGTTTCACAAGACCCTTTAACGCCCCGCCAGCCAAGCACAATCGAACCATCGTGTTTCTTTTATTCGATTTCACGGATAATCGATGGCTGTTTATACTCTTATAATTCGCCATTCATACTGCTATAATTTAATGATCAGGGGAGGATTTATGAATGAATTGTACTTTAATCGCAGTTATGTATTAATGAGATTGATTTATGACACTTAGATGTTAGTTCGGTGGATTAATTCATCTTTTTCATGAATTTTTGGTTGGTTTCGTGGTTTTTTGTTTGTTTTTGCGACGTTGAGGTGAGAGGATGAGTAGAAGATAGATAGTGGTCAATCAGTGAAACGTTAGGTGAACGATAAGCAGACGAAACGTTGTTATCAAATTTTTGTACCCCAGGTTTGCTCAAGTATCTTTTATCTTATGCATTTTTATCAGAGTCGGGTGCAGGTACATTTTCGTTAGGGGTTTGGATAATGCTTGATAACGTTATCAGACTAGCACAAGAACCTTCGTGTGGACCCTCCAGGATACCTTTATCTGGAAGTTCAAGTTCAAACCAAATGAAATGCAGAGAACACTATTCTACTCGTGTCAGAAGAAATATTATATATGAAAATCATATAACTATTCACTCGAGCAAGCTATATTTATATTCACTTTCTTTCGTCCACAATGATACCTACACAGTATTATTTATATGGCCAATTACTTTGTAAATAAAGTGCATTTCTTACTGGAGAAGGCACTTTAACTTAGGAATTGTGCTCCAAGAAAACAAATTACATTTCCATAAACAACTTAACATAAAAATGTGCCCCCAAGAAATATATTTACTGCACATTTAATCAAGAAATAATTGCAACTCGCATTTTGAAACTCTTCGTACGACCAATAAACCCAGTAACGTAAGAACACTTTAAAAAGAAGCAATATTTATTGCCGGAAAAAAGTATCTGATTTCGACCAGTTTCTTTAATTCAAGTGGCAGTTTCATATTTTCAAAGATCCTGTGGAAAAGAAACATTGAGACTGAACTTGTTGAGAAGGTCTGTGAAGCAAGTGTGTCCGCAGGAGCGCGGAAGCGAGCATCTTTTTGCACTCTGTTCGCCTATTCGGACGGGGTGGCCGAAAAATCGTTTTACGCGCCAAGGCGCCTCGCTGGGCCCCGTTTCAGGGAAGTGCCTTTGTGACCTGGTCCCCTTCCTTCCTCTCTCGTTCCTGTCACCCGAAACATCTGCTCAACGGGAGCACTAGAAACATTTTTTTTAATTGCACAGCCTCCCATACTGAAACAGAACACGCCTTATGTCCCCGTTGTCCGGTGGAAAAAAAAGAAAAATCGCTTCGTCAACCGACGAAAATTTATACTCTTCTCGACCTCATTAACAAACACGAGAGGGGCTTATAAAAAGACAGGTTTCGCTGCTTCTTTCATAACTGCCGCGTTTCATTCTTATACTGATTTCATAAGAATTCGGCTGACAATTAGAGCTCACAAATTATCGGTTAAAATGCGCATCGAAGAATGAGTGCGTTGTCTTGGAGGTCCGATGACTCGGGTGAAATCGGAGTAAAATAGGCGGGCGATGTTGCACGCAGAATAATGCGGATAATAATATTGCAAGAGGATACAGATAAATGTGTACGTTTCCGAAAAATTCCAAGTCTGAAAGTAGTAATTTATACAGGTTCGAAAATATTATAAAAACCAAGGGGCAAGGGGCAACTATACTGGAGGGGTTGTGCTCCAATTGAACCATTTCGTCCTTACGCAACGGATAGCGAACGCGAAAGGTTTTAGATCGATCTGCACGTGACGGTACAAGGCCTATTATTATTGGGCCTCGACGAAGCCTCGACGGATTCGCCATGTTCGGCGTTTCTCCCGATCGTCCAACGACGATAGAAAATCCCGTGATACGCATAGTGATACCTTTTGGGAGCGTACTGCGCCTCGTGAACCTCGACGCCAGGTAGGGGTAGCTTCGCGACAAAGTGGGAGAACGTGAACGTCCCTAGAATATTTATATCGCGAACGAACGTTTCGGATTGCAGTCGTACATCGCGCTTGTACGCCGAGTGGCGCATTAACGTAAGTTTTGCCGCCGACGTGCCATCGTCTGCCATGCCATTTTCTAGGGAAACATCAACGAACCGTGCAGGGAATTGCGATGATACGCTGAGAAGAATCTGTATGGTTTGTTGAATCTATTATTTGGTGGTTGCATACTGAGTATTTTACAAAAGAAAACAAAAATGTTACACTGCTACCGTTGGTTGGTACGAAAATGTGTGTATAAACATTTGCACGAAGAATATGCCTAATCTTGGGGTGGAATAATTATTTCGAGGGAAAAAATTCATACGAACTGGAGAGAATTTGATGGGGTGATTAATAGAAATCGTCAGAGAATTAATTGACGACGGTGAATTTGTATTCAAACGACTATTTGATGCGAGAAAAAGGGACAAGTATTACTAGGATTTAGAGAGACGTGTTTTATCTCACCACCATAGCAATCGTACAAGTATTTTAACTGAGCAAATAGGTCTGCGTAAAAATGCACGTTCGCAGCCGTCTAGGATAAGAGCCATTGTAAACAGTATACGTCGAGAGTTTTGCAAATAGAGACAGTGTAAAGTGCATACTAAATACATACAATTCTCGTACATTGAGTTCAAACAGAATTTGCATTGACTTCAATTATAGTCACAAGTACGTTCACTATCCTTGAAAATTATCATACGTTACAATGCTTTCTAGAACAATCATAATAATAATAGTTCCCTTGCAGCCATTAGGACTTAATTAAAAACAGTGATCTCTATATGTTATTTCTCAAGTAATTGCTATTATAATTGAATAAATAATTCTCCCAGTTGTAAAATAATAAATCGTTCTCAGCAAGTGTATGTGCTGCACTAAATTCATCGAGAAACCACTCGAAGAGTTCTAAAAGAAATAGGATGGCCACATTGAAAGTATCAAATGCTGTTCGCCACTTTGTGAGCAAGGTTGGCGTTAAGCTGCCTCGCGCTGACTTCATCCTCTCTCATAATTCATTACACCATTTTGGCCGCGTATATTACACACCGGGGGGCCTTGTTCCAAGTCGACCCTCCCCTTAATTTAATGCCGATATTTAGTCTACGGACTGGAGCAAGCGTTCGAAACCAAAATTCAAGAGCAAATGAAATCAAATGTCCAGCACCGAAATGCCCGAAAACGCGGTTCGAAACGTGTCGCGTTACACGGATTTCCATTGCCGATGCTTGGAAAATGCTTTGTTCCTGAACGGACAGCGAGAAATGTCAATCTTCGACAAAAAGAACTGGAGGGTGTAACTTTTCGACTGCAGAAAAGTGTCTGCTTTGGAAAAGTTTAAGTTCCACTCGACGCCAAGTAAATTTCGAGGAATATTCAATGGTTCCGAGATTGACTGCGATATTTGTATACAAAGGGGGTGTCTCGTTTTCACATTATTCCCTGCAGCATAAAGTTGTCTTGCTCTCGAAAACCATTTAAGATACCATGTATCGTAAAAGACTTTTATATTCCACCTTAAAATAGCTGTTAAACATAAATACACACATTTCTTTGGACCAGCTTTAAATCGAACGAGATATAAATGTTCGGAGAAAATTCTTAAAACAAAGACGAATTATTGTATCAACGTGAGAAATTGATGAAACACAAAAAAAGAAATAATTCAACGATTCCAAAGTTTCCAAGCTACCTTTATTTAACTGGAAAAAGAGCAGCCTTAGAAATAACGAAACCAGGGCAGAAATAATGAAAAGGAAAGGGATTTATAAACTGAAACTAAAAAGCTATAAAAAAAGAATATAATGATTCATATGCACAAGGCATCTACTAAAATCCACCAAACGATCCACGGGGGTCGAAGAAGAAATTTCATCGACGTTTAGTTTTTACTTCCAAATGGTCCATCCATCGCGAGATACAAACAGAATCCGTCGTTAATTCTCGCTATAAATCCGCTGGTATCGCGCTGGGTATTCTAAAGGCCCTACCGTTACTGTGTCACCCATTTTTTACGAGGCGAATCACCGTTTTCCCATTCCTATTCTTTCCGTCTCTTTTCTTCGCTTTTTTCGAGCCCGTTCGAAGCAGATGAGCGGGAAGCAAAACGCAGGCAGCGTGAAATTCTTGTGGTTCCCGGTTGTGAAAGGCTTCCGAAGGATGTTGTTCACTCTTTGTGAGTACAATAGTAGACCGGTCGAACTGCTCAAATATTGATCGAGAACGCGTTCGAGCTTCTGGCCTTCTCGAAAATCAATTTTCAATGTGTGGTTTTGTTTGGTGATTTTCGATGGTGGATGGTACGTACATAGGTGCATTCTGTCGTTGAGTGTATGGTAAATACGAATTAATGTTAACGGTACCGCAGCCATGAGTTTTGCGATGGTTTTAAGGATGAAACTAATTTAAATTAGACGAATGATATATCCGTCTTGTTATCTTGAAAAATGAACCCTGCTTGTGAAATAATTTTTAATAACTTTGTGTATATCGTATACCCTTTTTCGTTCGTCTAAATTTGGAATCCGAAGCATGCAGACCACCCATCCGTACAAATAAGAATCCCCCATAAGCGGCTTATGGTAAAAAGTTGCGGATATATTGTGACAGCACTAACCTGCGTCAACCTGCTCCCAACGTTTGATTTGTCACAACAATCGGTTGCTTTTCATATATTATGGAATGCAGCTTTGAAATATTGCCATTGTTAAATACATATACATATTCTACAATTACACGTTCACAAATATCCTACCAATATTTTCCCACTGGCAGCATCTAATTCGTACATACATACGTATACATATCGTTCCAACGTGCCACAATATATCCCGCGTCGTTTCATATTTTAATATTCAACAGAAACGGAAAAAGACAAAAATTAATAAAATCCAGAATATGTACACATATGTAATTCTCCGAGCAGAACTGGACCAGATATCAGTTCCATTCACAAATCAAGTTCGCGAAGACAGTGAAAAGTTGCTCTGAAAAGGACATTGAAAAGCGAGTCGCAGCAAGTACCATATGATGTACATTGCGTACAGAAGGCACACCGTAGACCCTTCGCGATCGAAAGAAAAGATTTGCTGGTGTTGCGCGTTGGCGTGAAATAGTAACATCGATGGACGTGGCGTGGGGGGCTCTGGCGGAGCACGTGCTTCCGGTTTATGGCTTCAGCCAGTTGTACAGTTTATGGTGGAGAATTTATGAGCTGGGGCACGGTTCACGGGAGCGTTGCCTTCCAGAAAACCAGACTGCACCTTTCAAAACCCTTTTTTTTTCTCCATTCCACGTTTCCCTCTTTTGACACACACAGACATACGACATACACAGTAGGTGGACGAGCTTTCTCAACCACGTGAAACATGTTCGATTAGAACGAAGAGAACGGTGCTCCACCCCCGCTTTCGAATCTCTTCATAAATTCCCGTTAGATGCTCGAGGTCGATCTCGTCCCTCCTGCCGTTACACCCTCTCCTTTGCTCTGCCCTTGGAAGGAAACTAAAAATCATTTCTTTGTTCTACGTTTTTCTTTATGGTCTATGGTCTATGCAATTGGAAACTAAAAAAAACAGGATTATTGTAATTTGCCACAGATAGTCGTAGAGGAAAGATATTATGGTGCACGTGTTCGAAAGAAGAAGTAATGCTGGACTGGAAGCGACGAGCTAACAATTTCTACCCTCGCTTCATTTAAATAATATGGAAATGAAAGAGGACGATCCCACTGGGACGACTATAATTTCAAAGGATACCAATTTTTATTCACCGAACCTTTAAATGTTAAGCTTCTGGGAATTACCAATTAAGGGATTCAAATTCTAACACTTAAACTATACTAAATGTTTACAGGGAAACATCTTCAACCATAACAGTCACGATAATCGATTTACGAATATTCATTTTCCAAAGCCCCTCCTCATCCCGATATTAAAAACTAAATTATTACTGTGCCATTGAAAAACCATTGTATTATAAATGTAATTAATTGTAATCGTAAAAAAAAAGTAATTTGAAGACAGTTAAATTTTCCTTCGCCACACGTAGCAATAAAAAGAAGTTCAGATTTACGAGTTCAATCCACAGAAGCACGTTAGTAACAAAGTCTACCAAAAGAAATCTTCCCCCAAAGGTAATAAAATCGAAGGCGCCAGGCTTCCAGTAACCATCGCCATTAAACCAATAAGCCACCAATTTGAACACTGATTCCTCCCTCGGTCCATTTGCAATTATCCAAAACCTTATCTACCCGGTCTCTAATTAACGGAACAATGAACCTAATGCCCTTTCCGTGTAAACGAGCCCGCCACGATAACACGGGGCGGAAAGGGGGAGAAAAGGTAGATCGGCTAAAGGAAGCCGCATTTGAAACGCCCCGCCCATAAGATTGTCTTTCATACGCCTCGAAAAGGGAAAATTCGGTGATTTACGCGTAGACATTCTTCTCTAATCTTCTTTAAAAACACGAGAATCCCCTCACCCCGAAAACCGTAACACTTTCGATGGATATACGCCGATTCGGTGGGCGAGGCAGCGTATATTTCGAGGCTGGACAAATTGAATGAAATCGCTTGAACCTGTTCCAAGGTGGGGGTTTATGGGACCACACGTAATTATCGTGACGTAGGTCGGGATATTTGGTGGCGTCCGGCGAAGTAGTAATTTGAAGGACGACGCCGACACTTTTCCTTCGGCTATTTATTAAACGTGCGGCTTGGGTTTAATTTTTTCAAAACGACCCGCTGAGACGTGAGTGCTTCGCGTTGCGAGTCTCCAAGTATTTAGGGGTTGCCTTTCGATGGAGGGAAAAAGATAATATGCGTTTCCTTTGTTTCGTTCTTCTGGAAAATGATTTTCAGATCAAATTCCACAGTATTATTTATTTATTATCATTTTTGGAAATTTCCTCTGACCCGTAAATTGTGATTTCATTTCATTTTAATTACGCGCGAATGAAAATTCGTAACATTTATCTCCTTTGAAAGAAGAAATGGGTAAAAGCCTTCAGGCTGACAGTAAATTCTGCGATTACGAAAATAAACGAGGGATAAAAATGTACAGGTGAAAAACAAAATGGAAGGTGTGATACTGGAATTGAGAAAATTTGAAAGATTTTAAAACGCACTGGAAATATGAAAAACGCCAGCGTAAAAATGAAATAGGTGAAGAGACATATTTATTTCTGTCCTGGCCAACGGCCAGAGTCTCAAAAAACGCATTCACCGAGGACAGGGAACGGTTACGCTTGTGCCAAATTAAAATACGGCCCTGGGAAAACGGCTTTGCGCGCGTGCCCTGTGATCGAGAACAAGGCTTAACGTGCCGCAAGGAAGACCACGTTCCTGTCGTAAATTTTTATAGACCGGAGGCGTGTCGATCGATCGATCATTTCACGCTGTTCCCCGACCGTTTCTCTTAAAGTCCGTGAGCTTTATAATAAACGTCCCGGTGATTTTTCCGATCCGTGCATGGGATAGAAACAGGTTGAAAGGATTATCGGGTGCTAAGTAATTGTCGTAAGCTTCGATATAGGACAAGTTAAACGTCTTTGGTAATTCATGGAAAAAAGATTTTAAGCGTCTGTAATTTTCTTTTGAAGATCTGGCGTTGTTAGGTGAATTTCTGTCAGCCTCCCTCCTATACTCACACATTAACATTCATAAAACAACCTGAACGTAATAAAATCATCGTAAACTCAGCAACCCTTCCCGGCTGTCCCGCGGGGATTTACTTTTTTCATCGCTGCTAACGATGCTTTCGGGCTTCCGTCTGGTGGATTGTTTTCTTTCTTGCATTTCAACGATGCACCAAGACGACGCGGTTTTACCCTTGTTTAGCTCTAAGAAAACGCATAGGGCGAAACGTAGAGGGAGAAAAAAAGAAGAAATTATGTATCCGCAGGGGACGATTAATATTCCACTAACGTCATTCAGGAATGAAGAAAACTTTCCTTTTCCCTCGGATATTCGGGGAGGAATTTCCTTTACCCCCTGTCACCTGTTCAAGCCTCTGTACAAGAAGGAACACGTGTACAGCGTGTCCGGTTTCCTCTCTCTCGGGGGAAACTCCTCGTGAGAAAATCCTAGGCGTGGCTGGCGAAAGGAAAAGGTGGAAGAGAAAGGAAAAGAATCATGTTTCGGAATTTTCGCAGACCTGCTGAGTTGAATTTGTGAGGGTGGCGAAACGTGGTCGCCAGATTGTTTGGGAAACGTAGAAAGAAAAGAGACGAGGGAGCGACATTTTTCAGAATTAGATTTTTTATAGAAATATTTCTTTGTCTATAGTATTATCGAATCTATAATATTATCTAACGACACCATCGAATTAAGGAAAATTGAAATGAAACATTGCTGTCATATTCTATGATACGTACACACTCTCCACTTTCCAAAGCGGCAACGGAACAGCATCCTTTTGTTTGAAGGAGCACAGGTGGACCGCCCCTTCAAAAGGATTCAACGAAAGAGAGATGATCGTGTAAGGGCGCGATGGAGGCGGCAATAAAGGGTTCTTTATACTTCCTCGAGGGGCAACACATCTCGCGGAAGATAGGATAATATGACAGGACTCGAGTCACGGTCATCCCTTGAGGAATTGAAATTTACTGGCGGACCACCCGAGGGGTTTGCTTAGCATAAATTTCGACGATGGGCAGGCCCTCCCTTCCTCTCTTATTCTTTCACGAGATTTGCCGAAGGAAATCGACTGATTTACGCGTGCAACGTGATCAAAGTTGAAAGGCCGTTTTCGAAAAATGTATTCCCCTCTACCTATAAGAATGAAGAATCTTTGCCAACTTGCGGACAAATTAAAGTCATTGTGACACTCTCGCTTGGGCTCAACTTTTCTCCGTCCGAATTCCCCCTTTAAAAAAACCCTGTAGCCATTAATTTTCATTTTTAAACTCCGCGTGGGTGTGAAATCGCAGACGAACCGTAGCTCTGTACATTTCTCGTTCGTTAAAGGTTCGCAAGAAGGCACGACAAGAGCGACGATCGTTGCATACTGCACGCTAATCAGTAGCGAATCGCGATAAATACTTTGACGACGATTTGGAGCGCGGGTGAAAGGACGTGTCTCGATGCGCACGATTCGAAAACGATGTCGTATGACCGGTCCCGTGAATGGACGGTGGTTTTAATCTTATCAGATAGAGGAGAGACGAGCACACGGCTCGACAGGATCGAATACATTATCTTATTTACCGGACGGCTAGGGAGAATTGAACGCTCGATAAAGCGTGAACGCATAAATAGGCGACCAAAATATTCTGTTACCGTGACGCCATTATCAATCGGTGAGCCGCCTCGAAATTTTCGTTCGAGCCTCGAAAATTATTTTTAATACAGTCTACGAAGAGTTCACAGTGAGTTTCTGTATTTACGTATATAAGTGAATAAGTGGGAAGCGATTCAAACGATACAGGTGGGCTTGTCTTTCAATATTATTATTACGATTTTTAGTACCTTTTTCATTTCTGAGTTCGGTCATAGAGGGTTTTTTGTGTGTCTGAATTGGGGTACCGATAGTGTGGAAACAGCGGTACTTGTGGGCTGGATAGTGGTGAATATGTTCGTGTAATGAAAGTAATCGAGTGAACTGGGAATATTGGAAAAGTCACTTAGTTCGGATGATAGAGTAAGTCGATTGTTACGGATTAAGCTGTCGTAACTGGAGTAGATTTAGATAAAAGCTTTGCAAGATTGACCATAGAAAATCGTTTCGAATGTT
Source organism: Nomada ferruginata (assembly GCA_963583965.1). NCBI lineage: Eukaryota > Metazoa > Arthropoda > Insecta > Hymenoptera > Apidae > Nomada > Nomada ferruginata. The sequence goes on from OY757225.1 coordinate 13,798,428, forward strand.
ATTCAGGTGAATGGTAATAGTGCAGGTATTGCTGATAAAACAAATGTGGGCACATAAGCACTTATTCTATATGCTTCGGTAAATGATACGCGAGGTACAATAGAACGTAAAACAATATTACACGGTGTGCATTAAATTTTCTGCCACTTGGCAAAAATCTCATCTATTTCGTTAAACGAGCCAAAACTACCCGGCAATTGCCTCGTAAATTTCAATAAACATCGCGACGAAAACAATAGAACATCGTTACACGGCTCGCGTCAACAAAGACCCTGCGTGCAATTTCGCGTGCAGGTCATGGCGTTCAATTTCTTACGCGTGATTGTAAATTACCAGCTGGGATACGATTAAACGGACGAGTGGATGCATACATACTCTGAATTCGTCGCGGTGTGTCCTTACGTCTAACGAGCGTGGAGAAACGAGATCACGAGAGAGTATGTGAATCTGCTTTGGAAATTTAACGCTCGGAAATGACGATTTATGCGATTCCAGTCGCTGCTAATACGATCTTTGTGACATCATTTCTCCGGGTGGCGAACCTGGGTGAGTTAACCAAAGAGTGGCGTTCATATTCTCAGCAAAATATAATAATCATTTTTGTCTAAACATGACCGTAAGACCGGTTTACAAGGTACCCCACAAAGAAGCGTCTGAAAAATCGCGTTTCTTATTCGCCAAGCTGGTGCGTGAGGTGAATCGCCATAAATCCGCTGAAAAACGACGGGGACAGTTTATGGGGCACTATCGGGTGCACAGTGTCCTTCCCATAAAATATAATAGACCATCCCGTGCCGGCCGTGGCTAGAAAGAGGAACACATGGCCGTTGCAGGGCTGAATTTCGAACACCAGAACACGTCCGGTGTTGCGTCTCGTGTAGTCGACCCCATAGATCAACGGTGCTCACACCATAACCCACTCGCCCTGGATCTGGTCTTTTTGGAGTACACCAGATCGGCGTAGAAGCAACGTGGATACGTGTTCTGAAGTGACAGTTGAGAATCTAAGTCTTTAGCGGAAAATGTTCCCTTTTTTTCCTTTCATTTTTAAGATGGTCGTGAGAAACTTGTAGTCGGCACGACAGTGGGAATTTGGTTTAAGGTTTAGACACGAACTATGCCTGCCTTTGTGTGTTTAACAGTGGAGTTTAACAACTAATGAAATTTTTCATTTATTTCTAGAAAGCCACCCATGCGGCGCCGCTAGCTGCCTTTGTCCATTGAAGAAGTAGGGATGGCGATCGCGAAATATCTCGTCGTTGGGATACTCCTGATGCTGGAGATCGATCGTACTACCCAAGGACAGCTGGTTCGACTAGGTGAGAAATCATAATCGGCTTAGCTCGTACACGATACAACGGTGCAACTTGGCGCGAGCGAATTTTTTTCATGGCTTAACAGAGATTCTATCGCGTGTTATGTGTGCACTGAATGATATATTACGCGTGCATTCTAATTATTGTACCGCATGTAATTAACACGAACGAAGAATTATTATCTCGTAGAATAGTAAGGGCTACATATTTGCTCGTACGTAATACACCTTCCAGGAATACATATTTTTAAACAATAGGTTGAAAAAGAAAGAATTTTTATTCAATCAAACTCAAACCTCACGGAGATAACAAAAACAATGAATAAAATCAAGTACAAAAACAATAGCCATAAAGAAAACTTGAATAGAATTTTCCCTATTTCAGTATTCACTTATTTTTCACATCGTACAAATTAGAATTCGTTCTCTATCTCGTTCAATCGCTTCGTAATTCCTCAAACTAAAAGATTTCTATTTCGAGAAACGTCGCGGAAAGAAAAGAAAAATACCCAGGCGAGAAGTAAAAAGTGAAAACGTGCTAGAATCTCGGGGATACCGATCGTTGTCGCGATTCCTCAGTGGGCGAAGGCGGAAAATACTATAAATAGTGCGCAACTAAGTCCGAGGATCCCTTTTCGGAGGCGATGCGATTAAGTATAGCAGTCGAACGTCAAGTTTCGTTGGCTCCATCTTCCACGTCCCTTGTCAGCTGCTAAATTTCTCGTCCTTTTTGGTTCTACTTCCCGCGAGAAGAAAATCTCGTATAAAAATGGAGAAAAAGAGTGTTCGACACTCGGTTCGTACAGTATATAGATTTGTAATGGAAAGCTCAGCGATATTTTCGTACGGGCAAAAACGAAGATCGTGACAAGGGGGGTAAAAAGTGTGAAAAAAATTGGCGCATGATCGAAGGGAGGAAGGGACGACTTAGAAAAAGGTTCGAGGATAATAAAAGATGGCAGGTCACGATCGTAAGAAAGTCTATCGTACAACCTCGCCATGGAAGAGTATTTTTAATTTTCCTCCTCAAGACTTAAGATGAATTGTGGAAAATTTGATGCGCGCAGAAATTCATTCTTTAATCTCAATTCTCGGAAACGCTGTTTAATATTAATTTTTACTTCTACGTTTTTCTTTTTACGGAATTTCAATCTCCAACTAAGAAAATGTTTGAGTTCGCAAAAAATGCTAGTGAAAGTACAGAAAACGATCATTATTCCAAGAATTTCCTTCAACAATTCCTCTGTTGCCTGCCCGTTTTGCCGTCGCCGAGGTTTTTCCAATCGTTGGAACGCCTTGAGAGAATTCCAACAGGCTACGTGGTGGAATTTCGAGAAATCGACACTTTGAAACGAGAGCTGCAGGAAACCGTTTGTTCGTTCACCTGAAAAGTCTTGGCCTTCTTCCAGTCGCGTAATTGCGTGCTCAAGTCTCACGAATCGGTGTTAGAATTTAATTAGCCTGTGGCTTGCTACTGTATGTACATGCTGATCTTTTTTTTCGTATTGTGATTCGTTGTCTAACGATTTTAAAATAACCGGGAGAACATTGAGAATTTGTACAGTGGAAGGTTTCAAGGTTCTAAAAAGCTCCTGAAGGTCAGACTCTAGAATGGTATAATAGACAGACAGACGATTCGCGAGCGAATGGAGTATTTTTAAAACGCGTGCTAAAGGGGTTGGAGGGCAGACAGAAATAAAAGAGCAAGACTTTCGGGGAGGCCCCGTGAGAAATTCCATTTAAAAGCTTCGGGATGAATAATCGTTTCGCTGATTTCGGAAATTTCGGATAAAAGTTCAAGTTTATGGAAAAATGGTGTAACACATGTTAGGTATTTATAGTTCCATTAATTTGAAGTGCGTTTTAATAAATACCAAACATATTTCTTGAAACTGTGAAAGGACTTTCCAATTACTAGAATTTAGATTACAAAATAATACTCTAAGAAGATTGCGTTGCAACTTTAACAGTTGTAAATTATATCTACCGCTTGTAATCGTTGAAACGATTTAATCTATAGTACTTCAGTGTGCTAAAAATATACTCAGAAAGACGATCAAACATCGATTGCCATAAATAATATTTTTAGGATCGAGCACGTCGACGATTATTGTGTTTTGACTAGTAAATTTGGATTAAGTGGTCGTCGATCAAGATACAAAATCTGTTCGACGATCTTATCGTATCCCTTTTCTCTGAAACTAGAGAATAATTTACGTATATTGATCGATGCTTGGTTCGTAATACGCAATAGTCTTCGTTAATGTAAAATCGACAAATAAATTCGGCCAAAAATATCAATTCATTTGGTCGTTTCCCAAAATACCGAATTTACCTATATTTTATTAATTCTCGTTGCTTATCTCGATGTTTCTTGTTATCATGCTGCAGTCCAAACTCGTCGTACAGCAATTCCATCACGACCCCCTTGAATTTCCTCCAAAATCCAATTAGATTACAGAAGAACTAAAGGAGCCACTCAATAAACTTAAGAGAAACTATTTCTACAAAGAAGATAAAGTCGCTTGGATAGAAAAAAATCATTGTCAAACATCATTCCTCCTATTTACAGTTCAAGTTAAAAATTTGATAATTCCTTCTTTTCTATACTAATGATTAATTATAATTATTAACACGTGGCCGAGCGACAACTTGTTAATGAACACGTTTCGTTGGTCTACGCCTCCGCCACCGGCAACCATTCAGATTTCCACGCAACAATGGAAACGTCGGCTTCCTAGAAGCCGGCCAAACACGAATTTCACTGGCCGAACGATGGAAAACGCGGCAAACATCTGGTGAACAGATCCCGTAGGTTCTGTGCGGTCCTATTAAATGCTTTCTCCAAACGGTATTTTGCTCGGAAGCCGACGTTTCCTTGGAATTCCCGGCAATTGCACACGTGCGTCGGTTAATAGGTGAGGCAACGACTAGCCGGTGCTTTTACAAGGGGTAACTAAAGTACCAGCTACCTGGGAACCATGGTCATTTTATTATAATCCCTAAATGGTTGAACTCGCGGGACATGTGCGCTCGCCTCGACGTTAGCCTTGCTTTCTTCTCTTTTTCTTATTTTATAGGGCGGTGTTGTGTACGATATCGGAGGGACTTGTTCAGATTGTTGTTTAGTTTTCTTCGGATACCTTGCAGTCGCATCGTGAAACCTCCTGGCCAGCAGGGCTGATCCTTTTATAGAAATCGGATGATTTTAATGCGGACAGGAGAGATTCAATTCTAGTTACAAGTTGCCAGTTGTTCTTCAGCCAGAAAAAGCTCAAGCGTCGAATGAAAAGTTGGGCCCACGGTGCGTGCCGTCAGCACGGCGAAATTGATAATGACAATGCTAAGGAGGAACGAATGAAAATGGTCGAAACCAGGACGCAGCCGGTGAATTTACTTTCCGGCAAGTGAATTTATTGATAACGGGCCGAAATACGAGTGTTGCAACGATCCATATATATATATGTGTATTATTATGATTGAGCTCAATTGTCCAATTGGCCGGTCATTGAATGCCATATGCGCGGCCAGGGCTCTGCCCGTTATTAGCGGACCGTCGACGGATAATATTGTCAACCTGTTGTCGGCCGCGTTTCCACGGCCCAGGGGCCGTGTGCTACGTGTTCTTCTCGCGCTACGAAATGAGAGCCCCTGCCAATCCTTTGTCTATTAAATGTATTCAACAGGGTAATAGCGGCTGATATTACCAATTGGACAATGAAAGAGATGGCAGCGGAGCGCGATTTCTAAAGGGGGATCACGAAACACTATCAGGGATCTTCGTTCGCACTCTGTTTTCACATGGAATAGGAGCTAAATGTAACGAAGAAGCAAGCGCGCGAATGGTGGCAGTACGAAGAATTGTGTTCACCCTTTTAACAACGTCCTAAGATCTTTTGGATCGGATAGTTCAATCTCGTCGCTCTAAATGGTGTAGATCGTATCAGGTGGCGACCACCATAACATCCACCGCCGCTGACTTCGATTTCTGCCTATGCGTTGTGTTGCAAAGTTGAAATAACATCAATTTACAAACTGCCTTCCTCTTCAAACAGATGTTAAAAGAAATGTATATCACTAATTCGGTTCTGCCACTAATGAAAATCGGTAGCAAGGGTTAAAGACACTGGCAGTGCACTCGTGTCGCATAGTAGCCAAGGACAAGCATCGACTCGAAGGAGCAGAAGCAGAAGCAAACGCTGGCAGAGGCATACTTGACCTCGGCCAAAGCCTCTGCAGCTTAATTACGATTGTCTGGCATCGAAGCCGGGCTGCGAACGCTCATTAAGATAGCAGCCTGGTCTTGAGCAGTGTCCCTTAATCTCTCGAAAGGGATCATCCTTTTTAAGGTATAATTATGCAGACGATGAACGTTCTGGTCGTTGTTTTCTACCTGACCAACCGTGCACTTGAATCTCCCGCCGTCAAACGTCAAACCGTTCAACGTTTCTATCTGTCAGACTGTGATCGCCCTTTCTGTACTTCTCATTTCTTTTCTCCATTGGCCATCCGTTGCGTTGTTTTATATCAAACACCACTGGTGGACGGATTGGAATCTTAATTAGAACGTCCCGGGTAGTCTTGAGAAAGAAAGGGACTTCTTCTTCTTCTGTCACACTATTTTGTTTTCTAAATACATGCATACATAGATGCAGACAAGATGACACTGCGAGCAGATCACGTGACGAAAGGATTAAACATAACGGGACGCCTGCGCCTGCGCCTGTTCCGCTATAGCGAAGGCAATGGTGTTTTATTTATTTTTTATTTTTTAAATTAAAGAGACAACTTTGGCGCCGCCTATCATCGGCTTTCTACCTGAATGAAATCTTTAAAGATTGGTGCAACGGAGTAGCGGTGATTGATATGGTAATTGTGGTTTTCATTTGATGCATTGAGACTTTTCTGATTTCGAAGTCAAGGTGAAGCAAATGAAAAGGGTGGAACATAATTGGTATCTCGGTGTCAAGGAAGGAAATTGAATGTGGAATATGTAGATTAGTTGAACGGGGTGGGGGTAAGATAGATCAGAGTTCGTGGCGTTTTTTGATAAAGTTGAAATGGAAATGATAGTAATTGGTATTTCGTTGTCGTACAAGTGGATCGAAAATGTAATATGGAAATTGGATGATACAGAGAGATTGGAATTCGAATGAACTAGTTTTGAGTGTTATAATAATCGAGAGTTTGTTATTCAATGAAGAAATGAATTTCAAGAGTTTTTTCGTGCTTTGATTTTTATACCGAATTTATATATTGAACACAACCAATATACGGATATCGCAAAAAAACGTTTAAAAAAAAATCATAGCAATTAATGATTACTAATCTTATCGTAGATTCCATGCGACGATCTTGTCCTTTGCATACTATAAAACCATTGTTTGGTAGATTAAAAGTAAAAAGGTAAAATTATTGGAGCAAAATAAGAAGATAAAATTCAGAAGAATAGCGATTTTTCTACAAGTGACTCAAGTTTCTCGTTATCATTAATGCATTCTTTTATCGTACGATATTTCACGTGATTGACACTCAACGGCAATATGCAAGAGAACGATAAAAATTCGTAAGCGGTCTCAGTCTTGCAAAATTTAAAGATTATACACAGCTCGTCGCGTCGAACGAACGTCACGTACGAAGTTATATTGTCAGAACGATAAACCAGCTAATCTTATTTCACGAAGAAACACAGTATCAGTATAAAGAGATTCTATGATCAATTTCAGGACATTTGTAATTTATATGATCTTCATAATCCACTCGATGCAACAATTGATCATTCTTCTTTTTAGTTCTAATCTCAACTAATCCCGAAAATATGATCGTATCTTTCCGGCCTTCTTTTTGCGATGAACATTAAACGATGAATAAATTGTTTTCCCTGTATTTAATGCAACTTCAGTAAAATGACATATATGTAACAGCTGTATATTTGACACCATTGAATTGAAATTCAACGTAGCCCTTCGCGAACACAACAAACGAAAATTATTTGTTACAGAAAATTCCTCGTGAAATTCGAACGATCGTAATTGAAAAAGAAAAAGAAAACAAAGAAGTAGCACTTTCCTTCTTGCTATAAAAACTCTAAATTCCTGAAATTCAAGACCCAATCCAATTTAATCAATAGATTCACTTTTCATTCAATGAAGCAAAAGCAGAATCCCCTTGTCTTCGACGCTGACGAAACCGTGAAAATGATTTCGTCGGAGCTACAAGAAGCCCAGCGACTGATTCTTTGCTTCCGCGAGGAAAAAACGGAGGCACGAAAGGGTTCTACAGAGGTATCGTGTTCCCGCTTTGTAGAATTAATACCGTACACTCAATCCGATTGGTACATTGGCTAGTTGAACCGCGCAAAAGAGGCCCACTCTCTGGGTCAGATCGTCGGATTAAGACGATCGAGATACGATCTAGCTGCGTGGGATCAATGTAATATGAAACCACGCGGTACCATCGAATTCTCTTTTGCCCCTTCATAAATGCTCTTTGTTCTCGAGAGACGACGTGAAGAATAGGACGAGTCGCAACCAATTAATCTGGCCACTTGAACCTTACACGAGACTAACAATAAGACGGATGATATACATATGTATATAATAATTAATCATTAATTTGTTATTTTTCTGTCAGGGCAAGAGGGAAATCTATGAGTCGAGGAAAATTCCCTGCCTGCCAAATTAATTCAATCAAAATTCCGAGCTTCTTTTTTCCATCGTGCACAGATCTCTACTAACAAGTTTTACCGCGTAATCTAATTTCAGTCGGACTCTCCAACTCCTATAAATCCTTGTCTGTTCTTTTCTTTGTCTTCGTCCAATGCAGCCTAATTACTCCACTGACAACAGCGACATAAATCTCCTCGATTGAATACGACGCTATCCTCGATACCAATAAACGAACTCTCCGCTAAGTAGCTTAGCTCACCTCTAAAGAACGAGGGGAAGATAAGCGCGAGCAGCTTCTCGCTGGAAGGTGTTAAAGGGGTGCGCAATTAAAGGAACATAAATCACCGGGCTGTCCTCTAGCTGGCCCTACGATAGTTATGTATATCTCGTTATAGCCTCACTGCCGGCTATTTTCCGAGTAAATCGACATTCGACCACGTTCGTTTCACAACGTGCCAGCAAAAGATGATTCAAGAGTTTTCTTCTACCAACACATATATTACATACACAGGTGTGCTACCAAGTTATACGTGGCTCGCTAATTATTCATTTATTTCGAAATAATAAGCGAGATTCAGAATGTGGAATATTAAATCGAAGGAGCTATGAATTATATCGAATATGTCCAGATATACATATTATGAATTATTTATTTGCGAGGGAATTTAAATTAACGATATTTCATTTGCAAATTCCACTCTCCAATTAACTTCCCTGACATTATTCATTTTAATCGCCGCAAAACCTCAAAGAACAGTTTCCCCTAAGTATTAATTGAAGGCGCGATGAATATAATCCAGTCCACTTGTAACAAAAAAAAGAACAAAAAAAATATCAGTCATACAAAGTGAGTAACTCAGCCCCCACATTTTCGTAACTCGTTCTGTTCACCGTAAAGCATCCATTGAATAGGCGAACATCATTTTAGAAAAACCGCGTGGCATGTCTTAAGATAAAAAAAAGCTAAAAAACCCAACGCGAACGAATCGACAAAGTGACGAAAACGGGAAACGGATTGGGGGCAGAAGTGTAACGAATGAAAATCGATTCGATACTGCAGCTTGTTGACGCTTCAGCCAGATGAAGGAACACGGTTGCAGGAGAAGTTTCGAATATTTTTGGAATGCTGTTTATGCGGTTGGATACGCGTCTCGCGCCGGCCGGTGTCCCTGAACGCTATTTCCAAGTGGCTTTCCTCTCGAACTAGCCGTTTCGATTCGCGAACAGAAGGAAAAACAAACGAACCCTCCACGTTGAGTTTCGTAACAGATTGATAGAAATCCGCCAGGTCTTTGGGCATTAATTGCTTATCGAAGAACAGGTGTCTCCGGTCGCGGCAATCAAAAAGATATGACACAAAGGTGGAAAAATGGAGCACAGCGAAATGTGAAGAACGTAGTGATTTGTATGCAAACGAAGCACTGCTCCTGAGAGACTTCCATAGAATTTCGAGCTGCCTAGCATGGCGGAAAATCGCTGGAGAACACGAGGAAGGGCGGTGAGCTTCAGAAATAGACACGTGTCTGGTAAACGCGGTACTGATTTCGTTTCCACGTTGCTGTTGCATGTTAGCTCACGTGCACGCGTGTTTCCGGCCTTTCCACGGCGTATTTGAATAGATTGACGCGCAACTTTGTTCGAGACCTGGACGATGGAATCGGTGTTAAAAAATATAAAAGATATCCTCAAGCTTTTGTGCAACTTTTCGATGAAAATTTTGGAAATATAATTAATTTGATAGGTGACTATTCCGTTGTTCCACTCTTTTGCAAGTGAATTAATCGACAGCTATAATTAATTGGTCGAATTCGTGATATAATTCACGGTCGAACATGGACGAAACTTTAGACGATTTGGACGCGCTTCAATTTCTTAAATCGAAATCGTACCGGAAGTGTTTTTAGAGCAGGTATCTGGAACGTCGACGCGACTTATTAATTGCGTGCTATTATTGAGTAGCTCAGACGAATTAGGTGAACTACGCTTGTTCTTTAAGACGGGGGGCACAAATGTAAAAATAACTGTTTTATGTAAATAAGAGGAAGAGTTGTTTTAAGTTCATTAAAATTGTTTCGCGAGTATATTGGCCGGTAGCCGGTTTTAACGAAATGCTAGGCCGTTTTCTAAACATACGTTAGTGCGTCTGGAAGTTGTAGGGTTTGGTGTAAACTATCGAATTTGATTGTTTCTCTTTTGCGTTAGTCGATCATCCTCTCTGCAGGGTGCTCCCTGGAAATTCAATTCTGTATCGTTTTGCTTTGAGTTTACTCTAAAATGAGATTCAAATTTAACAACGGACTTGTCAATTTCTACTCATCCTTCGTCATTTTGTTATCATCAGGTTCGTATAATAATAACGTAGGTTTTATATGTTTGATGCTTGATTTAGAACGCTTGTGAATCGAAATAGAAATTCTGCGTGGGCGTACAGGCAGTATGTACTAATTAGATCATGATGACCGATGTGCCTATACGATTGTTGGAATATTTTTGGCACGTTTCTGGTTCTAATAGCAGTCTGTCTTCCGTGCTACAACAGCTGTATTAATTTATAGGATTCAGTGTTCGATATTTTTCGGTTTACTTTCTGCAAACTTTTTACAACATCTCTTTGCGGCCCGACATATGTATGTATACTTTCGATCATGACTCTGTGATTATTATTTTCGTAGTACCCTTAGCAGTATTTTGCATGGTCATTCATTTCGTATAATATTTAATAAGTACTGTCGATACGATCAAATTACTACAAACAAACAAAAATAATAAAAGAGTTTGCGATTAAAAATATACATATATTGCATAAAATAAAGCACAGAATTCTACAATAATACATACATCGAAAATAATGTCACAGAAAAATCGCCCTCTTGTGTCCCGTTACGGTGTGCGAACAAATCAATCACAATTCTAGTTTTCTCCAAACACCAAACCTACCGCCGCGTAGCTTTTCAACAACAATATCGCCGGCTAAATTGGCGCTTCTGCGTCGGGAAATATTTTGCGAGCCGGTCACGATCGCGTCGCGGAAGCGAGCACCGCGAAAACTTTGAAATTAATTTACGAGCGGCGCGTGCTATTCCCGATAAAGCACTCCGGCCACGACCTAGGAGAGGAGAGAGCTTTTTCATACGATCAACGATTTATTGGACGGAATTGATGCCCCGTGCGATCGTTCGATAATTATTTGCAACAATTCCATGTTAAGTGTCACGATGGATTATTTAATGGCACGAATTGGCGCCTTTTATCGCGATCGAAAGTGGCGATCGTAAATTACCTGGGTGGCCGTGGCAACGATATTATTCTACGTTGCTTCTGGCGAGAATCGACCAGGCTCGATCTGAACCTTGTTTCCTTTTCTAATTCTGTTGCTCGCGCAAATCGTGCAGTTTATTAAGCGTGAAATTCGCGGAACACGCCTGTCGATGTACAGGTTTAATATTCATTGGTTCCCTGCCTTCCCTGGCTGCTTTGCATCTGCGAGCTTTTATTGAAATCGTTCCTGTAGAAATATGTACCTGTTGGTTAAAATTACGATTCGGGACACGTACTATTCGCTCCCCGATAAATACCAATCGGATAGCAAGTTCGAAATCTATTTGAAAATCACGCATCGTCTATGAATAAAAGTAGATTTCAAATTTCCCAAAACCATCAGCTTCGTGATACGTATTTACTCTATTTCCAAATTAAGGGATGAAAATGCTTTTAAGTTCATTTCCGAAACGGAATCTATGCAACGTACACGTGAAACGCCCCTCTCTACATAATGTATACATTTTCCCCTACGGCAAAATGCTTTGATGGCAGTGACAAAAGTGACACAGGAGAAAAGCCGACCCACCGCAGTATGACACCATAGAAAAGTGTACGTTTCGGAGCAGACACGTGTAAATAAACGCGGAAGCTCGGTCCAGTTGTCAGAGAAGGGAGAACCAGGTCCCCGACATTAGCTAAATGGCTAATGCACCCCAAACGAAGCCACTATGATTTCTCACGTCCCATTCTGGCTATGTAGATCATGCACGTGGTCAATCATTGAATCTGAAGCCGGTAATTGTTCATTTCAACGTCAAAACAGATTATTCTGTAACATCTGCTGAACAACGAGAGAATCGATCTTTGTACGAAATACGACGTCGTAAACTGAAATTTCGCACAAAGCCGTTGGAGTTTATGCTTGGAAATTTTCACGGTGAAATTTATGAAGTAGACAAGATATAAAAGTATGTATAGAGATGTTGGAATAATCGTTGAAAAATAATTTAATAATAGAAGTGAAACGATTCTACGGATTTTTCGTCTCAAGAATTTCTAAGTTATAATCTAAACAAGCCTAGAAAATATTTTACTACAACTATACAGCTGTCACTTGTTTAACTTGTCTGAGAAATCCTGTCGGCTGCGAAATTTCACAAATTTCACAAACAAGTATCGCCTGAAGTCGTTTGAAAGAGCCATTCAATCGGCGAAAACAGAGCTCAGAAAGAGTAGAATCATCGACGAAATCAGTAAGATCTACTGACGCAGAAGAATTTAACGTACAGAGAGCTTGGTCCATCGAGTTGCTCGGCAAAATTTGTTTACGCCGATCCTCGTGGCCGTGGATGGCCTTTTATCCGAGTGAAGTTGCCAGAAGCAGCGAGCTTTCGCATGACGACATTTAAAGGGAAGAAAGAGTTAAGAAGAGGAAGGACACGAGCCTCTCGAAATGTTTATCGCTATTCCTGGCGCCTGGATTGAAACAGATGGCCCACGTGATGTCATACGCAGAAATCCAAGTTCGTTGGAGCTGTCGATAATCGTTTAGAAGAGGAATAAGAGAAATAAGAGAAAAGTCTTATTTTTTAAGTTTTCAGAGCAACGCCTTCGGTACATCATTTTCTGTGAAAACTATTGGATTGATCTAAAATGATTTAAAATTAGATGTTACGTTGTTGTTGGAAAAATCTTATTTTACGTAAACATTCAAAGCTTTTCCACCGCTTAAAAATTCACGAACTACTTCCGTATAAAATATTATTATTCTCCGCTTTCCTTTCAACTCTATAAATACAGCGATCAATAACTTTTCCTTTATACTCCCCCAATATATTTCTAAGCAGCAGCAAATAAGATAAAAGTACAATCATTCGTTTCCATTGATTATCAAGCGCGAGGAATAACAAACAAACAAGTTTTCCATCTGTTTGCTCCTGTTTCGTTGAAACAATTTGAAAACGCGACGGGGAGGATCAGTCACGGTGACGCACATGACGACGTGCCCGAAAAAAGAAGCTGGAACGGAACTGGCCAAAGACAATAAACTCGATCGACTTCCGTCGGGAGAAAGAGAGCTCTTGGGAGAATTAGCCGTTTGTACACGAACAACGAGGATGTTTGGAGACGGGACAAAAGAAATCCAGGAAACAATGAGACCAAGATTAAATTGAAGTATGTACATAGTTGGACGAGTTTGAACCCAAGGGAGCACACGGGTCCAGGAAATGGTGGGCGATGTGGAATTTCGCTGCACATTTCCGACGACAAGATGACGAATAGGCACGTCGTTTCATCAATTCTAACTCCGTAAACGTTTGAAATTATTCAAGAATAAATTTCACTGTCCTCTTTCCATATAACTTCATTCAACAAAGCAAGAAAGAAGCAACGAAAAATAAGGAACAAGAAAAGCATATACGATATTGCAATTCGTTCGACCAAAATTAAGAACGATAAATAAACATGCAGTCCATCGGAAAATTCCAATATGTAATGTTCCAATAATGACAAAGAACAACAGATCAGATATTTTCAATACCGAAGCATCACGGCTCCATTAAAACGTCCGAGACTAAATATAATCTTTCAACAATCGGAATACCGTGACAGAAAGCACAGCCTAATATAGACCAACCGAATTATCCAAGTCTAAAGCCGCATACAGGTTTTCTACCCATAATCATAGGCCTTCGTGCCTCGAAGAGGCGCATGGAGCACAAACACCCTCGACAGACCTCTAAATTTAGGCAGACGCATTCTGTGAACGGGCAAGAGAGACAGAATGGTCGTTGTGGACAACGAATACAGGAGAGAGAGAGACGAGGTGAGATGCTGTTCCAGATGGAACGTCAGATGAGACAGTGTCGCGATTCGTGACTGGCGGACCGCCAAATGGCGACACCTCGATGGTCAGAGCTCATGAATGGGCCCCGTGGAAAATGTGTTTCACCCTGGCGAGATTTTCATGAAAGACGCATAATCGAGCCAAGTGCACGACTTTTCGCTCTCGAACGCTTGGTGTCCAATGTCGAGAAATTGCGATTAGACGAATTAGCATATATGTACGTACTTTGATTGAAATGGAATTGCACTATTTTTATTTCAATATTATTTTGTGGGGGATTTAGTAGAGTATTTGGAAATTGTGTCAGGGGGAAATTTGATGCAAAGAATTCCAGGGGACATTGAAAGGCGGAGGGTTTGTTATTTTATTATAACATTCAATCAAACTCTATTAAGCCTACCAATACTCTGCGCAACTGACGAATTGTTATTATTAAGATGTCTGCGAGAAAATTTCGCGAAAGAAATAGTTCTATGTTACGAGTATAAATGATAAGAAATTCTGGATTCAATGAAATTCGAATAAATAGAAGCTTCTATAATGTTCAATTACCTGTTCAGCTAAACGAAATAAACTTTGAAAGTTACGTGAAAATTGTGCCTGCTGACTGGAGACTAAACTATGTACATAGTTGACGATTCTTGGACGAGATTGTTGTGACAACTGGAAACGATTACGATCAATGATTTAGCTCGAGGGAAGGGAGAGAAAAATATTGATGGCTCACGCAGGCTCCTTTTTTTAGAACGGCTCCGCGTACAATCTAGTACGCAAAGTTGACGCGGGATATTGAATCGTGGCACGCGATTCTCTCGTGCAATTTTAGAGGCATTTATCGCAATCACGATTCGCAGAAGAATCGAATTAGAAGGTGCGGTCAGGCTGCCAAGTTGTGGCGGCTGTTGGTTTATCTTTCATGAACTTGGGCTTCAGGAAGCTTTCAGCACGCAATGCTCTGCTTCTTTGTGCTTAAAAGATCGGGGAAGAATCATAGATGTAAATGTAATGGTCTTTTTCAAGAATCTTCTTTAGGCTGCTTTTAAATATTTTTAAATAATAGACCAGCGGCACGATAGAGTTCAAAAGTATTGTAAACTTATCTACCTACGCTATGCATTTTTATTCGTAATTCAAGGATATACTTTTCTTATTTAAAAGGACAGGTGGAGTCTGTTTTTAAAACGGAGACAAATAAATTCTTTCTATTTTAACCATAAACTGTACCTTTATTTTACCTCATTTTTTAATTATCACTGCACACAGTTTTTTAGAAAACAAGTTGCCTCTGTTACAGGATCAAATCATCCCGATGTTGTGATGGCGTCTGTAGGGGAAAAGCTAATCTTGCGATGTTCTTCGAGCTCGAACACAGAAGCGATTTGGTACAAGGGCGACGATATATTTCGGCCTTCGTTGCCGAGGATACGAATGATGAAACAGATGTTGAGATTCAAGTACATCGAGCTCGAAGACGCAGCAACTTACGGCTGCATGGTCGAATCGAACACGACATACGAATGGAGAAATGTAACGATACGAATCGAATCGTTGCAGAACGATGGATACCAACACGAGAACGAAAGACTCGGAAGCGCCCTCGGCGCGCACAGGGCTGAAGAGGAAACGAACGAGTTGGAAATCGAAGCAAGAAGTAAGTCTTTCGATTGATCCAAAAGAAAAAAGGAATACTTAGATCTGCATTTTCAAAGGAAATCATATTTTGGAATTACGATCTTTCCCTATCTAAATTTCTCCTAACTAATCTCCATTATAAAAATTCTGAATCGTCCTTCTAAAACTCAGGACTGAAAGATTGGAAGGTTCGTTCAGCGGCAATTAATCGCAAGGCATTTAATCATTGAACTACAACTGTTCCAGATCTGCCAGAGACACGGTCGCTGCATCTCGACAGTGAAAACGTGGAAATCGATCTGGACAACGAAAAAAGTGAAAACGAAACGGCGGGCGAACATAATAACACAGCTCCAGAACGAGCACCGTCCTTCAACAAAAGCGTGGAGATGCCAAACGTGGTCGTGAAACCAGCTGGGAATATGTTACGCCTAAGATGTCCAAGCTTTGGTAATCCAAGACCGAACATCACTTGGTACAAAAACAACGAAGAACCGAAGAGAACGCTTGGCACAGTGGTGATGTCTAAATGGACCTTCAGATTGGAGGATCTAGTACCTGAAGACAGTGGCAACTATACTTGCATCGTGTGCAATTACCTGGGATGCATCAATCGCACCTCCAAAGTCGAAATTGTTGGTGAGTAACACTGTTCTTAATGTTTTCACCCTTTTTTATTTATACGCTAATCCAATCGACCTATTATGGAAAATGATATTCCATGTGAAACTAGCGATAATTTCTTGCGATCATATGCTAGGAAGATTGAAATAGGCCCATGAAAAAATTCATTCATCAATGCTGTATTCTTACGTTAGAACATACCAATAACCAAATTTGACTGGGCAAAAAATTAGTAAAGAAACATATGAAAAATTGTAGAATACAGATGCTTGCGTTCGAAACGTGTCCAACGTGTTACTCGGCGAGCACGTACCACGAAAGGGTTGCGACATTAAAGCACCATGAATTTTCATGACTCTATAGAACGTTTTCCGCATAAACCATACATCAACGTGGATTTCCCGAAGAACGTAACCGCGACAGTGAACAGCACGGTGACGTTCAACTGTCCGATCGTGTCCGATCTCGAACCATTTATACAGTGGATGAAATTAGTCGAGTATCCTGGTGACCAGGAAAGTTCACCGACAGGAGTTATTCTACAGGTACACGCAAGTGCGGCTACTTACATGGTGGAGGTTCCCGTGTCTTCCTGACGGACTCGACACGTTTTATTAAACTTGTAGAAAATTTTAATACGATCCTACGGTGAACGGTGATCCGCTTGCGGCAACCACGCTGAATAATAATCAATGAAACTGTAGTGACTAACTATGGTGAAGGAAATTTCGCGCCTCTTGGAATTTCAGGTGTTGCTGACAAACAGATGGATCGCTGCTCTTTGTTTCTAACATTTTAACAACGTTGTCACTCCCTTTTTTCCCATGTCTGTCTTTCACACGATATTTGACGACCGAAATCTATTGGTATTCAATTTCTTCTTCTGATACAGGAATCGTGCGATCGATAGGAATTTCAGATACTCTGGCTGCGCTGCGCTAGAGATATTTACTTTGTGTAATTTGTAAAAGGATGATGAATTTTAAGGAAACTTAAAGTGCAATCCATGCTATGAATTATAAAATAGAGAACAAGTTTAAACCCAATGGATTTCCCTCGCCTCTTGCTCTCCTACGATACTCGAGCTTGGTAAAAAAAAAAAAATGGTGGTTGGGTCTTTTCCTGTAGAGAGCGTGAAACACCGTCCGATACTGACCAGGGCACCAAGAAACATGACCGTTCTGATAGGAAGCAACATTACTATGACCTGTGAGGTTCTCTCGGACGCGCACCGTCACCTTGAGTGGTATCACGGTTATCACACCTCTTTCGACACTATCAACGAAACCAATCAAAGTTCCCGGGTGGAGGTCAAGGTGGGCATGTAGAACTGTTTGTCCTTACGTTTCCGCTTCCCTTATCGTTAATTAAGTAAACGTTCGACAAGTACATACTATTGATCTGCTTGATCGAGCGTAGTTTTCCTTTACGTTCTACACACGTTCCTAATTTCGTTTGTCTACGTGTACGGTTTCGGTGCGTTTATCGGTGCGGGGTACAAAGTATCTTAACCCCTTCCTTTCATCAATCGCCCTTGCACGAACATCGAACGTTCTAATTTCTGGTCGCCAAGCATCGGAAATTACAATATTCAATTGTTTCAACAGTCCGGAACGGTGGAAAACCCGGAGGTATTGAGATTGTACAACGTAACGGGCAAAGACGAAGGATGGTACACCTGTATCGCGCAAAACGCTTTAGGAGAAACGTTCAGCAGCGCCTACCTTCGAGTGGTGGAATGTAAGCGAGCAAAGGAAATATGAAATAAAATCCATCTCCATTATCCCTTGCAACGAAAACGAAAATAACGATATCTTTGTTCGTTGACAGCCATGGAAGACCACGGAATGCCGCTGACAGCGAAACCGCAGATCGTCGTCAACGTTTTAGCGGCGGTTCTATTTATTTTCTTCGCGGTGGGCGTAGTCGTGGTCGTGTACATATTCCATCGACTGAAACGCGAGAAGATGAAGAAATTGCTCGCCATTGAAACGGCAAGGGCGGCAGTCGTCACTCAATGGACGAAGAAAGTTATCGTGGAGAAACAGAACTTGGTGAACTCGCAGAACGTTCAGGAGCCGTTACTGATGCCGGTGGTGAAGATAGAGAAACAGAAATCGACCGTCGCCGCGGAGGACAGTAACGGGGGAAGCATTTCGGAGTACGAGCTTCCGGTGGACAGTGCCTGGGAATTGCCTAGAGAACATTTGTCTCTCGGGGTCACTTTGGGAGAAGGTGCATTCGGAAAAGTCGTGAGGGCGCAGACGAACACGGGAAAGCCTGGGATTCCAAGTGTCGTCGCTGTTAAAATGCTGAAAGGTTGGTCCTCGCTCCTATTTTTTTCAACTCCAATATCTTTTTAAAGGGTATAATATAAAAATCTACTGCAGTGTAATAATTCCTGCGGGATAGTGCTTATTCCGAATTAATTGATGAAAGAAGCACACGAGTAAAGTCAATACTAACATCGAATCGCTGAGCTGAAATTACCAATACCGCTAACCAAATAAAACACAGTTGATGAAACACTCGAAATGATCGAGACGAACGAAATAAATTAATATCCCGAATGCACAGCGCAGTAAGCAATTTCCGATTAACAAACATCTAACTAGCACTGTTCAATTTTACAACAGAGGGTCACACCGACGCAGAGATGATGGACCTTGTATCCGAAATGGAAATGATGAAGATGATCGGCAAGCACGTGAACATAATCAATCTATTAGGAGCCTGTACACAAGGGGGACCATTGTACGTTGTCGTGGAATTCGCACCGCACGGAAATCTTCGTGATTTCTTAAGGAATCACAGACCATCCTCGGGATACGAACCAACGATTGGCCAGGAGCAAAAGGAGAAGAAGACCCTTACGCAAAAGGATCTAGTATCTTTCGCTTATCAAGTAGCCAGGGGAATGGAATATTTGGCGAGCAGAAGATGTATCCATAGGGATTTGGCTGCCAGGAATGTTTTAGTCAGCGACGAATACGTATTGAAGATCGCTGATTTCGGTCTAGCCAGGGACATTCACTGTCACGATTACTATAGGAAAACCACGGATGGAAGGCTTCCGGTTAAATGGATGGCCCCCGAGGCTCTATTTCATCGGGTTTATACCACTCAGTCCGACGTGTGAGTATTTATTTCAACATTATGAAGTAATGCATTGAAATGCTTTTCTTTTCATTTTTATACCAAGAGCTTTCACTGCAATTT
Source organism: Nomada ferruginata (assembly GCA_963583965.1). Classification (NCBI taxonomy): domain Eukaryota; kingdom Metazoa; phylum Arthropoda; class Insecta; order Hymenoptera; family Apidae; genus Nomada; species Nomada ferruginata. The sequence continues at coordinate 13,817,995 of OY757225.1, forward strand.
ATGTATTTCAAGAAAAAATAAATGATACAATTTATTGCTTCTGTGAACAAAATTTTGAAGCTTCAAATAATTAATCAACATTATTTTTGTAATATTGAGATATCGAAGAGCAATGTTTAAACTGGCTCTCAATAATATTTATTAATTTTGCACCAAGAGAAATTCTTTAAAAGTGATAGGAGAATTATTTCATTTTCATATTCGTACAACCGCTTGAAGAGTGTGTGTTTTTTTTATATCCCAGATGGTCGTACGGGATTCTGTTGTGGGAGATCATGACACTGGGTGGAACACCATATCCATCTGTACCATCCGTAGAAAAATTATTCCAGTTGCTGAGAACTGGCCATCGAATGGAGAAACCACCGTGCTGTTCCATCGAAATGTAAGCAGAATTTTCGCATAATACAAAAAATTCTTCTTTACCATTTTACATTTCAATGGATTGTTCTACAACGCTCGAAATCATTTGCTCTATTACAGATACATGCTAATGAGAGATTGCTGGAGCTACCAGCCGAACGAGCGACCAATGTTTGGAGAACTGGTCGAAGATCTCGATAGGATACTAACGATAACTGCGAACGAGGTAAGAAATCGTATGAAATTTTTCTCTAAACTTTAGCGATTCCAACTTTAAAATCTACAAATTTCTATAATACTCCAAATTGCAACAAGTTTTAACAAGTACAGCAATTAATTTGAACTAAATCTCCAAGAACTTTGTATGGCCGTAGAAATTGGCATAAGAAAATTCATGAAACTACCTGTTTATATTCCACTAATATACATGTTACAATATTTAAAGAACAACTCCAATTACTCTAATTTAATTTCCTGTTCATTTTCCAATTTCAGGAGTACTTGGACCTTGGCCTTCCGCAATTGGACACGCCACCCTCCAGCCAGGAATCCAGCGACGCCGAAGACGACGAGGGTGAAGAAAAGTTCCCCTATCTATTATGAAAATCTTACGAACGAACGGTTTTGGCCGAAGAATGTGTACAACTTTCGCGAAAGAGGCAAGGAGGAAAAAGAAATCGAACGAAAAAGAAAGGAAGACTAGTGAACGGAAGTCGATCGACTGACCTAGCGAACACGCCAAATAATATAAATCAGTATTGACCTGTTTAGCGCGTATTCCGTAGAGTTAAGAAAGACGAAAATGATAAAGAAGAAGTGGAATGGAGGAATCGATCGAGAAAGAAAACTCCGGCCTTCGTGGAGACTGATTTTCTTACGAAGGGACCCTGTATTTATTTTCCTGTTACCCCGAAGAAAGAAAGACCTGAGAAATCGTGCCTGAACTAATCGTTATGAAACGATATCAGCGCGCGTCTGGAACACGATATATTTGTTCCTCGAGATTCTTGTACTTCTCTCGGGTACAAACTTTTCTACGGTTCACCTAATCATTAAGTAAGAACCACGAGTTGCAGACTTTGCTGAGCCGCGTTCGCAACCAAAGTGAATGTATGGTACGTTAGATAAAACCTATAAGAATATTCACGTCGTCCAATTTTGTACATGTTACTGCCGTGCCATTGATAAGTGCCTTGGTAAGAGGAGAAAAACTGAAAGGGAAGGAGAAAAGTTCCACCAGGGCTAATTGTGTCGTTCAGATGGGAGCAGAAGGAACGAAACACTGGACGGTGTATCGGTTTTTGCACAACGGTGATTTCCGGTCCTAGAAACGCGTTTGTAACTAGTCAATTAATGAAACCAATACGTTTCTCTGTAACATAGCTCCAACTGTTATTAAAGTATGTATTATGTTAGCGTTTCTACGTGAACGGACTTCTGTAGACAACGAGCGCGTATGTAATAATTATTTTGTAGAAATGGATTGACGAGCGTAAATTCTTAGATTTGTAAGGGGGAGGCGGTTGGGCATGATTCGTTGGCGTTTTAACGAGTTTTAATTGACGTTGATAAATTTATAATGCAGCAAATTCTAACGTATCTTTAACGTTTACATGATTACACGCGAACTGGTTGAAACTCCAACGAAAACGTCCTCGTCGATCAGAGACGAGTGCAAGGAGTCGTACGATTCAAAAAGAGATACTGTTATAATTTCCTATCGACTTTTCGCGCGACGAGTAATATAAGAATTTGTTGCAACGTCCACGCGGATGTACAATGATAAGAAGAAAGGTGTATAAATGGTGCATGCGAGAGGTGCTTAGTAGTAGATAATTTATTTCTCTGTATATTGTTACTTAGGTATGCATTTTTAGGATGTCGTTAATTCTTCTTTTATTTTTTTCTATTATCATCCGAACGAATGAGACGAGATGTACGTGTAAAATATGAAAGAATTGCAGAATTAGTTTCTCGGCGGGAATTCGGCGATGAATGCGGCAGCCGAAAACTTTGCATAGCACCTTGAATTGTTTATTTAAAAGTTTTCTCCCTGTCTTTCAATCTTTCCTCTCTATTTTTCATTTCTCTTTTTTCTTACCCAGCACCTAAAGGTAGCCAGTAAATCAGCATTTACCAAGGTAGATTGTATGTATAGTCTGCGTAAATATTGGATTATTATTGTAACGTGAGTTTCGTCTCGAATAAATCACTGGAAACTGTACCCACATTACCCCGACGTCTACCGTTTATTATTCCCAGATGTTTGCGAGACATTCGCGGTTTCTACAGATCGCCGTCGTTTTGGAGTTGCAAACTTAGCATTCCGCGAACGTTTCGGAAACATTGAGCGATCTAGCGATATTCTGAAGACGATTATGCCAAATCGTATATGCATAGAATATAGCTTGAAAAAAATTCAATAAGAATTCTGTTAGACCTAACTTAAATTGACAAACAAAGAATACAATAAACTAAGACGTAATTTACCACCTAACGAAAACGCTATCTTAACTTTGAACATCCAGACTGGTCTAAAATTTATCTTAAATTCAACGTGGCCTGCAACATTGCCTAACTGAAAAACAAATTTAATTTGGAAATTGCTTACCTAATTGAAATTCTGATTCAATTTACAGAGCGCCCGTCCATTTCGAGAATGATGTAACTTAGAAACGTCCTGACTAAACAGAAAAGATTAACGTTACTTAAACATAGCGTATCTAATTAAAAATCTAAATGGATGTAAAATAAGGGGAAAGGCATATTTCATGATGAATTTTCTTCCATTCAAGTAGTGATCGTGCAACCTGAAACACATCAAACTTCATTAGAATTTAGTGATATTTCATAGATATTATGAACACTCGATTTAGACAACGTGAAAATCATAAAAAAACGGACATAAAGAATAATAATAGAATGGAATATTAAAGAAAATTTAATAGTCAAAGGGGCATACTACCTTAAACATCCACTAATCATAAATTAAAACCCGTAAGTGGATTACCTCTTTTTTCGCAACACTAATTTATTAAACATAGAATATAAAATATTGCAAAGTCAACCGCGTATGGTGCTTCATTATATGCAATATAGTATTTCGCATATATTACAAAAAATAGGAAAAGAGAAAATTGTAATTCACTGCAACCATCATATTTAATTCGCAACACTAATAACGGAGAAGTCATGGTAGTCGCATCCAAGACTACGATTGCAGCAATCACCTTATGCAGCTTTAGTAGCTGCCTTTCGTGACTCAGGAACCACGTTGGGCATTTCATTGTGGTCGCAACGCTACTTAAAAATCGCGATCATTTATCATCGCAACACTATATGAAAATCTACGAAAAATATTCGCGATAGAAAGATATCGCAGCACTGTAAATGCTAATTAAAACCTGTGTAGGAAAGGAACGCGAAAATTATTGTCGCAACGCTAAAAGCAAGCAACTCTAATTCAAGCCGCAATCTGCATTAATTCGCAACTCTAATTCAAACCACGATATATTTAACCGCACCTGTAAGAAAAATGCCGCGACCTGGGTCCATCCGCAACTCTAATGCAAACCGTATTCAATCGTACGCGACGCTAATAAAAATCGCGATTTGCCCAATGCGATGACGGTGGGCCAGGCAATACTGCCGGCCAAACAATAAACTACAACTACGGCATACAAAAGCGAGCATAGTGAGAAAATAGTAAGAAAGAATGGCTCTCCATCCTTTGGATGCAGAGCCATTGGTAGTTGCCCTCTTGAGCGACAGTTTGTCGGGCCTCTTCGGCATTTAGCTTCTTCTTTTCTTCGAGCGCAATGCCCGCTGAAACTTAGTCTAGGCTCGAGACTCTATTCGCAACAAAAAATAAGATGAAATAAAAATCTAAACCGCGTAGCTAAACGGAACACACGTGGACGAATCACGACCAAATAAAATCGTAAAATTTGTGATCACAGAAAATCGTAAAGATTGCGATTAAAATTGTAATCGATCATCGCCTACACGTGCAGCCTCGAGCATAATGTAGCACGTTCGTTTCGAGACCAAATCACGATCGCGACCGCGAAGAATTCGAAAAATCGATAGGCGAAGCCAGAGGCAAACGCATTTTCGTTCGCGCCACAGCTTCACCGTCGACTTTTCAAATCAGATTCCCTGAAACAGGTTGAACACGCGAAATGTTGCCTACCCGATCGGAGACTGTGTCAACCTGCCCGGCCCTACCTACTTATATCTATCAATCACACCAGAAGGTATACTACCTATCCTACCTAGACCTATATTTCAAAAATGGCAAAGCATTCACACAAACACACCTCATTCGACGTTTCTCAATCAAACACTCGGGCGCATGAACCTACACTAGAGAGACGTCCCGGGACGCCTCCGACACCCGAGCTTGGCATACAATCATTCACACTCTAAGGGTACGTACCAGTTCCTGAAATCGGCTGACAAAGGCTAGCGACCATTGCGTAAGTGTGCGCAAACGTGTATGCTTGTGCATTACTTTCGTATAAAATATTGATTGTTAAAATATATTGTACATTTTCTTTCAACTAGGTATACTTGGTGTGTACAGTACTCTATTCGTTATCATATTTTCATTAATTCTTATGGTATTCAATGTATACTATATTTGCAATTGTAAAACATATTGCTATTCGTGAAATCGTAATATCGGTATTGGAACAAATACGTTTATAATTTTTTATAAAATTCCCGAGCCGACGCAATTCCACAGCCTAACCACATACACACACAATGTGGAAAATACGTCGTGCACGGTGCACTAGCAAATGTCAGCCGCCAAACATTGTTAGATATTTAAAAACTATATGATCATCGTGCCCATTGCCTTTCACTCACCCAAGTAGCACCTGGGCACGTGAGTGAGTTCCTGACAACGAACACGGAAGGGGTTAAACCTGAAAATCCTGATCTAAAAAGATGATTAGCATACGTACAATTGCAATAGTATAATTTATTTTCAATCTCTTTAAAAATGACTCGACTTTGTAATTTTTGAAATATCAATAAAAACTCGAAATTGACTGATAAATAATTGATTTATAAAGGAATATGACTGTCATTGAAACTGAATTTACTAGAATAAGTAATGCAATTAAATATTTACTTGAAAAATTGACAAACTATTCAATAAGCCTCAGGTGATTCCTTAATCGAAGCAAATTGTTCAAGCGAGCTACTCCGATTTAAGAATCTACCCGTATACAAAGTGCCTTCTTGTACATAATGTGTAATAAATTTCATACGAAATGGACTCGACTATAGAATATGGAAACTAATATCAAATGGCTATCATTGGCTATGCACATTCAGTGCTGATTTTCATATACGTATCGTTATATTTATTTGTTTTAATACATGATTAACACAATCATGAAACACTTGCAGTAACGAAGTCGGAGGGTATCCGACTCCTGCACTGCTCAACAGTGAAAAGAAATTTCAAGTGATTATAAATGCAATTCTAAATTTAATTTACAATGTCCTCAATATATATACATTTGTTGAATGCATTTATTAATGTCATCATATATTTTTATCGAAATAGAGGAATCTACACGAACAGTGCTTATCTGATCTAATATTTATTTGGATAAGAAATATTTCCACGGTTCTCAATATTTTTATATTCAAAAACACGGAGTACAAGAAGGCAGATCTAATCTGATATAAGAAATAATATACAAGAATATATCGGCGGTCACTATGCTCGCAAAACTACTAAAAAATACAACCAGTCACCCGTGCCGCTTCGGACCAATCGTCCTACGGCATGATTGGGGACCGGAGGAACCAAAACACATGCGACTCACCACCCCGTCGATTGCAGGAGCAGAAGAAGTAATCGTGGAAGTAGTCAGGAACGTCACCGAGGCAGCTGAATTGAACCCCCTGCATTAGGAGGTCAGAGGGTGTGCTGACTGTAACAAAAAATGGCGCAAAAAATATTACAAATTTATTGTTCAATCTACATAATTGAATTCTTCGCAGAGAGCTGAGAATGTTTTAAAATATACTTACATTCCTCACTGCTCCATTGCCGCCCGAGACTTGGCTTCAGTGGATGCACTGACTCTACTTCCGATAGCAAGTATTAAAAAAAAGAAGAAAAATAACAGACTATGTTTCTGATCGTAAATGATATTGGCGAAAAACAATGACTCTACTTTCGCGGTTGAAATAATTGAAAAGAACTCTGGGAATAGTATTAATGAATTGTACGCGAAAAGCACAGTCTCTACAATCGCGTGTAGCTAAAGTGTAAACAAGAATGTACGCAGAGCTACTTGCTCTGGAAAAAAAAACTACAAGACTACGATGCGAACACTGGCTCTACCGACCACATTGCGCGAGGTCAGAAACTCTCCTGAAAAAAAACCTGTTCGTTAGTAGAACAGGGGAACAGTGTTTGTTTATAATTCTCATTTTCTTCGCGTTCATCCTATCGAGTGTTCGTTTAGAAGTACTGATTTTTTAAAATTATAATACAAAAGTAATATAATATATAATATATACAAAGTACTGTACTCATAAATGGAGGAGACATTTGTCGCCATTAACGCGGTTTATAAGTACTCGTGTTCTTGCACGGATACGATAAACAAAATCATTGAATCTGCTCGTGTTTCATCTTACTACCAGGCACAGATATCATATAAAATCAATATGAAAATATAATTAACATGTGCTTACGTACAAACACCATGGTTACAATTACTTATCACGCTTTATCGTAGCTCTTTCTCCTGTAACAAAGATTAATCAAGAAATAAAACAAATGCATCATAGTAATGATAATTAGGATATAGTAATGCAATGATTAAACTCGACTTCTATAGCAAAGGCGTGTATTCGATTTGTAAACGTGCAGGCACGCGTGGTTAACAACGGATTGACTATCGGAGTAAAGACTTCGAATTTTTTTTATTTTAATCCCGTAATATTATGCGAAATGCTAAATACAATCGCAATAAGTAAGCTGCAACGACGATAGCGTGTAAACGACCGTGGTACAGATATTACGAATGCCGCGGTACAATTAGATATCGCTACACACCTTAGTCAGGTGTTCTACGTATGCACGTGCTATCATCTCGGCGCCGTGCAGTACAATGATACCCCTCGCCAACGTCCTTTGTCATTCGGGTATGTCCGACACTCGACTGAAGCCGATCTTTTGTTTGCGATCGTTTGTTTTTCCTAGAAATATTTCAAGGTACACATTATATGGAGAGCAACAACCCAGGCATTTTTGCCGATATATTCTCGAGATTAATTGGCCAGAAAAATGGGCAATAGAGAACGAGTTATGCAAAAGAAACAAACTTCCTGCCCGCGCGAAGTAGCAATGAAATAATAGACGTAAGTAATTCGCTTGTATTATGCATTCCGATTAAACATCTATCCTACGGTAGGAATTATTAAATATATATTCCGATTAATGGTTAAGACGCCAATAGTTCAAACTTGAAAATTTACTAGTACGCCATTTTGAATCTTTACAGAAGCTACAGTATGGAAGATCTCATTTACCCACTTTCCTTTTCGCGAAATTACTTGTCCACTACACAATTGTACATCGTGCAAGTTTTATACGTGACACGAATAATCATTTAGTAGAGATACGTTACTGGTATTCATGCAATTCTACTTTATTCTACAAGAAATTTGAGAAATTCTTACCAGTCAGCGAGATCGTTCGACAATTCGGCCTGGCGTCACTATGCTTTTGCGCACTCCCGCCAGTCATCGTAACGTTCGCGCCAATTCCGCACAACGCCGTTAGAGACGCTATGGAAGAAAAAAGAGGCTATGAAACAGAATGAAATAGACGATCGGGATAAATGCATTAAAAATCGCCAATATTGTAACGATTTTGCTAGAAAATGAAGAATATATTGCAAAAAAAGGGAATTTAAGGCTGAATCGTGTATTAGGCATACGTGAAAACAGTGAATTGATTAAGAAATGTACGACGGGCGATTCCATTTACTTGCGAAATATTGTTTTCAATTTCTACCAAAATACGAATTAATATTAACAAAGAAAGTACAGAAACCCCCGGGAACGGTAAATGAAGTCAATAGATATAATTTCTTGTATTCAGGAATATATTGAACTTACAATTAGTCACATACCTTAATTTGACAGACACTCTTAACCCGTCTAATCACAACGAGATCCGGAGGGTGAAAGATGGAGATTTTCTAAATACATACATAGATTGCTCTAATTGGTCGGACACACAATTGGCGGTGGGCGGTGGGGGGCATTTCCGTTAAACCTGAGGTTTTTTGAATATCATATCGAACTGAATTCCTTTATTGCAACTGTTACAGTATGGATATTTCTGGCAAATTCATTTTTTATGATTTTAAATATTTACAGAGTTCGATATTCATCGACAGTAAAAAAAAAAGGTGCGATATTCAACAATTTTAAGGTAATACTCAGTTCTAGTTTAGGGGACTATTGTATTAAAGACTTGAAAAGAAAATTGGTCAGCAGTTCGAATTGCAAGTTCGATGAAGTACGTAAATCATCGATAACATCGCTGCCTGCAATGTGTTGAAAACGATGTGAGTGACATGGAAACGGTAAGGGTTTCTTGTCACCGCGGAAATTCAGGCCGAAAGAATACATTGTATGATTAGTCTATTCCCTATAGACGGTAGTGGGGAGAAAGGTCTATTCTGTTGCTCGTCTGTGGTATAGCTCGTCGATATTAATCAAATCTATACTGTTTTGTGCGTAGTGGTCATTTTCACTTTGGGCAGTACCGATGCGAAAGGGTTATTTTAATAAAATTATACGATTAAACAGATTGGTCTATCATTGATCGATAAAATAACACACTTTGCCTCGCCCCCACCATTGAACACAACCGCGTGTCCACAGGAAAGTTGACTGGCTGACAAACGATGGCGCTGAAATCAGTTCGTTTTGTTGTCATCAGCCACATTTACACTAAGTTGTTTTTACCAGGTTTTTAGTGGAACATTTCATTTTCTACACCTCCACTTAGCTTCGATTCAACGACAAAAGATGCCAAGGATGGTACGGACCGTTCGCACGATAATTCCGAGGGAATAGCACGAGTGAAAGTTGCCTTTGTGTGTGCTAACACTCGACACTCAGGTTAGAATCCGATAACCCACTTTTTTCGGCCCAACAAATCTCTTTTCCTTGCACCGTTCATTTTCAACTGCGTCCCATACGATCTTTACAATGATACACGAGCTCAAAACACGTAACGTAGCGATATAATTTTTCTTGAATTCCAATTTAAACGAGAATCTTTTCTGTTTTCATATTGCCGTCTTACGTGTAGCATTACGTCAAAGTTGTTTCGGAATGTTACGCTTTTTTCCGCATAAAGATATTATAAATTGCCATGCATGTTGTTACTAATCGTTTTTGCAAATTACGCATTTAGGATGTAATTGATCGATGCTATAATTTGTTGGTCGTGTGCGATGTCGCAGGTAGTAACATTTATTAAATGGTGATTACCAGTGCCATGGAGAGGAGAATCAAATTGAAAACGCTGAACAGTCACATAACGTGCAAGATATGCAGAGGATATTTGATAGACGCGACCACTGTAACAGAATGTTTGCATACATTTTGCAAGAGCTGTCTGGTAAAACATTTGGAAGAAAAGCACACCTGTCCAACATGTCAAATCGTTATACACCAGTCACATCCCCTACAATATATAAGCTTTGATAGAACAATGCAGGATATTGTCTATAAATTAGTTCCTGATCTACAAGAAAGTTAGTAATTCTCACGGTCATATAAAGAAAAGAAAAGGAAATAGAAAGATGTACTTGATTCAACGTATCTTCCTTCAGATGAAATTAAAAGGGAACGGGAATTCTATAGAGCAAGAGGTTTACCTTGCCCCAAAGATGTCCTACCAAATGCTGGGGAAGTAGAAGAAGATAAAGCAGCGGCGGATGCTCATGCGGAGTCAGATTACCATCGTACAGATGAACAAGTAAAAAATGAGGATAATAGCTGGAAAAGTAATTGAAATAATTTGGCAGAACGCTGAGAAGTTTGTATTGTTTCAGGTCAATGTATGTTTGGAATGCATAAACACAAGTCTAAAGGCCTTGAAGAGAAGATTTATTAGGTGCTCGGCTCAAGCAACCATTACGCATTTGAAAAAATTTATTGCTAAGAAAGTGTTAAACGGGATGGAAAAATATCGGGATGTGAGTAAAATAACGATATATGAGATTCATTTGAAATAAAGATTACTCATCGAGATGCTTCTTCCAGATTGATATTTTGTGCAATGACGAACTGTTAGGTAAGGACCACACGTTGAAATTCGTTTATGTTACAAGATGGAGGTTCCGGGACCCACCGTTAAGGCTACAATATAGACCACGAATAGACATCTAAGGCTAATATCTCTGTGTTCGATACGCGGTAAAAAATCTACAAAGAATCCTGTACCTACTTTATATGTTTCCTAGTTCCATCCGTGCATTGCCCGTCGTAGTACTTATTTCTGTGTTTTCGCACATCAAGATATTCGACAAACCGAATTTCGAAGATGCCTTTAGGCACGCGTCTTTCTACCGTATCATCTTAATCAGATTACGGATAGTCATTAGCACGACGTATTTTCAACGATAGCAATTCCATCGTTATAACGCACACGATTTAACCTTCTGTTCTCTTTCTAGATAGCGTTTCGAATCGTTCGCGTACCTTGTCTACGAACTGAGTTACATTAACTCGTCTCTTTAATTACTTTTTAGATTTGTATGTCGCGTAAATGTAAGTAGACCAAGAAATCACAGCGACCCTGGAACGAACAGGGAAACAGAATTCTTCTCGATCACCAGCTGTATCGCTGAACGTAATTCTAAATATTTAGTTACGATGTTTCTGAGTGTTATGACCGTGTCGTGACACACGTTACATACTATTGTAATTTCTCTAAAAATAAGATATTGTTTGTTCTGTGCTTGGAAAATACCAAATCGGTGTCTATCATAAACGAGTATTTGTTGCTTTTTTCGTACACGGCAACAGCACGGCAACGTCGCCCCTTCTTCTTATAATCTTAAAACGTGAATTTGTTTGTTTGTTCTTTTTATATACACACCCCAATTGTATATAAAATATTTTTGACAGAATTCCGATATAATGTTGCGCTTAGACGCAGGCTTTGTATTAGAAAGAGGAGAATGAAAAGAATCTGGGCCCGAGCAACGAACGAGCGATCGGGCCCCTTTAACTTTGTATGTTTATGCGCTGTACACATTCTAACTTGGCCCCGTGTTTCACTCAACGCCGGGCTACAAAAGAATTTTATCAGATGCGACATATTTTCTGGGAGGATTTGATAAGGACAACGATGCGTTGAGCGAAACGGCCGGGGCACTTGTCGCTTGTAGTAAAATGAAATTGTTTCGATGAACAGTGTAAGATGAAAACAAAAATCGTGTGATTGTATATAAGTATTCTAGGGGACAAAATGAAATGTTAGGGCTTGTACGTTGTACACTATGTGTGTATCTTCATAAATTATTAAATAAATATGTTTTGTACAGTATGGATCAAATTAATCAACATCCAAACAGTGTATTATCGATAAAAAGAAGATTTAGAGATATTTAATAAAGAAGTAACATAGAATTGATAAATGAAATACAAAAATTTACATAAATGCGGCGAACAAAATGCCCAGAACACTACCGCACACAGGCGGGAAAAACTTTGCGCTAAACTATACTCCGATTTAAATTCTTGCGCATGCGTAATTGCCGAGAAGCTTGAACTAAACCGACGCGTGCGCAGTGCGTCTTAGTGTAGTTTATGGTTAGTGCGCGTCAAGTACAGACCGTTGCTGCTGTTCAGCAGCACGGTAAATGTGATTTTTGTGGGTGATTTCCGATAAATTTCGTTTCAGGTGTCAATAATTTCTCATATGCGTGTTGAGCGTGCAGTTTCGAAAATAAATGAGCTTGCAGGATTGTCTTTTCTCGGAGGAAGTGGAGCACGACGTGACTCTATTTTCAAGGGACAAGACACGAAAAAGGTAGGTAGGAGAAGCCAACAAACGATCACGTTTCCCGATTCAACGACGCGCCTTTAAAGGTTAGATCACAAAGGCTTCTTTGCTACGTGTCTTTGGCCATTATTCTTGACTCTCGATTTCTACGAACTCGTATTACGGTACACCGTGAAGCTTTCCCTGAGAAGTCATTGATCTTGTTGCTTCGAGAGATGCAATGTTTGTACGGCTGACGTTTGTCAATTGCAAGGTGAAATAAGGATGGGATACGCGTCGTAAATATTGTCTATTTGTCGGTGCGCGGTTTTTTTTTGGAGCGAGTTCGTGGTAGGTTACGTGGCGTGGACGACGTTACGGTAAATTTATCCGTATCCTTGACATGCAATTGGAATTCGAAGGCAATTAGAACTACGTTTAAGATCTCCGAGAACATTTATAAATATCCCGGTCTAAAGGTAAATGGCTGATATCATCGTCGTACAGACGGTTGCGTTCTTGGTCATTACTATACGCGCGCCTTCGCAAGGTACCGTTACGTTTGTGCATTCTATGTTTTTATCTTTTTCGTGCATGGTCCGAGTACTGCGAATGCCTGTATATTTTTCCTCACGGGAGATATGTACCTATTTTTAGCTAACTGCATAGCGTTTTAAGGAACAAAAAAAAGAGCGAATCATTGGCACTCCGCCTGAGGAAATTAAACATACACTTCGTACAAGTTCAATAGCTTTTATTTTATCAATTGCACCGATCCTCGATTACAATATTCATCTTATTTCTCTGCATCTGGGCAAGAGACTGGGCGAAAGAATAATGGGGCTTTTAAATTGCGGATATTGGTTAAATAGATGAAAGAAAATTTGTGGGAAACTCAACGTTTAATGGAACTCATTGTATCTCCATTACCGGCTACGAAAATAAAGCACGGTTATCTCAGATTAACCGTCGTTACAAACATTATTATGTAAGAACACCGTAATATTTGCAGTTCCGTCACCGTCAGTACGATGGCCGAATACCATGAATATTTAATGAATTACGTATTCAAACGCTATATCTGACTTTCACAATATCTGATACTTAAGTCAATTTCAAAGCTGCTATCATTGATGCCCCGACCTTTTTTAAACACAATATGTGCCAATGAGTTAAACTACAATCTATCCTATCCTCATTCCCACCATATGCGTAATTATCGAAATCACGCGCGCAAAAACAGAACATCCGAACGATTTCAAATGCCCTCTGCACGGTTAATTGTTAATCTACCGCTTGCAGCCTGGACGCTTAGCGTATGTCGCTCACGTATACGCGTGATTACGTGAACCACACGCAACACTTACGAGATATGTTTTTTGCAGTTCAAGGCTCGTCGGTTTAGCCGTCGTTGAACGTAATTAACAGATCGAATCGCCGATACAACCGATCCAACCACCGGATCACGCTGGTTTTCTTCGCATAGAATCGATTTCTTTTTCTTCTCTCTGCTTTCATATCTACACTTCATATGTACAATTTACTACGTTGCACGGTTCGTTCCACCTGAACGATTGGCATGTAATTCACCTATCTGTATAACGTAGAACGTCGTTAAGGTGAAATAACCAGCTCGCTGTAGCATCTATACCCCATACAAATCAATCTTTCCATTTACGTATTCACGCGCAAACAGATACTCGTCTAATAAAACCGCGTATCCTCTGCCCTTTTTCCTTTTTCATATTTCCTTTTGTACATTACGCGTATGCTCGTTCTAATGGTCCCTCGATAGACTTTCTAAGAACATCCGGTTACGTCGTTGTACATAACAGATTCCGCTTTAACCACGGTTTTATGTCGATCAAATGCGACCACCGGTCCACCTGAAAAGCCACGATCATATACGACACATTAAACGAAACCGTACGACCGCCAATTGGAATGCGGTGCAACGGTTATACTGATGCAAGGATGCCTCTAATTTTGTGGAAACCAACGAGGGAGAAAGTGAAACGTTATGTAAAAGTTAACCGGCCTGTGCGTTCATCCGACGGGATACATTTATGCGGCCGCCCGGGGCGACTCGGTTACGTTCACCGGCCTCCACTTCGGTCTCACTTTCAAACCGCGTTCGTAACGCATTCTTTTCTCCGTTTACAGGGTACTCGTCTTTCCACCTGTAAACAGCTATCGTCGATTCATTATACATCAGTTGGTGCAGGACCGTTTCGCCGATCTTCATACGTTCTCCATCGGCCAGAGTTCAGCCAGGCGGACTGTTGTGTGTTACCAAAGTGACGTGATAAGGTATCATCGGGGTGTACATGTTAATGTTGAAAATGCAAAGTGCGGGGTGAATGCACTAAATTTAACGTGGTCGATTTAAAAATAATATTATAGTAGTAATATAATAGTAGGCAAGTCTGATAACGTTACGAAATAAAATTGATTTATAAGAGTGGAATTCTTACGACGTAGCAGCTGTAAACGAAAGTGAAACTGACCAGCTCAAGGTCGTACGAAACGTAGTACTCAATCGCGTCAGAAAGTTATTAAGCTGATTAAAAGGAGAGAATGGACGTATCATTTTTCATTTTCGTAATTTTAGGGATCCGAAATTGAATGGTGCACAGTGTACAAAATCGACTGGTGCAACAATAGGGGCTTCTACGTTGTCCGAGATGGGCGTCGAAGAACAACGATCGGCCTCCGCATCTCCAGAACGTGTAAAAGCTCAAAGACAAGGTGATTAAATGATCGAGGCAATTCGTGCACATCAAAAATATAACGTAGTCGTAAAATTAAAATCGACCCTCGTTTTTTTTTTAGTTAAGTCGACGCCAGCGGTTCAAATCTACAGGCCACCAGCTGCTAGAAGGGCTAGAAATGAGCTCCAAACAAATGTGGACCAAGTTCAAGTGCAATCGTCGGCCGCGGAATCATCTACGGCGAAGTAAGAACTTGTGAAAATATTTGTTTGCGCCCCTTTAAAATTCTCTCAGCAAACATTCGTGACATATTATTTAATATAAAACGTTGAATCTATTTTGTACTTTCTTTCCCGCGAAGAACATCTCGTCAGAAAAGGCCAGATCGTGCAGTCTATGTGCCGAGGCATCGCAGGAGTTTGGAAACAGAAGGGAGTCCCCAACCAGTTGAACCTGTCCGTGTAAATCGTACTCCTACTAAGGACAATTTAACTGCGGTTTCTCATGGACAATTAAAATCGGGTATAAATAACAAGGAGGCTGATGCCTCCCCTGTGCATCGGAGCACAGAATGCGTAAATAAGGGATCAAATATATGCTTGGATAAAGAGGATATTGAAGTAGAATGTGAAGCTAACGTGTGTCTTCAAACGGATGCAAAAGATATAGCTCCTACAGCTGTTTCGGATGTAGCTATTACGGAAACTGGCAGCGAAGAGGAAAGAGTGGAGCAAATGGACAGTTCCAAAGAGAATGTGCCAAATGCTTCGAGCAGCTCTGATACTCCGGATGGTAAATGCGAAGGAACTGATGAAATTCAGTTACAGACTGTCCAAGAGGAATTTGTATCGGAGGAATCATTATCTAGTAATTCTAGTGAAAATAAGATTAGCGTAGACTCAATTGGACACTGTGCACATAGTGAAATTAATGTTAACGAAGTTGTAAGCAGATCCGATGAATATAAGGTTGATGTTATTATGACTAATTCGACTGCAAATAATAACAAGAAAAATAAGGAGCTTTCGAAGAAGGACAAACTGACGAATAAAAAGAACACCCAGATCATGCATCGTAACATAGTGTCTGGCGTGTTGATTATCTCGGACTCTGTGCAAAAAGAACAGCCGCCTGTTAAAGAAGCCATTCCTGCAGCTGTAGCGCCGCCGGAGAAGAAGGTGAAAAAAGTTGTACGACAAAAAAGTAAACCTGCTCCACCGCCTTCGCCGCCGGTTAAGAAGATAAACAGGGACGAGTGTGACTGGGATAGTTTGTTCGATGACAACGGCGATTGCTTAGATCCAACTCTTATAGAAGAGGCTAGTATTTACAAAGTTTGATACAGTAACGAATCTGGTGAACACTAATTATAGTTAATTGATCAAATTCACAAATAACCAACAATACTTTTGCACTATTTTAGTTGACGTCTGCTGTTGGAGATGTTATGATAGAACAGCCGAAAACCGATTACAAACCCTACACCAAACACATCGAAGTGTCTAGCGATGAATTTGCTCATGTCGTCGAGATATACAACTTCCCGACAGAATTTAAAACCAGCGATCTGGCAATTGTTTTTAGTCCTTTTAAGAATGGCGGCTTCGAATTAAAATGGGTGGACGATACCCATTGTCTTGGGGTATTCAGTAGTCCCCTAGTTGGTAATTAGAAATCAAATATTCTTATACCAATCTGCGCGAACAGACAATACTTTCAGGTTTAATCATTTCTAGCCGCCGAAGTATTGGCGTCGGACCATCCGTTTGTAAAAACGAGACCTCTGAGCGAGGCAACCGCCTTGAGTAAAACGAAAGCGAAAAGAAGCGCAGAGTTTTTGCAACCTTATAGAAGTCGTCCGGAAACGTGCGCGGCATTAGCGAGACGGCTAGTTACGGGTGCTTTAGGTGTGAAATTGGCTACTGCCAGGCAAGAACGCGAACACGAGAAAACTGTACTACGCGAGGCTAAAGGTAGACATAGTTGTACAAATATTGTCTCTATCGAACAGTTAATAATATGTATTTGTATGAATTTTTTTCTTTTTTTAGAAAAACGTAGGTTGGCCAACAAACAGCGAGAAGATGCCTGGGAGGGCATTATTCCCGAGAAATAAAATTATTTGTTGGTAAAAATTCTATATGTTTGAAAAAATTCTATATGTCATGTGTAAGTATTTCATTACATTCACATGCATTTTGTGCCTTACTCATCTATTCTCATCTTTGGCAAAGTCTCTTTTGTCCAACTGATTTGGCGATTGGTATTGGGAACACGTGGAACTGTTTGCCAATAGATGAGTGACGGCATCACGGAGTATCGAACGTGTGTACTTGCTTAGAACTGGTGGTAAATGAGTTTTCCAATGCTTGTTTATTTTCTACGTATTATGCATATCACAATGTTCTGACCAGTTGAATGATGCGTGCCTGTTGTACCGTTTCTTTTTTTAACGAAAGACTATTACTATTAAGTAAAACTATGTATAGATGGGACAAGTATACAGCCTGGATATATTAGAAATGAATATGGAAAAGCAAAAGTAGGTAACGTTTTATGATATATACGATTATTCTTACCTCGACAGTTGCCTCTGTTATAAATTTATATACAAACGACAAACAATACTGTGTTGTGCAATGATAATACGAGACAATAAGTTAGAATGGTATATATAGAGGATAGAGGATATCCTTTTACACGCATGCACGTGTATACGTGCACATACATCGATATTTATATATATATATATATATGTATTGCAGTGACATGTAATCAAAGTGTGTCTTCACAGAGTTATGATTTCACGAAAAATGAAACTATTACTGACGTGGCATTTTATTATTATACACAAAACAGTGTAATTACGATATATAGTAAGATATTGTAATTACCAATGACGCCACTTATTATTATTATTGTATATACACAGATATAAAAAAGCTGTTACTTGAATGTTAAAATCTGACGCACAATCACGGATCTATCTACACAGATTACAGATTTACTATGATAAAAAAGGGGAACTCAGAACAGATTGTATTTTTTATATACAATTGTTACCAACAGAGAAATAAAGATTATGTATCGCCAAATCCTAGTCAATGTACGCAAGGAACATGTTACCTATATTGTATATTATATTGTCAGATGTTGACAGAAGGAATGAAGAAGAAAGAAAAAAAAGGAATAAAAATATTTTAAGTACCATATCTTTCATGTATATTTTCGTTTCGCATTAGAACGCAATTACATCTTAAACTAATACCAAATTCAGGAATTGAAACTTTACTCTGTTCGAGTGACATCGGGTGTAAAGTACAGGCATTTAAAAAAATGGCAGTATCATGTACTGTACTCGAAACTGTTCGTTTCGTTCGATCGGCGATTACTCTAGCAATATAGACATATTTTATATATATATATGTACATATATATCGTACACAGTACGTGGATCAAATGCAACAAAAAATATTAATAACGGTTATTACCATTTTCCACCCTTCTTTTTCTTTTTCTGTTGTACTTTACGTTGCTGCTGTCGCGGACCCGTCGTCTCTACCGCTGGGCTATGCCGTGGATTCGGTGATGGTTTCGCATTCGTAGGCATTTTTGTAATGTCACTGTAACGATAAAACAGCAACAAGTTATTTACTACATTTTCTTTATCTTCGAAATATAATTTATACATATACTTTTCTAATACGTACTACATATCACTGGCCCCAGTCGCAGCACCCTGAGTGCCTTTCATCGCGACATCTCGATTTCTTCTGTCGCGCTTTTTCCTAAATCCACTTCGTTCGTGTCTAGGCAACCATCTTTCCGGGTCAGGTGGAATATTCGGATCATAATTCTTAGGCAATTTTCCTTTGCGTTTACGCTTCCTACGTTTCTTCTGCGTTATATCCACGCTGGGTTTACTGTGAAATAGATTAGCTATTAATCGATAGTATCATCGGTCATGAAAAAAATTCGATCAGTATCGTTGTTGAATATTGCGAGTGAACAGAGTTTTACCCCGGCGATGGTTCTATTTTCTTCTTCATCACTTTGGTGCCGATTACCCAGTTACTGCTTTCCAAAGCATCGATGTCTGTGCTCTCAGACAGATCGTGTAGGGGCGGCAAACGTTTCGATAAAAGTTGAGCTTTCTCAGGACAGAATTGTACGTAGGCTACTACCAATTGCGCCAACGTCTTGGTATCCGAGGGCGACGCGTCTACCATTTCTTGCAAAATATCAGCCGCCACTTTAACTTCACCGCCGCGTAAATAGAAGTCGGCAGCCTGCCGCCATAATTCTCCCAAATTAGCGGTGGCCTCCTGAGAAATCAATATCGAATAAAATATAAGTAAATGAAATATTAAACGAAGGCGACAAAATTAAACACGCTCGCCTTGTTCTTTTTGTAATAATCCACTGCATTTTTAAGAGCAGCTGACGCTTTATCGCGATTATTATTCGCCATGTGAAGAGTTACAAGTACGCTGACTATGCCAGGTAATGATTTATCTCTCTCGTTTAAATTTTCAAGAATATCAATCGCTTCTTGCCTTTCGTCTTGACTCAACAAGAGTTGCACGCAAACCAGTTTCATTTGTAATTCTTTCTCTCCAATCGCATACTGTGCTAACAATTGCGCTGCATCCTTGGCTTTGCCCTCTTTACCGAGTTGTATCGCTTTAACGAACATGGCATCTGCCGCCAGCGCAGGATAATCCTTGGCGAGTCTATTACAGAGTTGTTGACATTGCTCCGCCTGTAATACATAAAATTCGCGATAATCGAACGTGAGTACGATGAGCAATAAAGTAATAGGTGATCAGTGAAATACCTGATCAGTGTATAAAGCTAGCAAGCATTGATTGTACGCGATATCCCTTCTCTGCTTGGATGTTAATTTATGCTCTAAACTATCGTGAGTGGCGCTTTTCATTCTTTTCTTGCTATCAAATACATTCTGATCTTTATTGAGGCACACAAGGTTATTGCTCGCAACTGCTACTAAAGCTATATCGTCTGGCTTCGTTTTCAACGCAGACGTGTACAATGCTTGCGCTTCTTTCTCGCGACCCTGAAGCTGAAGGCAACATCCAAGTTGCACTCTAATAATTCCCAATTCATCTTCTATCTCTTCCTCGGAAGCTACATCCTCTTCCAGGCCTTCTTTACACATTTTCTCGGCTGTCCTAAGTTTCTTCTCTGCTTCAAGCAAGGTAGCTTTGTCTCCTTTGCTGCCCTGTGCAATTACACGGCAAGCAGCATTGTAGGTCAGTTCGTATGTATCCTCTCGCAATGCAGGGACTTCCAACTTCTGTTGAAATAATATATATCTGTATATAAGACAAAACCAAGTTTAAGATTCTACTTTTGCATGGTTTTAATTGCTGTTATCTTACAGAATCCTCGATTGTTAAGTTTACAACCACCGCTGCAAGATTAGCTTCCCTTTCATCCTCGTACTCATCGTTGGAATTTTTTATTATATCTCGATACACGGAGAAACAATCTTCGTACTTTTCAAGCCTATACAATATTTGAGCTTTAAGTTCCTTCAGTTTCATAGACTGATTAGGCACAGAGTCCACAACTTTCAAAGCTTCAGGCACTTGATTTAAACGGTACAAGCAGTACGCTTTCTCGAATTCCAAATTGCTGCAGAAATAAAATATCAGTTACGATCGCGCAATGGAAGAATGAAGACTGTAATTCAATCGATTACAGAATAGTGGCATAATGTTATAATAAATAAAGAACATACGCCGCCTGTTTTGTATTCTTAACAATAAACTGTAGGGCATCGTTGAATTTGGATAACTGAATACAACAGATAATTTTGCAATGAAAGGCAGCCTTCTCGTCTTGGGATATGCCTAGAACTGACCAATTATCCACTTTACATTTCCCACTGTTCCCAGAATGTGGGGCACAGGTTATGATAATAATAAACTTACTTTTGTTCGCTGTTTTTATAGCCCTCTCGTATTCTCCATTTTGGCTTAATTTATTTAATTCCGCGTACAACGCAAAGAGATTACTCTCCTTCGTAGCCATGTTGCTCACACTACTAGCATGTCCAACGTGGAACTGATTTCACTACTGGACGCACACAACATACATGTACTACATGTATGTATAGCGCAGCGATTTCAAATGAAATTATTTAATATATATATTTGCGAAATACTTGTGTCAGAAAAAAAAACTTTATTTGAAAATTTACCATACTGCTTAAATAGTTTAAATAGTTTAAATAGTATTTTCTAGTCGCGTATCTTATACGGGTAAGATTTTCAATTTTTCTCATTCCTTAAAGCACAGACGAGATTTAAAGTACAGTCAGTCCAATAAGTATTTGTATTTTCATTCCTTTCTCTCGTAACGTTACCGACGGATTATAGAATGCGACTTTAACGCACCGCGTCCCTCTTGACCGGCAATACTACTTCAGTAAATAGTTCCACTGCTCATTAACAGAGGGCGGTCAAATTAGCCCTAATTTTCTTGGTCGGTATGGTATTCGAATTTGAGTCTATTCTATACCCCGTCTGTGTTGAAACGTTAGAAGTAGAAAATGTTATGCTGAATCAGACAGTTGGAAGGAAACGGGTGCATATAAGTATTGGATTGAAGGAACAATTTCTCAATATACTAATTTATTCATTTTAATTCACAATCATTTCACATTAATATAAATACCAATTACGTCAATTGTCGATTAAATCGTTTCTCTCGTCAGTTCTAGTTAAGTACTTTGAAAGACTTGTTTTCTATGAAACATTTCATTAAATTGGATGCCTTCTTGCAGTCGTTTTCACCAGCTGAAATGTTATTAATAAACAATTAATAAATCAGCACAAAAGAACAAAGAATATTACTACGATATCATTTTCAAAAATAGACGATTCGTAAAAGGAAGAGATTTTTTCTGAAAAATTTAAACTTCATTGAAGACTCTGTTAAAGCGGTTTTACTTACTGATATCTTTGCACTTGCTGATAACGGCCTCGATTTGATCCTTAGGAATATCAGACGGCGCTCTCTCCCGAGAAACTTCTACATTTGTGGTGCCATCCTGATTCATCTACAATAGAAATATTATATTTTTTATGACTGCTTATTCCCGATTTTCCTATACAAGTTACAGTTTAAATAACTCTAGGTTTCAAACTTTCACGATTTAGAAACCCGACGAAATCATTAAATGTTTAAGTAAATTCTGTTTAAATAAATTCGTTACTTACGATTCCGATTTTCTTTAGCATACAGGAAGCGAAGCAAGCCAATTTTTCATCTTCCTCGGCGACATTACCATTCTTCGCGTTCTCGACCGCCTCTGAAGAAGGAACGACGTTGATGCAAATTTTTCTTATAGTGTTTTAACAATTCTTCGTCGCGTATTTATTAATTTTTAACTCACGTGGATCAACACCAGTCTCTGTGGTACATGTATTCCTGTACTCAGACAGTTTAGCCTTTTGTTCCTCCGTAAGTGCCTTAAAAAATGCGTGCGTATATTAGATAATATTTCTTTAATGGGCTGTACAATATATACGGGTATCGTAAAAGATTCTTTTAATTAATTTCTACAGATATATTAAATGGTTGTTTGCAATAAGAAGATTCCTTATTATGGTTTTTCATGTACATGTTTAATCTCGTATTGGCGAGCTCTGGAATTATCAGCAAATTCAGTTAAAAAGAAACTGAGATTCGTCTATCGCTTCTGCAACGATACCAGATTATCCGCAGAACTTGAAATAACGCATAAAATGGTACAAAACTGTATTACTAAATAATTGGACACGTAATATTTCTTTTCAGGAAGTGAAAATTTCAAATTAGTCAAAATCAACAGAGACACAAATTACGCTCGATGTACCGCGTATCAAGAAACGCTGCATGGACGAGAATTCAGAATTTAAAATCAAATCAGCTAAAAAGGACCCCAAGACGTTTATTACTACAGCTTGGTAAAAACGATTCAATTTAACTAGAAAATATATTAATATTAATACCTCCAATGTTTATGATACTTTCAGAATCAATTTATACATCGATAGGGTCATCGGTATTTATCCAGCACCGAATCTCTTCTCGCGCTATATTTTGAATAATAATAATAGAAATACTGAGCTAGGTATAATATATAAAATATATATATATATATATATATATATATATATATATAAAAAAAAAAAACAAAGTACCAGATGTTTAATAATAATGTACAAAACGTGAACTAATCGTCGCGAATGTTTTAGAGAACAGAAGAGGGTGGTAGAAAGAGGAATACATTTACCAGGGCACCAACGAGGCATAGAGCAAAAACGACGATGATGGTTTTCATGTTTTGTGATCTCGAGTTGTGGACTTGCAGAAACGAAGTTGGTTCAGATGCTCACCAAGAACTGAATACATGTCGTATATTCGACGAGTTTTTATAGTTGTAGGTGCGATCATCGTTCTCGAATAACGTCGACAGCGAGTCTCAGATTTCTCCCTCCATCGGCACCGACGAACGGTTCTCGGTTTTTTCGGGTGGAAGATCGCCGATGTTTTGCCTGTGGTAAAATATTATAATATTCCCCGATTACATAATGAGAATATCCGAAGGATTGTAGGGAATTACTGCTTGAAGTCGCAAAAAAAACCCCAAAAACGGCGGGATAATTCGTTCCGTTTTCGTGGGTCGGTAAAAAAAAGAAGGATGTTTAAAAGCAGCCTTCTGTTAGATAGACCGATGACGCATAGTGTCCAAAGAATCGAATTTCGTTTTAATAATCGTCATGTTTTTTCTCTCCCTCTATCTTCTCGTTCACGTTCGGAACCAGTTCCGTACAAATTAGATATGAAAATGATTTGTGCACCGTGTAATTACCTTCAGGGCTCCGTTGTTGAAGATGAAGATCAAACGATATAATCTTTTTTCCTGCTCTAGCTCTATTCATAAAAAATCGAGTTCTATAGAAATGTTATATCTGTCGCATATCTGAAGTACAAGATCCGCGTGGCACTAAGTTAATTAATGTAGTAATGATTCTTTCGATTGAGATTGATTGTATCGTTAGCTAACACACTTTGTATTTTAATAGACAATTCCAGTAGTTTAGTTTATAGGCGTGTAGTTTTAAAGATTTCGTTGCGATATAAAGCCGATGTTAGGTACACGGTATAGATAATGGTCAAGAAGTTTCGAGAATCAATGAATTATTCGAATTGTCAATTTTTTTTTTGTCTGCAGAACAAAGAAGACGGACTTTCATATTCCACTGACGTATCGCCCAGAGTAGCATCAATAATTCAAGAACACGGATGATAGATCTCGTATTATACCCTCGTACGTGGACCCTATTCAATTTCGTCGCTGAATCATTCGGGGTGGGAGCAATATTTTTCTCCATCCATTTTACCTAACACGAGGACAATGCTAAAGTAAAATCTAAAATCTCTGATACTGTACATATGTACATGTGAACTTATATAGGAAAAGATTCGCATATAGTTTGTCGTAGTTTTGATACTATTTCAATTAGCCATTAGGGAATAAAACAAATTAAACACATTAGATAATGATCTCTCTTTGGTGTATAATAAATTATTATTACTCAACTAGCTTCTACGCAAGCCACACTCAATTTCTATACATATGTATATACAAATTTCAGGGGGAAGCATCAATGAACGATTAACGGATAAACAGTTACAACTCGAAGGCTTTAGAGATTTGCCTAATCCTCCAATGATCAATGTAAATGAAATGAGGGATTTTTGGTAGCTCGGAAAAAATAAATTCAAGAATATTTCATGCAAATTGCACAGCTCCTGACAAATAAACTGGTATGTGATCGGGCTGCCAATTGAATAATTTTTGTTCCCACGTATACATACAACGTGACTTATTTTCTAACCGATAATGGCAAATACAAATGTATAACAGATAAGAAAGAACAATGCGTTATGCTATGCATGTGATTTGATTCTTGAATCGTGGAACGATAATGCAAGTTCGGAATGATTTCTCGAGGGTCAATCACTGCGCAACAGAAATAATATTATAGAGACCATCTCTCGGTCGCTCTTCCTCTGGAAATGGAAAACGCGGAAATTACATCAGCCCATATTTGTTTGAATCATAAAGCAAATTATAAAATCGTAATTACATTGGAGTACTACAGCAGAGAGTTCTTTATTATATTGAAAATTGTTTTTCGATTCAATGCAATTATTATTTACAAAATTCTAGGAAACAGGATTTACCATTTTTTTGAATAAGTAACTAATATAAATGTAGTCATACATGCTATCCACGTATGTTTTACCATTTAAAACTAGATAAGCACCGGGAAAACAATGAATATACGACCAACGTGTGATCGCATAGAATTTAAATTGAACCAGTGCACTGCATTTTAAACAGATGCCTGTTTACTTAGTAACAGCAGGACATTGAAGATAGTGGAAAATTATATAACATTTTTCTGATATTTTTAATATCGTATTAGTGCGTATATACTATATTTTAGTACAAAGAAAAAGAGTGTAACAATCGAATTTATTTCTTATACGTTTTAGGAGATTGCGGCTAGGCAACAGTGTGACAGTTACCGATACAAGAAATAATTGAAGATTATGTTCATGGGTATTGTTACACAGGGTGGTAAATACTAATAAATATATATTATTATTTGCGTTGCATGTAATTTGCAATGTGATT
This sequence comes from Nomada ferruginata, assembly GCA_963583965.1. Classification (NCBI taxonomy): domain Eukaryota; kingdom Metazoa; phylum Arthropoda; class Insecta; order Hymenoptera; family Apidae; genus Nomada; species Nomada ferruginata. The sequence continues at coordinate 13,843,838 of OY757225.1, forward strand.
TCTGCTATAATATATTTTTATACATAGCGGATGCAGCTTCATGAACGTGTACAGTAATATCCTCAGGCTGCAACGGTTCTTTCCTACTACATTCCTAAATGAACTTTTATCTCTATTCGTGTCGACTTTATGCACCGTGCATACTCGGGCGCAGTATTTTGATTTCTCGCGCTACAGTTGCGAACAAGTAGAGTATTTTATCTAATAACACGAACAAGGTTATCGTGCATACATCTATACATATATTTTGCAGCGTAAAGTAGATCAAAGTTGAAACGTATACATATGTATTTCGATTATCATTATTGTTATACGTTCCAATTTGTTAATACGCTGCTAATAAAATCTTTCCTACTGACAAAACAATAATATGTTACGGTATCAATTAATGTTGCAATTAAGTTGCGATTAATTTTTCTGTCATTGCAGAATTTTCCGTAATAAGGCTGGAAAACCGAAGGAAAGCAAGAATGAGATTTACTAATTGTAAATATGTATAGTGCTGCCATCGGTGTCCTAGTGGCCAACTATTCGATGCGTTACGAGTTGGCTATGCACAAGTGACATACACGCACCAACTCATTGAAGATTAGTTCAGCCGTGCATTACAGAATATTCAATTAGTTCTCTGTAGTATGAAAGTACAACTGCGACGTTGCCTTAGAAAATATGGGAGATAAAGGTAATGAAACATTAACTCCACTACGTAGATTATCTTCAGCTTGTACGGTCATTTTTATCACGATTAAAATACATCTCGCTCTACATTGTCCTTTGGAACCACGTAGCAGCCCCAGGCTGACGATATATTAGCTAATTATTATTTCGAACCAATGAAATACTATTTTAACATTATTCTAATGGAAAATCGTGTGCCCCGATAGTTTATACGAAGCCGGTAGATGGTCGATGTGTTAGGTTAGAATGCATTGTAATTGGGTCATTTGAAAGCGCGCCACTTCGAACGTAGTCTGCTATTGAACGAACTTTGTATGTACTCCTCAATTTGCTTTAAAACAAAAAAAATCCGCTGCTTCACTATTTGATTTCAAGGTTGATCCGTCTCGTTGCGAAACCTTTTTATTTGCGTCTACGACCCCGTGTGCGACTGACATCCAATATCTAATCGACCTTCAATTTGACAAATTTTATAGATTTACAATGTATCTGAATGCCATAATCCGCAAGGCATCATCCATTACACGAAGAAAAAACTAACAGCTTGTCATAACTATATCTTGCAACATCTGTGCATACTCGCTCATCGAAGATGTTGATATACAGCATATACTGTACATATGTATACATATATATTTATCGTAAACGCGGGATACAACGTTACATTTTGATACAGTCAGTCCCATAACTATTTGTCCCCTTACTGCCAATGAAAGAAGTTAGGTGAAACTGCGTGTGCTACATTTCAGATTTTCCAACATTTCAGACTTTCCAACTTTTTTACTATAAACAAACGCGCATATATAAGATTTATTTGGAACAAATTTCAACAGAATTGAATAATCAATCACGAAGATATATGAACTATAATCCAACTTTTTAAAGTACTTCATTTCAACACATTTCTTGTAGAGATAGTAGGGGTACAAAATTTATGGGCTGACGGCATGTATATGTATAGTCAAACGATTTAAAATTATAATGTATTTAAAGTAGCGTACAACATAATGTTGCTGAATGGTACATCGACAATGTTGCTAATTTGAGTTTAATTACTTAGATTGAAAGTATATCGAAATTTGATCCTATTGATACGACGCTCTATTTTTTATGCGTTCTTTATCTCGGTTGTTGTTTAATTTCCTACACACGTTTGTCTGTGTCCGTTTTAATTATATAATAGTCATAATTAATAATGTTGCATATTAGTGATAACATTCGATGCATTAGAAATACATATCGACTCTTATCGTGAATTTTTATAATTTGCACATGTATTTTTATATTTCTTTTATCGATTATAAAACATGTTTAGAGCATCATGTACACTTCAGTGGGGGAAGTGGTCTCGGGAAAGACAACAGTATTATGATACAACCGCAACGACATGGACAAATAGATGCTCACCTAGGATTTTTACAACTTTACCACAGGTCTCATATTTTCCTCGCAAATAAATAGACGAACTAATAATACATATTTACCAACATTTCTTAATACTCAATTATATAATCTCCAGAAGCCTTGTCAATGAAATTCACAATAATTCCTAACAGTATGTATCTTTTTTTTCCAGATATCACGTCGAATTTTCGATCCCATGGAACTTATGTGTACACAAGGATCGAAAAAGTGCTGCACCAGCCATAGTTACTGGAACCCATAATCCGATTTGTCATATTCTAGATCTGGTACAAGATAAAGATGTCCTCAGGTAAAGACGTTTCTTAATCTTTTCTCGTCTAACAAGTATTGCCACGCTTGCAGCACTAGAAATTACCAAGTCTTTCTTCCCATACCAGGTTAAAAATAGAACTGTTTGCCTACAAAGAAAAGATTTTAAAGAAAGAGGTGCAGATAATGTGTTGCGAGGCAGGATCCCCGTTAAAGATCCAGCTGGATGCACGTGTCTTGGGAAAAGACAAGGGCACACCATTGTTGAGGAACGGGATACGCAGCGTCGCTGTGGAACGGTCAAGCGAAGATGAGGTCTCCGAGTAGATCTCGATGATACCGATATTGTTGCTAGAAAATCTAACAGTCGAGCATTTCTTTTCACAGGTACTGGGTACAAAACTAAGGACATCGTTGAGCATGCAAAGCGAACAGGATCACTGAGCTGAGTTTTTAGAAAGCTGGCTCGCCAAGGAACGGCATGTGTCTCCGCTTGAGAATCAACAATGTCGCAGGCGATAAAACTGTTGCACGAGAACGTTTCTTATTTCGAACGATTGAGTCGTGCAACTCACCTGGAATGCGTCGTAATGGCATTCGATGTTATGGTCAATTAGCAGTGACCACTATATGTAATCGGTGTAAGAAAGTTGCACAGTGCACGCGCGTTAAACTTTAAAGATAGAGCGAAGGATGCTTCATCTGTCGGAAGTAAGCTTAAGCACACGGTTCATTTCAAATTGCACGATATAACTTTCGAAATATGCGATGCTCGGCATGAAAGGAAAGAAAAGAGCTTCTCTTCGAATGTATTGCAACCGACGCAACTGCACAGGCCTATGAAGTATCTCAAGGTATCTTTATCCTCTTGCCTCGGAGATCATTTTCGAAATGATCTGGTTATCGTAAATAAAGTGTTCTTTTAATCGGCCTTTCTCAAACGATCACAATTGAAATACGTATAATTGTATATTTATAATCGCCAAGTACCGCATATGCCTACTGTTCCTTCGTAAACGAAAACGTATCACGCAATGCCTATATCTAATATCTGTTACACCTTTTAATATCTATAGTCGATCTATTTGTAACGACAAAATTGTATTTTATTATCGTTTTACATCGAGCAGAAACGTTAAATATTAATGATATCATTAATCAAAAGCGAATTTCACGAACGACGACGATGTTTTCTAATCCCTTGCTAAGCTGACACGAATTATTAAAACGAATAGCATGAAACGTCGTTTCTCAATTAACAATCATCTCGTACCAAACGCTGTCATTTGTACCTTGAAACGAAGAGGAAGTCTGTAGTGTGCTCGATATTAATTAAATGCTCGAACTTGATATAGCTTGCGCTAGTCAATTAATTTCCTACAGATTACAGCTTCCTCTTTATATCGTATTGACTTTTGCTCCCTAATTACTAAAATAAGCAATATCTTGCATTCACAGACAAACGTAGTACACCGATGTTTAACATATCCAGTAGCACGCTTCATAGATATCACTAATCTATATCGGCTGAATTTTTATTATCAGTATATTCAACCAGTGCATAACAATCGTTTATCGTGACTGACAAATTTGATTAATATAAATTCTTATATATTTCATTGCTAATCGAAAGCATGTATATACAGTGTACGAAAAATGGGAATAGTCGAAACGCTTAGACTTATAGTTCCATGGACAATAGTAGCATACGTGTTAAAAGGAAAATGATGTTCAGCACCGAAAGTTTGATTGTTTCATAGGAATACCAGTTGGTCCATCAACGAACTCGCAAATGTCGAAACCGAGCTTGGCTAGAGGATGACAATTGCTCTTGGGATTGCCCCATTTACCTTTGAAAGTCATCCAATTAGGCAGAATGCTGTTGTCCTCGTTCAGGAGCACGTCCATCTTCTTCCAGGTGGGCCAAGCGGTACCAAAACCACTCTCGTCGTAAAGACGCGGCAATCGGACGAATTTATGTTTCCCCGGTGCTGTCCAGAGCCCGTGAGATCCTCGTGCACTAAATAGTATCGGGTGGGTACCGCCAGCGGTGAAAACTCTTTCTGGAAATATAGGCTTCTGGAAGATGCCCTTTCGCGTTTCTTGACTTTCGTAAACGAACGTTCCACTTCGTAGGTCGAATCGATAAAACGCGCCTGCATCGTGAGCGGAAACGTACATAGCTGATGGATACTTGGTGTCCTGAAATTAAAATTCCATGAAGAAATGGTAGAAAAGATTTATTAACTATAAACTATCAATACAGGAGACGAATAATGAATGAAAAATTTCCTAGAACGAATTATGAATATTTTGTTTTTGTTTCATCGAGCGAGCATGGGCTCATTTACCTTGAAATAAAGGCTCATGTGCTCCCAATCGCCCACGTGGTTGCCATATTCCTTGAGCATGCCAAGGCACATCCCGCCCACTGTTGGTATCGGCCAGCTACCAAAAAATCCAAGATCCAGAACGCAGACTGCCTTTCCCTCGCTGAACGGATAGAACATCCAATAGGTCACGTGAAAGTGCAGCTTCCGGGACCTGTTTCCTTTTTTCTTCTTTTTCTCAAAATCGCCGGGCTTCTGCAAGCAGTTTCACAGACAGACATTGAATTAATGGCATCATTTCTGCGAAGAAAACACTATCTTCAGAATGTTCTAAGGAACACTAATCTTTCCTTTAATAGCCGCTATTCAACTTAGCAGATAGAAATTTCCTCTTCAGTTATTCAAATAGTTGACTAGCTTTATAAATTATAATAATCTTAATCAGCAATGATTCCCAAGTTTTACAGTAAATGGCCAGTCTTGCCACGCAGTAATTATTATAATTTGCCCTGAAGTTTCCAGTAACGCAGCATCGACGAAACAATACTATAAAATTCAAATTGCTTACAAGCTATATTGCGGAAGCTTCTACTGCATACTGCATACGAATTTCGTCTAGTTTGCCCAGACGATCGAGCTATTTACTAAGCATGTATTTCTTGCTTCGCAAACTGTTTAAAATCAAACGCTTGAATATTTCATACACTTGGACGGCTCTAGTTATAATACAAACTGCTTCATTGAATTTCTGTTGGACGCACTTCTGGATTCGGTTTAGTGTCGCCCTTCCAAGCCATCCCTGATAGGTCGTTGGTGAGAATCATGGACGAGGCGGAATCATCGATTTGCAACGGATTCCTCGTTGCTATCAGCGTATCGTCTCCTTTTCTTCGCAACTTTCTTTGGTCCCCGACGATGTTTAAATTTATCGCGGCCGCAGAAGCGGCGCAGTTCTTGACCACAGCATAAACTGGCACCGTAGCTACTGGCTTCCGGCCGTACAGGAACGACGATCGATTCCTCAACAGTGTTTCTAGCAATGAATAAATTGATTTTTCATTCAATCAGAACTAGAAAACGCTTGAAACTTTTCGAACATTATATCTATAGATTTCCGATGATCTTTTATTTACCTACGTCGACTGTGGTGCGAAGATAGTCGTCATCGTCAGAGTGCATGTTGTCGAGGAATTCAGGTACCCCAAGGGGCATGAAGAGTTCGCCTGGCGCAAGCCATACCAAGGGTGCCCAGTCACGTATTAATCCGTTTACTGTAAATTCATTTGCTGCATTCAATTCGATAGTGTGATCATTTTATTTGATATAAGAAATATACTGAGGTATACTGAATATGTGCTGAGTAAACGATAACTATGATAATCTTGTCGCGATAGGAAAAAACGGGATTAAAATTTCGTTACAATGCGGATATAGCGGGCGCAAACGAAACAACAAAAACAGGTATAAGAAATTAACTGTACATACGCGTTTACGTGCAAAGTCGAGAGTAAAGCATAGATCGATATTTTAAATAAGACCATATGGAGGAACGACCGAATGGCTGAATGCATACGATACTTTCAGGGAGTCGATGACGGTCTGCGATGTTAATGATATTATCGGCAATAACATAATATGCTTATTCGAAAGCCGAGTCCTTCGAGCAGCACGTTTCAGTACGTGCTACATATATTTAGGTAGAAAAAACGAAACGCCTTGGGGGGCTTCTGCTTTCATTGCATCCCAGGTGAATAAGATTATCGGTCACGCGAATATGTACGTCTTCGTCCCACACGCTCCCACACTGGTACATATCTTCATCGGACAGTTATATCGTCTAGCAAGACGGTGTGCAAGTTGCCGAAGAACTCAAAACCTCGTTACACGTACGGTGTAATAATTCACAAACGTTATCTAAAATGTTATCATAAATTTTCCACTTCATTTTATTTCACTCTCTCGATAATGGAATCTCTCCAGTTCTGGATATCAGTAATGAAGAAGAGGAGAGATATTTATTACACTTGTACTAGAGACAGATGAGGAAAAAAAGTTTAATTTCCAATTAGTTTTGAAACTATACTTGTTTGCCAAGAAAACAGTTCTATCATGTAACCAGAGTAATAAGAACTGTGTTGCTCTTTAAATATCGAATATTTCCATATCTTATCTTAACGTAATGATTAAAAATGTCAAATTTAATTATTCTATTTCTACCAGCGATGTTAAAACATTCCGTGGCCCCCGTTACCTCGGAGAATGAGATATTTCATTCGGACAATTCGGACTACAATGAGTGCGAGAATAAGACAAATTATTAATTTCGTCATTACAGCCGGGAAAAGCTTTCACCGTTGTCGTACGCGTGTTGATTCGTCGTTGCTCTCGTATCGAAATCATAATTATTATGTAGAGCCGATATTGTGCCACCATGTTTGGTGTTACAGCACGTTCGCCATTACACTTCCTCAATTAAAAAACAGGCGGCCGCGAATAGTTTAATTGTGCGCTACAGATTTCGTGCGCCCATTTTTCCTACCAGATTTTTCCACCAAGATAGCCATAGAATCTACTTATAATTTACCCAGGTTTATATCGCGGGGGAACGACATTCAGTCTCGAAATTTCTTGGAATTATCTCCGAGAATCTAGGGATGTGAATTTATATAATTCAGTGGAAGGTTTATGTAAGATAGGACCGCGTATTATAATTATTCGCGTTCCTTTCGAATGGAAGCACAGTTATAGTTGACGAGCATCTTGAAATGCTTAACATAGATTTACAGTACCGGTTCAAAGTTTTGGGTACACGTGCTGATGTGTGAAATATTCTGAACTTTGTATTACTAGCGTTCTCTTTTCGTTTGCACAAAGAATTTATAGTAATTGAAATATCACCCAAAGGAATGTTACATAGAGCTGAATTAATTCACGGATTTAGACAGGGATTAACGAAACATTCAAACTGAACTAAAGTTTTTCGCAAGTATTGCACGTGTGCGGATGAAATGAATATCTCTATGGAGACGGATATTATTGTTCCTTTGCAAATAGAAGAATGGTACGGAGGTGCCTAGTCAAACAAGATTGAACTCGTTTGATTATTGCCTACGAATGAGTGTAACACGAGCGAAATCGAAGATTAATGGAAACTCGTTTTGGCCTGCTTGTCAATCGTGAAACCGGTCCGAAGAAATGGGACGATCGATTTTTAGCCTCCCAGCGATTTGCGGCCGCAAGCTTTGCCCCGTGAAAATAGATCGGCCGACCCCAAAGGGGCACGACGATTGTGTCGTATTAATACGTTCGTGTTAACTAAGGTGAATTAATTCGCGTGCTCACCAAAGAAAACCATTTCACCGTTAATCCAACAACTCTCCGCTTCGACCGATTGCCATTGAGATCGTGTCCCGGTTCAAGACGCTACTTTGGTCTTACTTTTACGAGATTATAGTCACTTGGATATCGGATGTACCCACGAGTAATTAATTATTTTGTTGGTTTAACTATTGTGTTATTAAATAGCGATGCGCTCTGAAACGATTTGGTGCAATTTATAGTATAATAAGAATTATAGGGTTGTACATCGAATGACAGTTGGTACATATAATTCTAAACATTCTTCTAAACAATACTTCTGCTATAATTCGTCAGACTATATTAGATGTAGCAATTAGTAATAGTAAATCAACTTATCTATTAAATAAATTGGTTTATTAAAGGAAGAAAAAAACAGTTCTCAAATGGACGTGAAATATTTGGCTTAACGAAGAAGTAAGAGTAAGTGACACTAAGGTATAACAGCACGTACAATAGATTACATCAAATCATTTCAGAGCGTCTTTCTATTAAATAACAATAATTGGTAAGAAATAGTGCATTCCTAGTTGGTACACCTTATAATTACGATAAATAAAAACACCGCGGAAAGATGATGTTTAATCCGTAACGAGATTACCTTGCTTCGTTAAGCAATTATTCATCTGAATAATACGGCATTTAATTTCATTCGTCTCGTTTACATTTGAATATACATATTTAAATTGCACCAAACGTTCTGTAATATATCACGAGTTCCATGGAACAATTTAAATTTACCGATTATCGCAACTCGCCGCAACGATACCAAACGATAAAAATAGCGGAAGTGACGGATAACTCGAAGTTCGATTTCTTACCTCGTTCGGCGTCGCCGATTTCCGAAGTCACGATCATGTGAACGATGCACAGAATCAACAGCAAACACTGCATCGTGTACATCGACTTGTTCGTGCATTTTGATAATCGAGCGTTGGAAAAGCCGCGATACTCGACATTTTTTAAATACTGGTCATCGCCAACGCGCCGTTTCCCGCCACATTTGTATCCCCATGGACATTCGCCGCTGTTAACCACCGGATACACAGTCAGAAAAGTTTGAGGTTAACGATCGACGACGCCGATCGTCCTGCTACCAGCTAGAGTGTTTCTCAGGTAACTGACCGGTTCTCTACATTCCCCGTGCCACTCACTGAACAAACATTACCGTCGCGTACAGCCATCGTGCTCGCTGTTACGAGGATACCAAGGGAAACTGCAAACGTAACGGGTTAACCCTTCTATCAAGTTGATAGTTTAAAAGCCATGATCGCGCGCGCTTTTTGTTTTCAGCATAATATCCCCTGCGCATGCGCGAGTATAAGTAACGTAATTTCAAAGAAGAAAAGCTTTAGTTCTTTTGAAGGTTTGTAGACGGTGTAATTCGTTTAACATAAATTACGTAAATGACTGCTGCTGCATTTCGATCGTTTTACGATCAATTCTAGTAGTTTATTTCGTAATTGGAAAGTGAAAAAAGGTTTTTACAGTTCAGCGGACGAGTTGTCACGTTTTACGCACTCCGGAAGCATTTTCCAACGACGAGTTAACTCGTTATCTCCGGTTAACGGATTGACAGCGTTACGTGTTATTTAATCCTTTTTTATTTTCTATTGCGTAATCGCACAGCAACCTAGAGATCGTTAACTCGCATTGTATAGAGTTAGAGTATAGAGGTTCGACGAAAGGAAACGAAAGGTTTGTTGCTCGAGTACTTTATTAGAATCGTCGACGTGAAATGATAATGCACAGAGTAGAAAGCAATCACGGATTCATGGTCGTGATTGCGAAAGGGATACGAATGGAGTGAACCGGAAACCGTGGCCGTCGTTTACAATTGGTGAAAAGGAAAGCGTATTGCATCTAAATATTATATTCGTAAACGTTCCCTTCTCGGACAGATGTGGACACGTTTATATTATTTTTCACTGTGCTGCAACTATTGCCCCCTTTATAAGTTACGTAAAATAATAATTCACAAACAACATGAAAGGTGTAAAATTACTATACTATTATGACAATTAGCGTGATGCGTTAGCTACTTTCACCTCCTGAAATTCTACACTGTCAGGGACGGTTGTTCCGTATATGAAAATTGCGGGAAATGTATTTCGTATTTTTTTTTAATACTTTATTTCATTTTTCGTACAGATTTTACATTTTTTGTATCAACAATTTCGGTAACATATATGTTATTGGTTGAAAGTGCTTATTACTTCGTGTGATAACACTGTAAACTAAGGCAACCGATCAAACAAGAATTTATATATCACAATTGATTGCAATCACAACTATTAACTATTATTCATCGCACAGTTCGATGAAATGTATAATAATTTTTTTGATGCCAGTCGAAGTACCTTTGAAAGTTACAACAATAGTTGTAATATTTGTAAAGTTTTCTATGAATTGCGATATACCTATAATCTTGAGATAACTTATGGTATAAAATGAGAATTTATTCGTTACATTTATATCACAATTTTGCAGACTTATACTCTATAGCACGAGAGAATCATAAAAGCTGAATTATCGCTCACTGTGTGTTTAATTGCATACAAAAAACAAAATCAAAATTAGTTTAATTGCATACAAAGAACAAAATCAAACATAGTTTTAAAACTATGCTCTTCCATTAATGAATTATAAACGTGGTGCAAGAAGCTAATAAATGGCAATAATAATACAGTACAGGAAAGAAACTAGCATAACTTAAACCTTTAGCAATTAGTTCGCACAGGAATATTGTTGCGCGACAAGCAATCTGCGCGTCGTGTTATATCTTCTTCCAAAGCTTTTAAAGTTGCCATATGCAAACAGGCTAAAAACCGTTCAAAACTAAGAACATCCGTTCGTATTAGCAATACATTTTTTACAGAGCTGTAAATGTTATATATCAAGGGAAATTTGTTACAAAGTTTGTATAAAAATCTTTCTACATTTATACTATATTATTATACTATATATCAAATAGATATATGTATATATATATATGCATTGGATTATTCTGTGGGCATTGTCTTATAGAAATTTCTTATAGAAAGTCGAATATGATTCATACTTAAATAATCAACCCCATTGATTTCAACCAATGCTCTATGTACATGTTTCATGTTTTTTAAGTATAATCAAATATCATTACCATGATAAAGTAGCAAAGGTTTTATCTTAAACGTAACAATTTTGTGTACAGTTACATTTCTTTCATTTTTCTTTTATCTGATAAATTTTGATCGTCCGTGTACTTTTTCAGATGAATGCTTTATATCACCGTGAACAACAATATAGTTACTTTTCATTTATAAGGAGAATCATTAAAAGATTTCGTGTACGGTTCAATTTCAACACGGTAGGAAAAAACGCTGTACCAGTAAAACCATGATGCACATTATTTTTAATAGTAGCTGTCTTAAAACTTATGTCTGCATATTGGACACGATGGCGACCCCTGTAAGATTACATTGAGCACAATACAAATTTAATGAATTCTATAAAGAAAACTTGCATTTCTCTTGTAATCGTCTTCTTATCGTAATTTGTTTCCTTTCTACAACTCACCGACGACACGAGTTTCCATGTTTCTATACATTTTTTATGATAACTGTGAGAGCAAGCCAGTGTCATACAATTCTCAGATCTTAGTGGAGTGTAACATATAGTACATTCATCATCATCATCTGACCATCGTGTACTTCGTCTGACATTATTATCACGAATACTGAGAAAATATATTTTCAGGTATATATGTATATATATATATATATATATTACACAGTTATATAAGATTCGTATACGCATTTCGTTAAAACACTTACTTCGAATAGGAATGTAATTGCTCCTGCTCCTGTTCCGGTTCCTGCTGATCGCCTGTTTGGTTTACATACAGAAAGAACAAAAGTGTACCAAGAGCAACTGCAATGATCACGGCTGCCACTGCAGGAGCTGACATTTTTTATATATATATATATATATATGTATATTCAATGATTCAAATGAACGTAGAGCACTTCAATGAACGAAACTCCAGTACCGCTCGATTTGTCTCTGGTTTCCCGCAATGCGAAAACTCCGAAGGGATGTGCAAAATCCCCTTGACATAAACAACATAAAGCGCAAGACGCCGTTCACATTATCGATAACGATTCCTTTCCTACCTAAACATCTCGATGCGTAAACGAAAACACTGTACATATCTGTTTTTGCCGCCAGGCTGGCCAACATTATCCCTGTTCAGTCTTCGAATTGCAACCGTCGAAAGTAAAAATTGTTGCGAATCTTGTTCTTATGAAAGTTCAATTAGAAGCAATTAAGTTACTTGGACGAAAAATTAATTAGAATTTCAGCAATTATATGATATAGAGTAGAAAAAGATTTTATCGCCGATAATTGAGTTACATTTGCTCCATGTAGTATACAGGCTGCCTCATCGTTTTCTAGTATCATTTACCGAGGGAAGAACCTTTCTCTGGAAAGATAAAATGGAGACCAAATCCTATAAAGGAAATGATAAATGCGATTGTTATGTGAAATAAATGTTATCGAAGATCGATTATACTTACTTCACCCAGCAGGGATAAAAATGTTAGTTTACTAAAAAAAAAATTGGAAAGAAAGGTATACGTTGCCAAAATATAAAATTGCGATCTACGGGTATGTTAGCTTTGGCGTATTTTAAAGGAAGAAATACGATCGGGTGGCGAAATACTATGCATCCTGTGTATAATTTATGATGGGGACGCAGTCCTACGCGTGGTCAAAGAGTATCTTGGAAATGAATGAATGAAACCAAACATCCTGTCGGCAAGCGGTGGCTGGCGACCGCTCTGGGTCTTCCAGCTATCGAGTGTCGAGGGATTGTTTATGAGATAGAAGAGTGAGAGTTTAAAACATGGCAAGTGACCCGACGTCACGTTGCTAAAGAATAGGGACTCTGTTCCTGGAGGATCTGGCCACGGAGTGGGGAAGGCTATGCCTTTTGGTAAGAGGACTGTGTTGTACCCCATGGCACTTACCCCAGAACCTTGGAACATTGCAGTCATTTATAATCTCGAGCTAAATAATCTTGACGGATAAATTAATATCTAACAGGTACATACATAAAATGCATAGACATACTACTGCGGGAGCTACAAGATAGTTCCTGGACTTCTGGGAAGTTAAAGCTAAAGCGATACGCCAAATAAGATTTTATCTCACTACGTAATACCTTAATCTATAGGACTTACATCCATTTACTTTGCCACCTTCAATATCTTACGGGAAATCCGAGAAATAGCAGAGCATAATTTTTTTAATTCAAAATTAAACGTATACGAATAAAAAATACTATTCCTACGTTTTGCACATTATTCGTAAAACATAAGGAAATTATAGTGATCTAGTACAATTGTTACATGGCAAGGGTATTTTATTTTAAACAATCATTATCTAACAAACGATACTGTTTCCTTTGCAGCACATATAGATCTTTATTTTTCAACAGTTATAAAACGATACATTTATGCCTATTTACATCAATATTCTTATTGAATCTAAGAAACGAAAATTATATAACGCATGTATCTGAATCGTTGAAGATATTTGTGAAAAATCTACCGCGATAATTTTCTATCAATAATATGTTACGTTTTGTAACATTAAACTGTTTTTCAGTTATTGTTAAGTAGAGACAGCAGAATATGTTTCCTGTACTTAAATCAGTGATAACTATCATTTCCTCGTGTGATTTTCTTATGGATAATACGCACAGACTAATTTAATAACATTTTTTATATCCAATGTAACAGACAACTGAGCAATGCAATATCACTTTACGAGTACGAGATATTTTCCAACTTAATTCGGTCCAAGTATTAACTTGATTGCCAGGTAAATTGCACCTATCACGAGTATCTTATTGACGACTTGTTTCAAATCTGGCAGTCTAAGGTTGCCGCGGAGTGAGGGGATGATAATGCAACAGGTGTAAGAGAAGAAATTGAACGATCGATAGACTGCAGTTGCGGCGCTTGCTGTTTAATTAACATATGTCGAAGACATTGCGCCTCCTCTCGAAGCGTTAGCACTTGTGCTCTTAAAATTGCGTTTTCGTGTTCCAGCATCGTTGCCCGTAATGCAATCTGTAATACAATTTCAATGAAATCAACACGACACGAAGGTTTCATTCGTTTTAACAATAATTGCTTCACGTCGAACCTACGGGTAGATTTTATTGTCAAATAAATAATTGGAGGACAATTGAATTTCTACTCACATGATCTTCACGAATTTTACGAGCATCGCGAGATTTTTTCGCGGCTTGATTGTTACGTTTACGTCTTTCATAATATTTCTCATCCTTCTGTTCATCCGGAATCGGTTTCTTCTCGCTTCTGGGTCGTCTGTGCCCGCTCATAATGATGTTCGTTCCCAAAATCTGACGATTTACCATGCTACCTGCTTTACAGACACATATTCAATTGACCATCATGGAGTATAAACATTTGAAAACAAAATCTTGAATTATTATTGACATTAAGTAATTTCAGGTTACATATATTTGCTATGTCAGAGGGGATGACGGCAAAAACAATTGCCCCGGGTGAGGATCGAACTCACGACCTTAAGATTATGAGACTTACGCGCTGCCTACTGCGCTACCGAGGCGCTTCAGGGTACGTTTATTTGTTAATTAATATATCGGATAAAATACTAAAAATAGCTATTAAATTATTTGTTTCATTGAACAATTCAAGTAAACTAAACTTACTTGTATTAGTACTTCCAAACGGTGGCGGTACGCTTATCGATTGCATTAAAGGGGGTACTGTGGTTATGAAAGGTGGTTGAATCAAGGATCCTGGAAGTGAAAAGGCGGCTGTCAAGGATGAGGGTATTAATGATGACGATGTTCGGCTAATTGCTGCATCAGGTGAACTAATAGTCTCTAGGGGATCGGCAATTCCAAAGTTGTAGTTCTTATAATTATGTGGCTCGTATCTGCAAATATCTGTAAAAAATCGGTATGTTATACATATTATCATTTCTAATCGTGCCAATATTATTTTAAAATCAATGGGAAATATGACAAATTATGTAGCGATGTTACTTTAAAAACCATATCTAATAACCGATCAATCAGTTTAATGTTATTTTTGCAGCAATATATTAATGAATACTATAGAGAAGAATTTATTGTACAATGGGAAAATCGGATTTGGTTTAAAGATAGTTGATACCACCAGCCCCTGTGGCCTAATGGATAAGGCATCGGTCTCCTAAACCGGGGATTGTGGGTTCGAGTCCCACCAGGGGTAATTACAGCAATTATTTTTTTCCTTTCAGTAACATAAAACGAATGCCACGTTCCTGTTGTCTACTAGTAAATATGAAAAAGGCAATACTGTTTTACGATAAGCGGAATTAATTAATGTGAAACAATAATTTGTACCAGAAATATTTACAATTTTATCAACAATATAACAATTTCAGTAATGTTTGCAGTTAATTTATATGCGCGATCAATAGTCGAACGTTTAATAATGAGTAACATTGCGTGTTTCTCCGGAACGTTTGTGGCTGTGTGTATTTTATAAAGATACGAATGATTATACAGTTGAAATATAGCAAAACGAAATTCCTGTATAAAAACGAAGTCTAATATGGACGTAAAAAAGAAATTGAGAATTAAAAATGAGGCAGAAGTAAGGGTAGATACTGGATGAATATAGAAAAATGAAATTATTACTAGAAAGCTAAAAAAAAACTCCACCGTGACAATGTGTCGAACATCTGTTACACATTGCCGTGACCAGGATTCGAACCTGGGTTACTACGGCCACAACGTAGGGTCCTAACCACTAGACGATCACGGCTATTGGAGGATTTGTAAATCAGCTGGAAATTGTTTAAAAAGAAATCTTCCACTGACCAACTTATTAAATTTTTAGCAATATAGCTTATTATTATACTGTTTTGTAAATGAGCGAAGCATCAAAGCACGTGGCTTGCAAATAGCAATTCATAATGGAGGTACAATGGATATCATAAACGCTAATATAATTAGATTTAATGCTGCATAGATACGCGTTCATTAGTAATAAAAATAATGTATGTCCATATTAGTACCGTATCTACTTAAGAATAATAGCCTTAAATATTCACAAGTAGACAATTCTCCTTAATTCTAATATTTCTTTTTAATCCAGTACCGCTCCCACTATTTCACCATATGCTAAATAATATTAGCGATACATAGACGATTAACATTGTATATCAAAGTAAAATATAGAAGAGGTATGTACTATGTGGCACAAAAAAGAATAGCGAATGAACCGAAACTTCCAAACATACCAGACGTTGGCGTGAAGAGGCTGTAACTCCTCAAAAAGTGAAACGCAGAGAACGCATCCGACACTGTGCTTTCGCTACAAATCGTTCTTGCATGCGCGTGAGAGCTCATTCCTCTGAGACAGATAAAATATAAAAATTCCAACAACACTCCTCAATATAGCCAAATCATTTCTCTTTCGTCGCAGGAACAAATGATGTCAGCCAACATTTTCTCAATCTTCTATTTATCTTCGTAAATTCTTCTCAATTCGATATGAATGTTAAACTTATTGAATCCATCCGAAAGTTCCTCCCGAGTTCCTCGAATCTTCCCAAACAAAACAAACACTGTATCCTCCTTCTCCTTAGAATCAACGTTATTACAAACGCTTCACTGCTTAATTTCCTCGATGCCTTCACCAGAAATACCTTTTTAACTCGGATCCTCGACAAAAGTGCGGTTTCTAAAAATTACATCCGACTCCTCCGCAAGTAAACTTCTTCACCGCGACTTCGCCCTCCTATCAAGTCTATTAACAAGGCATGTCGCATGCTTCGTTATCGCGTACGATACTACTGTAAAAGCATCTCCAATTCGTCGTCGCGAGGGGTAGTTCCGCCCCTCCGTGCATGCGCATCATAGAACAGGACTATTGTTCCGCCCCTGAATCGTTAGGGGTGAGTAGTCAGACAGTATTTTAAGTGGTCAAGAAAGGCAAAAGCCGTCCTGGCTGGCCAATCCCCGAGATGGTCCTGGGAACCGTAATCGTTTAGCCTTACGCACGTATCACGACCCTAATCTACAATCTACCGCTATAATAGGTCGTCGGGCTTCTCGTATCTTGTATGATTGAATGATGAAGATTATCATCAGCATCGCGGCGACAATTGTTGCCGACGTTACTATTTATGAAACACGCTTCTGCAACACTTCTTCTCGGATGCGCACTCCTTTTATTCGATTGCTGATTAAAGTCGCTTTGAGTAGCACTCCCCGTAGAATATTTTTGTTTATTTCATGCAGATCTGTAAGAAGAAACGGGTTGAATCGATGGATATTTAATACTGTATATTTTTTTTCAGGGGTGACGGTGTCCGACAGTTTTTGTACGATGCATTATAAACGCATTTCAACCTGTACTGTAAGTATATACTTTCATTTTACCTTGTCTCTTGCTATCCCCTCGCCTTTTTACAAAGTTTCCTACGGCGTTTAACTACCTGTACCCGCGTCCGCACACATATAACACACTACGCTACACCATCAGGAATCAGCTACGTGTATCTAATGTCTCTGGGACAATCAGCAGCTGACTCTTCCATGTTACCTACGAATGTTTAATGCGCTGATAATTGTTTCTGTTCGACCTCATCAATGTTGCAACCCCCGATGTGGATGGCAATCAATGGTCAAAAGATCGATTGCTCTACGTGGGAGTTAGGTGGTGCTGCAACAGAGCAAGCAGGTCCTTTGACCTTCGCGTGCCTGTGGCTTTGTATCACGGAACATGATCGGCCCAGGTCAATCAGAATATACGTATACATACTACATACTGTTAAAGGCTAATTCGATCGTTAAACATTTTTATCTTTTTATTTGTTTGCCATTAAGGTGACCAATATGTTTGTACGATTTCCACTAGCGCGATGAACTTGCCCCAAGAAGATTTTCCATTTGGTAGTATCGGTAGCCTTTATATTCCAGAGCTGTTCCAAACTCTGCTATATTCGGGTAACGATAGAAAAGTTTTCATTTTTCACTTATAGAACGTCAAGGTAACAGGGCCGGAGAGCAGCCACGTATTTTGTTCGTGTTCTCACGTGTTCGTAGGTTCAAAGTTAGTAACAATTGCCATTGAAAGAAATTATATTTCCAGACTTACAAAAAAACCCACGTGCTTATTGGGCAAAGTTTATTCATAGCTTACCACTTCTGTTCATCCAGCTGCACTGTATTTATCATTATTACTTTTGTGTGTTTACGAAGCAGGAAGTGCGACATTAGTTCGTTCTGTAACAAAAATTATATAAACCGTAGTCGCACGAAAGAAAGCTGCAGGTGCGACGGTGATTTACGACGTAGCGTGTCGTTTTCGTACGCGAAATAGGGGGGTCGAACGGCGTGGATTGTATTGCCTGTTCAAATTTAACTGGGGGGGGGGGCGCACCACGGGTTAAATAACACCATTTGTTATCGCAATATCTAATTTAACGTTGAAGGGTGATGCGCCCCGGCCATGTGGCCGCGATCACACGAGGTACTGGCACAGGTGCCTTAGGAACAACAGTTTGCTTCCGCAAGTCCACCAGGTGTAGCAATAAGAAACAAGGTGAATCATTTCCAAACATACTTTTAAACAAGCTTCTCCTCATTTCTGTAATGTTCAATCTGCATCCATATACCATCTCTTTCATGGTGCTTTAAATTTCGTTCTCAGGGCAATCACACCGATAGTATCTAAATGTAGCATGGCATAATTGTTGTTTCGGTTCACCTACGATCAACTTCTTCCTGGTAATTTATATCAACTATATTAAACAGCAGCCTCGCAATTCTAAAGATATATGCCTGCAAAGAAATTGATCGAACGAAATTTAAATTAATGTTCACGTTCCGATCGAACATGCTTTACTAATTTCTACACTTAATTTAGTATTTAATTGTGTGTACAAACATTCCACTCTAAAGCATACCTTCGAACGATATTTCTGTAACAAGCAATCTTGCAATCGTAAGGGTACCAATATAATGTCTCCTGAGTAATTGAGTCCATCGAGCTTCGCGTCCATCCAAACAGAAATAATCAACGAGGCCTATACCGGCATTTACGACTCGCATTCTCGTGCCTCTGTCGGTCGCTCGTTATCATTATGTGGCTGGATTCGCGATAGCGAACACCCTCGCGGCTCTTGCTCGCTTGTTCTCTGCTCGTGCGAACCGAAACACCTGTCCGCGACCAGCGGGTAACGTGACATCACGTCATGTGACCGAAACCCCTTGATGGATTCCCCATGATGGTACCCGGCCTCCCCTGGTAATCTGCCTAATCGCTGTCCTGGAAACGACGGATTAACACACTTGGACTATATCTTTCTGCTACCATCGCCTTTCGCGCTCTCGTTCCTCTGCTTTCCGAATGTTCACGAGAAATCTTGATCGCTCGTAAAAACCTACGCCTCCCCCTGTTGAAACAGAGATTGCACGAAACTTAAGGCCGAAACTTGCAAGTCGTTTTCAGGCAGCTGCAATTGAAGACCTCGCCGCAGTAATCGGTGTAGCGTATTCTCTGCGCCGATCGATCGGCCATGTGTGAAAATATATAAAACTTCAACAGGTACAGTTTTATTAAAAAGATGGTGTTGCCTGGCTTTTGGACCGAGGTGTTCAGTTATTCCGCTGTTAACCCTAACGATTTCAAGTGGCAAATCGTATTGCAACGTCTGTACGTAGTTATTCACCGAACAGAATGCTATCCAATTGCCAGTGAGGGGGGACATTTTTGTCAAAATATTTGTTCTCCATGCTCGCCGTATCGTACACCTTGAAGCGACATCATGGCGAGGGGGTCGCGTGTCTGTCCCTTAATTTCATCCACCGTTTACCAGCCTCGCGTAGGGGGCAGGGATTCCTCTTTCACCCTCGCACGAAGTCACGTATTCGTGACGCCCGTTGTTTCACAAGTCGGGCAAAGTTATCTCATCAAGTCGTCACGAGGACGCGACCCCGCTGCCCCTGGCACGTTGGCAAAAGACGCGATTAAACTTTTCTTACTTCGCCCGGGTTCGCCCATTTACGCCGCTTCCCTCCACTCTGCTCTCCATCTACGTGTTTCGTGTCAGATGTGTGCTGATTAGCGGGTTTCCCTTGACGTGCCTTCGTTTACGCGTCCATTGTGCGGCCGAATCACCTGCGATGAGCGATTAACGCGCCTCCGTTTACTTTTACCTTCGAGTTGCCTGATTTTTTCCCCTTCAGCCACCGCGAATGATGCGGCAACGCTCTCCGAGATCCACCGCGACGATCGAATTGTCCTGCTGTTATTACGAGAAGTATCACCGAAATAATCATATACGATTTTAAAGTGAGCACGGGATCTGTGTTGATTTTGGAGTTAATTTTGTTTCAAATACCTTTGTGTGCTTAACTGTTGGATAATTCGATTCTTTGCCACTGATGTTTATCCTTTACTCTGATTTACATAATAACATTAGAAAATATTATTCCGATTCTTTAGTAAGCAGAACTTAATCATTTAGACTGTTCGATCACGTAAGGCGTGCGGAACGTACACAATCCTTCAGTTCCCAGACTGTTGGCAAATTGTGGCTTACCGCGCTGGCACGGTTCATATCCGCACTCGTCCAGGTAATTCTTGGCTAGCCAACTCTTTGTTGTTATCGTACGCCAACGAACAAGCTGGGCCATCGCCAAATTCCAAGAGAAAACGCGGAGAAATCAAGCTGTATCTCAACTGCCTTCGATGCACAGTAGTGCATGCATAGCTTTTCATCGCCTTACTCCATGTGCTGCTAAGAAAAATGTTGGTGAGGAAATCGAGTGCAAATATTCTTTTTAGTAGTAAACTGCAGCAAGTTAAACTTCTGTTTTATCCGTATTTTTCTCGCTGGTTAATAATGTAATTATTGAGGTACACAAAGATAAATTATCTTTTGTAATTCTGTTCTAAAATTTCATTAAAATAATCTGATTGATATTTCGAGGAGGATGCTTTGAAAGTTTAAAATAGCCCCCTTTGGTGAGCTTTGGAAATTTACCGCTGACATGTTTGCTATTAATGTAGGCAAGGGTTGCTATTTAATAAAAGCAAATAATTTCATTACATAGTTTTATCGGGACAATATACACTCTGGCGACTGGAGAATTCATAGTGATTTACCATTCACTGTTACTGTTGAAACAAAAACATGTCGCTTCCGTGTGCGGACAGACATTGTTCGGTGACTACTTCTTATTAATATTTTACATACATTTCTCCCTCCAGTGATCAAATTGCTCCTCCTTTTTTTCCCTCTGCAGGCTAACACACCGCCCCCAGACTATAGCATGTTCACATTGTGTTATTTAAATTGCAAATCGATACTGACGCGTGCAAAACACAGTTACAGGCGAAACTCGTGTGCTCATGTAACTACTCAAGGCAAGATGGATCTGATACGTCTTGAAAAAGTAGGACAATTAGGCCTTCTTCTTGAACCCAATGTAGTACTCCAATCTTTAGGACTAGTGAACATCTAAAATATTGTAGTAATTACTGGTATACTATTATTATCTGAAGAAATTTTAACTTTCTGTAAATACTTTCGATATTCCCAATGTTCGTAAAGTATGGAACAGTATTTTCTCTTCGATCTGAATTCTTCTGACTTACTCACTATTAACTGCTTCCTTCAAGGTGATCTGCAATTAAGGCATATATTCTGATAAACGATAATCTTCAAATTCACACGTTACGACACAAGTATAAGCTCTTTTTCTAAATTTTGTAAGCCAACCGCTACTACTAAATATGGATAAATTGAAACGCAAAAGAATACCAGACAAAGATGCGAGCAAGATACTTAATGAAATTCTCGAAGAAGATAAAGCGAATAAAGAAGACGAAGACGAAGACGAAGACGAAGGCGAAGGCGAAGGCGAAGGCGAAGGCGAAGGCGAAGGCGAAGGCGAAGGCGAAGGCGACGATGATGATGACGACGACAACGATACTGATGAAGCAGAACCTTGTGCAGGGGATTGTGCCAAAGAGGCCACAGTTAAAAAGGTTCACAATTAAATACAAAGACACGCGAACTTTTTTTTAGTAACTTAAAATTTCTTTCCAATTCAATACAAAATTCTCACGCTTTAAATATTTGTTTTCGTGGAAAACACCTAGACATTTTTATAATAATTTTTGTAAATCTATAAAGACGCTAACTGTACTTATCCATATAACGATAAACTACTCCATTCTACTGGCGTCACTATTATTCAAATTTCAGCCGCACCCTGTACATACACCCTTTCATACATAATTAATAGTTGCTCATCAATTGTCATTGTCACCTTCAACCCCATACGAATTTCGAAGTTATCTCCGCATCGAACAACTTCTTACCATTTATCAGCGATTGAACATGAGCCTAAATAATAGACAACTATATTCGATGATCCAGCACATAAGATGCTAAACGTTTCATTCCTGAACCATACCTGAAATAAAAATTCCCGTATGAAATCACCACTTTAAATTGACACACCCAACAATCCTTCCCCTACATGTTTATTATAACATTTGTGTGCCCCTGTGGAATTGTGTTTTCCAGCCTATGCACCGCATTTTTTATATCGCCAAATTAAAACGATACGTAATTCTTTCCAGAAATTATGCGAGTGCATACGCATTGCGGAGAATTCGTCAAGATTTTCGCTGCGCGTGATGGAGGCAATGAGATCGTTGCAGGAAGTGGAAGACACCATGATACCAACATCAACAGCCGAGGATATCGTCGACTATATTCAAGAGAATTATCGCGACGACGGTGATCTTTACGCTCAGGTGCGAACCGCGCTGAAACAGGTCTGTTCCCAAGGGTTAGTTCTGCGTCAAAACTCAACGAAACAGCCGATGCAGGCGTAAATTGTGTCTTGCGTGAGACACGATCGCGTTTCAAGGCAACTGTAAAACATTTATTTCGCTTCCAGTCCACGGATGGACCAATTTTGTTTGTTGTTTATTGTTAGACCGTTAGTCGTATCCCTTTCATCGGTGCTTTCATCTTCAATAGAAGTTCGTTTGTTCTGCGACTAAAGTCGCTTCTATGCATTATTCTCTCCCGAAACTCTACCTTAATAATTCAGAACAATCATTTGCCATCAAATCCCCACGGTAGATTCGTCATGGAATTAGTGGAGAACGAGTACCATTTTGTCGGGCCGGATGCGATCTCGATGAATCAATTCACCTGTACGAACGAACGAATGGACTGTTCGTTATCCTTGCCAGTTAAAAAACCAAGACATCGTAAAAGGAGGACCCATAAAGACGACGACTGCGATTGCAGCGGATCAGTCGAGGAAGAAGGAAGAAATACGAGAAGAGTGTCTCAAAATCGAAGGAACGATATCGTACCCGAAGAAACACCTGATTGTTCTTATAGCGGGACATTGACCGACGATGAATGCGTGTGCGAAGATGAAGTACAACAGGCACGCGCGAGAAATAGATCAGAAAAGGAAAGAACATCCCGAGATGTTGAAAATAATGGCGATGGTAGGATATACGAGGGCAGCCAAATGAATATGGCTGAAGAACATTCATTAGGCGCTTCTGGGAGACAATGGAATGGTAGAAGAAGAAGAGGAACAGCGGATATAATTCGTAGAAGGGCGAATGGAAATAGTGAGGAAGAAGATGCAGCTATATCGCAGGCTGTGGACGATATTTATCGGGAATTGGAGGATGAAAATCCGGGAAGATTGAGAAATAACGAAAAGGAATTGAAAGAATGGATTAAGCGTTGCCAGGAGGAATGCAAGCAACGAAACAAACGGCGGGGATAGATGAAGTTTTTCGTTAAGCCTGAAATTATTACGACTGGTGCTCATTTAAATGATAGCTCTTCAGGATGGATGACTTTTCACCTGTTCTTCATTCTATATATATTTCCTCTTTTTCTTTTGAAGATACCAGTGGGTGATGAAATTATTAGAGACAAAATACGAGAAACATTTTTTCTGGGCCTGTAGAAATAAAATCACAATGTCAAGGTTTTTAAATTGGATGAAGTTTAATTAACAATTAAAAGTCTATTAAAAATACACGAAAGAATTAAACTTTGCTACTGTAATTATGCGAAATTAATTGATTTCATGTGAAATCGTCAATTTATGCAGGTATCTTTTTTTTAACGCTGTTTTTATCATTTTCAGATTTGTAAGAATATTCGTAAACAAATAGAAATTGAATTCCCTGTATTATTTGAACTCTTTTGTTCTTATGTATTTATTTATTTTTCAATTGTTTATTCATTATTGAGCGTGCGATGTAACGCTAAATCCAGAGAAAGTCGTAAAGACTTTCCGTCTCGACCTGTGGGTATCAAGTATCCGGAATCCACCGCGATCGAGAGTGCATTACGAATATAACATTTCATTCTATTTTCTACGAAATATAGCAGTGTATAAAATTCAAAGTAATTCAAGTATCATCAGCGAAGAATATAATCTAAAATAATTTCAACTTATACCTGCATTTGTGTATGTACGTGGGTGATGTATGAGTTTTTTTCTTGCATATCTTCTGCGAAACTTATTGCACGCATTATTACGCTGCCTTCGGACGCTATTGGTATACGCAACCTTGCTTAAATACTTGTACACCAAATCAGAAACTGTCGATTTTTTATCGTGTCGTCGAAGAAGACTCTGCTCGGGATTTCTATTATTTTTATTCCGAAACGCTAATCTATTTATGAATTATTTTCTATTAGAACAAAGAGCACGTATTAATTGAGTTAATTTAATATCTGACTTCCCGTTACCTTACTTCCTCTCCTTCCATTCTTCTTTTCTCTGTTTCTTTTTTGCATCGGTAACCTCCGTTTCTCCATGTCATTTCTATTTTATTTTCTAACTTTTATTCTAATTCATCACAAGATAGAGGGTGGTAAAATGCGAAAGTTTGGATATAAACGGGTTCGATTGATCAGTGCTCTATTACTCATTTAATTTAATATCGTGTTCTAAATAAGAAAATTGTCTTGTCTGTAAAAAAAGGCAACGCGCGTCGAATTAAAAACTTTGATTTCAAATATTTATACCATCGGTGATAAGAAAGTTTGCAACTAAACTGTTTTACCACGGGGTGTAATAATTGTCCCTGATAGACCGACATAGTTCTGATCTAGTTCTGTTAAAAGCTACGAGTAGCGCTGTCGCATCACATCGATGCGGCGTCGCAGTCGATGACAGTAAGTAGTTTACATCATGGCGGTCGTGTAGCTGTCAACATTAATCAATCCCGAATATAATAATGTCTAATAATAAGGTGGTAATACAAATTATTTAAACAAAACGTATTTCATTTTATATTTCTGCATCCGCCAAGTTACCACGCGTACCACAGTCTAAGCGTTATTTGAATTCTCACGCGTTATCATTATAATTTCACGAACTTGACATTTCAACGTTAGAGTGTACATTAACTGTCAGCCTCGAATTTATTGACTTTTTTTCTAGACAAGCATACAATAGCTACGCAAGTGTAATAACAGTTACATGTCGTTTATATTGTTACAAAAATTCGGACCATATATCGAAGAAAGTGAATTTGTTCATTGTCGTGTGAAATATAATGACATTCGAGAATTAAACATTAAGCATTCATTTTAGGGGGCAATCAGAAAGATTTCGAGCAGCAAAGATGGAAGACAAACTAATGTTAAATCTAAATCAAAGACTTCGTCGCCCAATGGAGAGTCGGGTGATTCGGAGAAGCTAGACATAAGACTAATGCGAATGTCTCAAACCCTCGAAAGGACAAAGGAGAGCGACAACCTCTCCAAGTTAACACATAGCGTACCATCCAGGAAAATCGATACAAAACTTAGCGCAAATTCGCTTAGAAACATGCCTGTTAAACAAAGCATATCCTCGTCGTCCAAATCGAATATTAATAGCTCTAGGCTATCTGCGAGAAGCGTTTTACCGTCCAAGACTTTAACCATCCCTGTAAAAAAGCCTAGTACTAATAATGTTGTAAAAAGCAGTAAAAGCAGCAGTGGAAGAGTACCGAGTAGTTATTCGGAAAAGAGGGGACTGAGTACGGTATATATACCACAATCAATGACAAATAAACTTCATGCTAAATTAGGCAGCAAGGATGCAATGTTAACATCGAAAAGTGATGAACAAATTAAAATGCATTCAAATGCAACAGACGCAGCGGAACCAAAAGCAAGGTCTAGACAGCGTAGATTGTCAAGAACATTGAGTCCGAGCGAAGTAAAAATGTTGCATTCTGCTACAAGTACAAAGGACACAACGCAAAACGTCGAGCCAAGCAAATATGATCGCGTGGAATCATCAGGGGTAGATAATGAATATGATTATGAAGATGATTTTGAGGTAAACAGCGAAAATAAACTTTGATAAATTCAATAAATTGTAAAACTCAATCTAATTGTAATTATTTTACAGGATTACGAGTCCGATTTTCAAGAGTGCACAGACAGCGAAACATCCGAAGTTAGCGAAGAAACGAGCACGAACCATGGTAGTTCGCAATTGGATCCGATTGAATTGCAGACAGCGAAACAAGTATTAATATTTATTTTATCGAACAACCATATGAATCGTGAGAATTCTTTTACTCCAAGTTATCTTTACTATAGCGCAAAGTTGTGATTAGTGCCGAACAAAAGGAGGAAGAACATATGCATGATTCTGGTCATTACGAACTAACAGAAGCGAGGAAGAGAGCAGCAAGAATAGAATCAATCGTGAATGATCCAAAGCTATCGTCCCTTCTTGAAATAAAACAACCAATTAATAAATCATATAGGTTTGTTCTAAGTAAAATCAAGTTTCAAGGCTACTGAATAATGTGCATTGTACAATCTGTATTGCTCTCCCATTAAATATTTATAAAGTTGATAAATAGCTGCCGATGTAGTACTCATTTTAAGAATAATTTAAAATACGTTCGTGTACCTTTTTTTATATAGTGAGGACAAATTGGAAAATAAATCATTACCATTATCTACCGATGAAGGGTTCGAGGATAGCCGTTCTGGCGATTTTGCGAAATCACCACCCCTCTCACAAATCTCGTACATCGATTTTCGTAAAGTCAAAGAGGATAAAAAAGCAATGGTAATAAATGTAAGTGAAGCACAAAACGAATAAATTATTTATTAATAATTATATCCATCATTGCTTTCAGAAATCGAAGAAAATTCTAAGCAGAGGGGAAGAACTGTTAGAAATGATAAAATTAGATGTCATGGAGTGGTCTCTGTTAGAGTGTTCTCCTATATCGTACGAAGATTTTATTAGAAGTTATGGAAAATTAAATGCTCAACAGGTACCAACATTGTTGAAAAATCATAAGCATTTGAAGGTATTAATTACGAAATTTATTTTCAGACGTCCACGCAAACCGGTGAAGATAACATTGATATAGAAACGCAAACCGAAAAAATTGTCTCTAATAATAAGTGGACGCAATTTCCAATAACATGCAGAACAAATTTAAAAACCAAAGAAGATTTAGATTTATTTCGAATGGTATATCAAATTGTTTGAATGTTCAGGTATTATTATGCTAACAGATATCGGTAAAATATAAAAAAATTTTAGGATCAAATTGGTGTCGGGAGTGATAGCGATATCGAAGCTACGAATTCCTTGCCAACGCCATCGTTCGATATTTTACGATTAAATGATTTTATAAGTCGCGCAGGAAGAGTAATGTTATCTCTATTAGAAGAAAGACGATTCGGTGGCAATGTATTCAAAAACGAAGACGATATACTATTCAGTGATGGTGCTGTTAAACTGTCTATAGATTCAATAACATTCTTGGCTGGCAGAACCGTTACAATAATTCACTACTCAGAGGTCTTAAATAAAATTCTGTTAACTATCCATTCTCCAGCTGAAGAGGTAAAGATTAATTATTGTGAAATCAAATTAAATGCAAGACAATAAGGAATATACCTATACTGTAATACTTTAAACAGGAAATCGAGACCTCGAACAAACAAGACTATATAACTGATTGTTGCATCGGATGTGTCTGGAATATTTTCGAACCGTCGATGCCAATCAAATTATTTTACTCTGCCTGCCCGATAACTGCGTGTTGCTTTCATTTAACGAATTACAGTGTTGTGTTTGCTGGACTTCAGGATGGGTAAATTATTTTTCTAGCTGTTTACAATTATTGCAATAATATATCTTACAAAAAGTAGCAAATTAATTTTTATCCACAGATCGATAAGCCTCTGGGATTTAAAAGAGGATGAAATGTGGCATCACAAAGTATCAGATAATGCCAATAAATTGGATTGGACGATAAGAATGCCTACTTATACAACTGCTACGTATACAGATAGTGATAATTATACCTCACAAATTGTCGCGTTGCGTATACTATCCAAAATTGAAGAAAAGTCATTAGAACGGCGTAACAATAAATTTGTACCAATACAGGTTTGTTAAAATTACTGTACGCATTATTTTATAAATGGCCGCATCGGTTATTAATATTTTGGTATTGTTTATAACAATAGATATGTAGTTTAAATGAAAATGGGTCTCTTATTATATGGAGTGTTTTACATAACATGGGCAAAAAGGTCGAAGATTTAGGACTGTCGTTTTGGGGTAGTATACGACTTGTCAAAAGCCAACAACTACTTTTGCAATCTTCTAATAAAAAAGAGTAAATATTTAATATACATCTTTATTTAACTTTTTTCCGTCTTAACATATTATTAACATCATTCCTATTCACATCGTTTGACTGTTTAGAAGGATTAATGCAGCTACCTTTATCGATATGCATGTAGATTGCGTTGATAATAACAGCCTTTACGTCGTTACTAACAGTAGCAGTATCTTGCATGCTACTTGCATAGGCAACAAAGCTAATCCTGCTATGTACACAAAGTCAGATACTAGTAAGTTATCAATAGAATGCATTAATTTTAATTCACGTATCGTTAAAAATTCGTTCATCTTATTTTTCAGGCCCCTGTGGGAACATAACTTGTATGGATACATGTCCATTCGAAGAATCGTTATTTTTGGTAACATTTTTTCCAGCGTTTAATGTACGAAACTTTATTATTTCGTAAACTAAAAATTAAATATTTTTATTATTACAGGTTTGCTGTGACGATGGAACAATTCGATTGCATTCTATAAATACGGAAAAACCAATTTTGCAATTAAAAGATGAGGACAATACGTACACGATTAAGGCAGTTCAGTGGTCAAGATCAAAGGCTTTTACATTTTTTGTATTAGACAATAATTCATGGTAAGAGGGTATAACGAAGTAGCCATCCATTAAAATTGATTGTTTTTATAGTAAATACTATTTTCGTATTTATATTTTAGTATTTATTTGTGGGATTTAAGCAATAGTGATATATATCCATCGCATGCAATAAACATGCGAATAAGTGGATGTATAACAAGTATGCAATTATCATCCTGCAAGATAAAACGGGATATGTCCCATCAATACTTGGTACGTTCTTATATATTCAAATTCATAAAATAATAGTACAATATATGGTACATTTCTTTAGGCACTTGGAACGGAATCTGGGAATGTAGAGGTACACAAATTGAAACAGAATTTTTATTGTTCGAAGGAACAGAATTGTTCGTTGGAACTAAATACTTTTAAGCGATACGTGACGATTTTATAACAAGAATGATGTCGCTAATGCATGGTGCCCGAAGGGGTTGAATGTTTTTATACTTACAGTGATTTAAAGCATAGACTTTTTACATGTAGTTCATACACACGTGTATATTTAATTCGTATTTAAATAATCCAATCACGATACGTGTGTCCGTCCATAAGTATTTTCTAAACTATTGCAACGGTTCAACGAACGAAACACATTTGTACAAAACTATTACTATTTACTGCGCACGTAATATCACACGAAACCACGGCAAATCAATCCGTCCATAAATTGTATACAAACGGTAGTTTTATAAATGTAAATAGATATTTCAATAATATATCATTGTTCTGTAATGAAATTTTATTACAATGTATAACACTTTATAATAGAAAAAGGGAAACATATTTATGCATAGGCATTTGGTAAATTACGCAACAGAGAGACAATAGAATATATAAGGACCATGTTGCTGTACCGGGAGCTGAAATCTTTTGCGCCGCTACAAGGACCTTGATTCACGAGTTCATTAAGCATATTATAGTAACTCGGTGCTCGTTGTATTTGATAAACTTCGAATTGTAAATGCTGCGTTCCTTCCTGAAAAAGAAAAAAAACATTTGCATTTGTTTTCGATAACTTATCCATCATAGTAGAGAACTATACATCTACGTGCATTTACGCCTCCTTTACTAAATTCCCGGTAATATATTTGCAATGTGCGACTATTGCTCTTGGGTCGATCAGATTTTAGCGAGAATTCGAACCGAGGCGAAACCGGTGAAAAAAAAACGTCGCGAGTACGTAGATCCAGTTATAGTGGTTCATGGAGGCGCTGGGCAGATTCCAAGGAAAATGCGTGATCGGATGCTTCTTGACGTACGGGAAATATTATTTAAAAAGGACCAAAGTCAATTTCCCTTTAATGGAAAACGAAAGTTGATCTGAATAGGTTAAAGAGGCTGCAATAAAATCGTACAGTGACCTTATCAACGGTGGCAGTGCAATTGACGCTGTAGAGCGAGCAGTTTGTTATATGGAATGTAAACCATTGTTTAATTGCGGAAAGGGAGGTGCCTTAAATGCTAACGACGAGGTCGTCATGGATGCCGCCATTATGACAACCGATGATGCTGGATGCGTGGGTGCCGTTCGTGATATAGAACACCCTATCAGCTTAGGTTCATTTTATACAATAAATAATGAAATAATCCTGCCTATTACGATACAAGCTGATAACGAAATTCTCATATAATATAGCAAGGAAAGTTTTAGAGAAAACGGATCACGTGTTGATCGTTGAGAGCGGTGCTCAAAAATTTGCCTTGGACCAAGGAATCCCAATTTTACAACCGGGTGCATTAAACATGCCGGAGTCTGTAACTTCGGAGCAGTTTGAATCCTCAATGTATTTCACGGATGAATGTAATTGGAACAATGACGATGAAGTGGAAAATCACGTTTGCGATTCGGATTGTGTTATAAAACGATCTATACAGGGAGAATCGTATCCTTGTTGCGTGCAATCTGATTCCATCAGCGATTTTTTCCACGAACCGATGGTTTTGCAGGTTTGTCCATTCTTTATCATTCAGAAAAATTCATATAAAAAAAGATTCGAAAATATTTATCTCAGGTTGGCGCAGTTGGAGTAGTTGCATACGATCGAAAAAAGCGGTTAGTTAGCGCCACTTCTACGGCCGGAGAATCGGGAAAACCAATTGGTTCTGTAAGTGCAACAGGCACGGTAATTGGTTGCGGCATTTATACCGATACGAATGGCGGCGCTTCCGTTTCGGGCAACGATGCAAGTATTTATTGCTACGCGCCAGCTCGAAGAATAATTAAAAACATGTGCGACGGCGCATCGATAGAAACCGCAATTAGCACAGCACTCCAAGACGTTGTTAGCGAGACTGACGAAACCGATATAGGTGCCATCGCGGTGAATGCGAAAGGTGACCCATACGTTTCATTCAAATGTGAGCATTTCCCATGGGCCTATTGCCAAAGGGGTTACATTTATTACGGATCTACGGAGCATGAAAAATACTCGGAAAAAGTAAATGTGCTCGAGCGACCTCTGGATTGTATGTGCATAAATTCCAGCGACGCGGAATAAGAAATTTTCAAGCGTATAATTTTATACACAAGTATCCTGTCTATACAATACATATATAAGTAGCTGCAACGCCACTGCTGTTTATTGGCTTAAATTAATTATTGTTAATGCTAATGTAATAGTCTAAGTCTAACATACCGGAAATATAATGCTACGATTCGAATCGTATATCCCGTACATTGAAAATGCCGGTGTCTCGCCTTTAAAAGCGCTTCCGAAAAGCTTGTCCATTTGCAACAGCATCGAGTAAATCTCCTCTCGTCTCATTTCCGTCATATTTTCATGAGCTACGACCTGGAATAGCGCACACAATAGCATGTTAATTTCTCCGGATATTCTTATTATAGAACGCTGTATTTGGATGAAATTACCGCGCCTAGCGGGGACCACGTAAGCAGGCACATTTCATCCGTATCCGTTTCATGAGGGCACAACGTGCGATATCTTGTATTCTTCGATCGATTGTCATGGTTTTGTATGAAACTACCTAAAGTAGAGGATACTTTATTTAAATTGTTGTTTGCCGATACGTTCCTCATACAAGTGCTAATGAATTTCTTCTTTTTTTTTTATTTATTTTAGGTAAATTTCATTCGTTTAAACTGCCACCAATATATTCACCGGGTTTTCCTTTGATATTCTTCAAATCGACGAAAGCCACATCTCCAACGCTAGAGGTCATACAGTCGAAGGCGTTCTGATCATCTCCAGCTCCCATCGCTGCAAATCGTATAAAGTTAAGGAAACTTTATACTTTAATCGCTATACAAGTTGGGGTTTGCTCGGTATCTATTATCGCGCCACGTGTACGCACTTTGTTTAATCATGGGATGTAAATTATGCGGGATTTGGCCATCGTCGTCGCTGAGGCCAAGAACGGAGACCTCCGCGAAAAAGTTAGCAACCGCCTCCATATCGGAGCAGAGGGTCTTCGTACTGGAAATGTTCTTCAAGGTAGCAACGAAAGCGTTCCATCCTGCAAGAAAGTTATAACTAGTAACGACGAACCTTTTATGTTGGCCGAATTTTGATTTTTCAGCTGCAAGCTATTCGTGGAAAATATTCATGAAAATTAACTTTATAATTTGTTTTTCAATTGTTTCAAGGTACTTACGACTTTGCGTTTCAACCTATTTGAAGATATTATTTAAGAATACTACAGTAAAAATGTATCTCAACAGATGTACGTACTACTATCGACCAATTTTTAAGGAGAATTTCGAGTGGCTGATAAGTTCGAGAATTGTCGAGAGGGCTAATAAAAAAATGCGGTCTTTCCTCACCGACATCCCCATATTTCGTGAAGCACGCCTTGGCACCTTTCAGGTCCTTCAAACTTTTGAACCATGAATCCTGTTTCACGACCGCCGCGATTCTAATGTAGTCGTTGATTCTTTTAGGTACCGCATGCACGATCGTCTTCAGCTCCATCCTAAAATCAAATTCTGGACGCTGTAAATCGTCGTTTCGCAAAATTCGTAAGACACCCTCTTGTCTTTGCTCACTGTCTGGTATCCAACAATTCTTCCGGTCTGGCTACGAATATATCGGCACGTGCGGTCTTGATTGCCTTTAAACACAAGGCCCTGGTCAACTCCTGGATACAGGAAATTGCTGGTTCCACGCCATACACGATCGAAGCTTCTCTGAGCCATCGACATTTGTTCTCCTCCAAGTTAGACGATACACACCACCGTACTCTTCTCGAGGGTCGGCACGGTGCTCGGTTGTTGGCACTCACGAAACGAGGAACTGTCATCATACATTATTACTCTGATTATTTTCTGAAATAAATTTCAATGGTTCAATTCTTTCATAGTGTGATAAGGACGTGTATGAGTCTGAAGTGTTAGGATTTCGTACGCTTTAGCGAGCAAAATGATGCGTTCTTCAATTTTGGTATCGCGAACGCAGATAATAATTTACATTATAAGAAAAGTTCTGATTCCTCTACAATTCATTCCTACTTCGTCCTTTTCTCTGTATATTTTCCGTTCGCGGTTTTATTACACTGTGAAAGGGTTAATCTTCGCCTAGGAAGATAATCGTGAAAACGAATTGATTTTTCATGATTGATTGAAATCGATGGTTGCCAATATCGACAATCGGTCAAGACAAAATTCATGTACGATACTCGTGCTACCATTCAATTATTTTTTTCTACCAGTTAAACTAAGCAAAATTTACTTTGAAACAAATCCTTTCGATCGATCAGTTCTTGCTGGTTGAAGACCATTCATTTCGATGAAACATCTTCGACATTGTTCGTGTTGTAATTAATCGTTTTCAATTACATCTTATTAGGAAGTCTTCCGGCGTTTCCAGAGTATCTGTGCTCACCGCCGTTGGATGGTAGTTCACCAGTAATTGTTGTAAGAACCAGCCGGACTTGTCTGTTTTCGAGGAGCTCATCATTTTCTCCACCTTTTCCGCTACCTCTCTGGTGAAACGAAAACGTCACTTAAAAGTTATGTATCATTCGATTACGTTCTTTCATTTTCTAACATTCTATCGTCTGTTTACTAACGATCTAGCGATGACCACCGGCCACGGTTTCGTGATCCACACACAGGGTTTGTCGAATTTCACAGGCCTCGTTGTACCATCAGGGCAAAGGTACTTGTAATCTTCCTTATTTATATTTTCTACCTGATTTCATGCAAAATTAAGCATTGTAAATATTTATCCCTTTTAGAAATCACGTTTCGGCAAAACTTTCCCGAGCAGTAACTGACTGTCATTCAACAACTAATCTCTCTACCTTGAAATGCTCCAGAGTATCGTTCAATCTAACCCACGCTATGTCACCTGCGTTATCAGTGAGGCATAATAAAGCACCCTCCCGGCCGTGATATTTATCACTCGAGTAACAACCGACGGGGTTTTCGTCGCACGCTGCGCAAAGATTCCTGTACTTCGATTCTGCGAATCAAGAAAATCGAGACTGTGCAATTGAATCGTGTGTGGCGTGGGAACTTATTGGAAATCAATCGTACATACTTAATGTACTGTCGAACGTTGTGTCAGCGGACCAAGAACCAGCTATACAAGCTGCCTCGAAGAATTTCGATAAACCGGCCATCCGGTTTTCGAGCAACGTTTTTTGTGGGTCACATTCCCTCAGTATTATCCATTCCTCGAAGTACTATAATTGGAACGCAGGTTTGTTAATATCGAGAATTATATTCTGTTATGCGAAATACAATTGCACAGTATGTCCGGATAAAACGTGTACAGTTACATTATTCTTATTTCTATCATCCTGCCCAGTGGTCTATCCTTGATACAGCAAGTAACTAACTTCGCGTTCGCTTTAATCAAACAAATCCAAGTATTCGACCGAACGTTTTACCGAATGATATAATTCTTTTTGCGCGTGAATTGTAAACTTACATGTGGGACATACTGTGTACAACGAGTAATTATAAATAATTATAAATGCATTCACCGTAGAGAAAGCGTTGGTCCAATCATCCGTGGCGTCCAGACCAGGATGACAGAACCTTTTACCCTTAACATCCCATATGTTCCTCACGTCTTTTTGGACTATAACTACCATCTCGTAGCGTTGCTTGTCTAAGGTAAACAAACCGATTGAACGAGACAAAAAGATTCAGATTTCAACGTGTCATATAGTAACAATACAATTTGTATTACCGTTCAATTTACATTGTAATTACCGTCTGGGAATAATCTTAGCTCGTTCGTGACTAGAATGTTGTATTCGTTGTACGCGGAGGCCGCGACCAGATCTTCCGGTTCCAGCACGGTAAAGTCGGCCTTGTTCATTGTTAAACGGCGCAAACAATTGAACCTGTACAATTCCAATTCCCGTTAAAAAACCAAACGACATAGTAAGAAACATTCGATCGTTACTCTTCCAAATTGCAAGACTTATCGATCATCCTATGAATTTCTTATACTCGCCTATCGTTTCCTATAACACACTCTATCTGAATCCCCGAGATCACCAATTCCGGGCAAAGTCTGCGGATCCATTTCGCGGTATGAACGCTCTCGACCACGCATAGTTTCACTGAAACGACCGTATTTTTTCAATCCTTTCGTTTCAAGTGCAAGGGTAAATCGTGATTAGTGTTGCATTAATGGCGCGTGAGCCGGTAATTAATATTTATTATCCGTATTGTCGGTATCGTTGAAACTATTAAATTGCGTGTAGGTAGCTATTAACAGATTAGTCACAAGGGTGAACAATCCTTTCCTTTATCATGTTTATTCAACAGGGAAAGTTAGCGTTCTGTTGATTAGCATCAATATTTATCGATACTTTATTCAAATATCGTATTATCGTGTATCCCTTGATCCGCATTCTTTATCAGGAAATCAATCACGTGCAACGTAGAAAACATTTTACTCACATTTTTCAGCGTTGATGCTACGATGGCAAAAGGCGACGAAGAAGAGCAAAACGAATAACCGGGGACCCATTTTCGTCGCTCCCGCAAACCAGCGTCCACTTCAAGTATAAATCGCACGCTTTCGCTTTTCACTTTCTTCAAAGTATTCTTTACACTAGCTACCATCGAAAAGTAAAACTAACACTTGTTACATTTCGCAGCAAAGGCCCGATATACACAGGAAGAGGGCATGCAATGATTTCGTAAAATGTGTACGTTCAATGAAACACACTCATCGTTCGAATCGACGGGGTAAATCGTAGATTGGCAAACATACAGATACATTATTCTAACTAGCAACAGGCCTGTAAAAAGTGTTATCTGCCGATTTTAATGAAACTCGATATACTGCCAAATATTACGGGTAAAACGGAAAATCAACCAACACTTTACTTTTTAATATAATTCGTTATTTCTATAAATAGTCAACTATTGACCTGCAAGCGCACTTCGGATGTTTATGCAAAAGCATATTTTACTGTGCTAATATTACTTTGCATATTCCACATCCTTGGTTGAAAGTTGTACTCACATATCAACATCCGCGGTCTACTTATAAAGTTTCACTCACCGTTCGTATCATCCACGTTTTCCTCTTACACCTGCCCGTCTACCGCGCCGTACATTTTTCCTTATTCAGAGTTTCCTTACAGGTGTGCAATCAAATCTTGGAATCGTTTAAATTTCTACCAGTCTTCCGTAAATCAATTTATTTAACCGATGTTTCATTAAATCGGCGTGCAACACTTGGCGATGTGCCCCCACGATTCGGTTTTCCTCGTTTCCACTCTAAATCATTAGAAATCACCGGCGACTAATTAACACGGACACCGAGACCACTGTACCTATCTTAACAAATCTTCAACGTTCATCGAAGGATTATCCAAGCAACGTACAACTTATTAAACTTCGTTTCGCCGGTACAATTCGAGGGACCATCATGAGACGCATACTATATCCTCTCATCAACCTTCGATGACTGCATAAAAACGAAAGGCACGGTGACATCATCGGTTCTTCACGATGTTTCGATACAGCACGAAGTAAAGCATAATTCTCCCGTGTATTCCTCCAGCGACACGTACCTTCACCTTTCAGCGGAACGCCTAATTTTCTTCACACGTGACGGAGGTTAACTAATATTCTATCGTCGAGCTAACGAAGAAGAAGAAAAAAGAAAAGAGAAAGGTACGTCCGAAATGGAGAACAGTAGCGATGGACCAACGCACAGCCTATTTCGAGATAATCGACTATGAATTTGGTGGAAAAAGGTCAGCCGGTTTGGCCGCGTGGAGATGAAACTCGTGTCGACGGCCACACCGAAGATGCAAAAAACAATCAATTCACCGCATGTTGTTTATTAAACGCGGTTGGAGGATTTCTTCGTGTTTGATGAATGAATATACACTCGCAACATTACAGAGCCTGGATTAAGTCGATACTGGTTACTTGATGCGTCCAAAAGTCGTGTAGGGAACTGGAATTATCGCAGCTGGAGGGGATTCCTGCGTAATACGTCCTGCGTAATGTATACTATATATGCGATGGTACAGCGGACGACGTGAATGTGCATGAATTATTCCACACAAGTACAACGAACGTTTTTTTATGAACAACTTGCCGCGAAATGAGTACCCATACTCGTAGATAGTCATGAAATATTTTTGGTAAGCGCTTTGAAACACGAGAGAAGGCAAAGATGATTTATTTGTTTGCACGTAGTGGCCTGTACTGGCATCTATTATACAATACATTTCGACATATATCTTCTAAATGAGTACGTAGGCACGATAAGCTATCTGTAATGTAAATGTAAAATCTGTGGATATTTCTTTTTTAATACCAAGTTAAATGACTCCGTGATTAGTCATCCGCGTACAATATGGGCGCGTATACTGTCCTTATCGTGTTTAAATAAAACGATTATAATATTTAATTAGTTCTGTTGTACAGTACTCTTGTCTATATTTATGCGTTTATTATCAATGATACGTACAGCATTTGCCATATTTTACTGAAGCCTATAGTCTCATCCGTTTGGTACAGGAAAACACGAAGAATATTCCAAATAATGTACATAATTTGAATCAATGCTCTTAGCAGTATTATAATTCAGGATCACACGTGCGATAAGTAGCTCGTAAAAAATTGCCCTCTTCCTCATAATTAATTGACCGATAACGCGAGAAACAGATAGCCGCACCCGCGTTCTCGAACTTTTCTTGTACCGCCGATTTCTCTATGCACGGCTCATCTGGAAGGGATCTGAGTCATCCAGCAATTGCTACTGAATTACTTTGTTAATGCCACAATTGTCAGGGACGACGATTGCAAGCAAATTATTGTCATCGTTGTGCAGCATACAGCCACTTTCCATTAGTGTTACAATTTTCTCATAGAGCCATCAATACCAGAGGTAAATTAATAATAATTGGAATGGCTGTAAATCTTGAACTTTTTTAATTGGTATACATACTTGTAAACGTATTGAGAACTCTAAGGGAAACTGCGCTTTTAAAAATGTAAAATTATTCTAGATTCCATGTATACGTGTGTAATGAAATATGGATGGTATACAAGCGAGATAATTTTAATCAGCATTGATAGCGACGATATGCAGTCGCGTTTTTTAATTACACAGTACATATAGTATGTATATGTTTCCAGTGTTTGCTTATAAAAATTTTCTTTTTCTCCGATTAAACTAAACTGGTGTTCCTCTGTACGAAAGATCGATGGAAATGCATTTCGGTGTTGTCAGGAGATTATAAATGAAAAGAAAAAATGGATCGACTCTTTCGGCAAATTTATTCTCACGCAAATTACATTATATTTCATACATTAACCGAATGAAACGAACTACATGCTCGTACCACGTACTAAAATATATTCACGCTTTCATTTACAGATAGAAAGAGTTGGAGTTTATTGTGGCCAGACACCAGTTGCAACGAAGCACGATTTAAATCTGCATCCCTCTCGCCTTGAAACACGTATGTACATAGCAATTTACGTTTGTGTTCCACATCGGGGGTAAAACAGAGAGCAGCTGTATCCACCGGTGGCCCCAGTGGGGCTCCTCGCGTGTTTACATCCCCCTTCCAATCGGTCTTCGCAAGCGTGCGTTTATATCAATGGCACTACGTATAGAACCGTGACTAGGCACGGCTCGCAAAATTTCGATGTTTACCTACTTGCGTAGTCGCTAGGTATCTTACAATTAGTGGCGCATGTTTCTGTAGCAATATGTATATGCTTAAAAGTGGGAGCATCCTGAACGACTCGCTAATCATTGTTGGGATAGCGCTGATTTGAGAGAGCATTGCCACTATCTGTGGTCGCAGTATAATGCGGGGGAGGCATCACGCACGTGATTCGCTGTCAAAATGTCAGTGCTGTGTCTCTCAACATATGCTAGTGTATACTCTCTATACAGTGGCAGAGTGAAAGGAGGCAGACTGATATTAATGATAAACAGCTGGTGTTCGTCCCTCCGTAATTACACCGATATAATTTTGCGCACCAGGGTACTTTTGCAGATATAAACTTCGTAGTTTAGCTTATTATGTGACTGATGGTTAATGTATTGCGATGTAAGTTATAACGTCCGATTATGGGTATAAGCAGGATATTTTTATTTGCTTTCTCACTTATTTAATAAAGAGAAAGAAGCTGGCGTTTTGTATTTCAACACATTTGTCGCCAGTTTGCAGGACGGATTATGCGAGTAAAGCTTGGGAGTGAGAATGACTGGACAAAAATTGTTTTAAAGTGTAATATTTCTTTTTAATCTGACTACCTATAGCTGTATCTATACATATATGATATGATATCTCTCTTATACCAATTTTAGTTTTATCTTGAATTTATATTTGGTATATCAATTGCCTTCATTTCAATCTTTACCATTTTGTTTCAACTATAGTTATACATGTATTAATATATTCCGATTTCAGGGGAGCTTAACACCTTTATTTCTGGATATTAGGCAGATATATTTTTGTACCAATCTTTACGTAATACACAAGTTACCTAGGAAGGGTACAAAATGAAATTGAATTACACACAGCTGCCTATAAAGGCACATTACTTTTTCTTTATGGCAGGTAAATACAATGAAGATAAAAGAAATTTTCTTTAACTCTTTAATACTTTTATGTTACGTTTCGTTCACAGCGATGGGTCCGATACTACCATTTTTACCAGTCTATGGTAAACAACTCGGTATTTCTCCTTTAATTATGGGAACCTTGACAGCCATTCTACCGATTATATTCCTAATTGCTAAACCAGCATTTGGCTTCCTCGTGGACTACTTCCATGCCTGGAGAAAATCAATTTTCGTTGCATTATTGGCAGTGACAAGTAGTTGTTACGTTTGTATGTACTTCTTGCCTGTTCTTCCGGGCCCAGTTTTATCAGACCATGGATCGAATAATGCGTCCTGCTATCATTTACCGTACTGTTCGCCAGAGGTATCATTTATTGTAATTTTAAACGATGTTTCTGAAATACTGATCGGCTATTATGCGTGCAAACCTCAATGCTTCTTCTTTTTCATTTCAGGATATTTCTAGGCCAGATTTATGTACCGGCGTAAAGAATACAAAGTGCCATTGGACGTGTACAGATAAGAATTTTTCTGCGCCAATACAATTTCAATCAATTAACAAGGAAATCAATTTCCCTGCAAACTCTGCATGTATAATTCAGAAAAATATCACCTCGGACTGTTCGAAAAGTGATAATTGTAGCGTTGCCTGTGATAACTTTAATGATAATTATTGTCTATACAAATCTATGACCTTTTGGGGTTTCGTCATTTTAATGTCACTTGGCAATGTTGGCTTTAATGTGAGCAATTGCATAAGTGATGCAATTTGTTTTGATATATTAGGTATCCTGCAATTATACGTGCTTTGTAATACAAATTACCTACGATGTAGTTAAGCGTTAGCACATTTTAATTTACCGTTATTCATTTATTGCAGGAAGCGGTGGTGAAATGGGATATGGTAGACAACGTGTCTGGGGAACAATAGGTTTTGGAATTACCGCTTTTTTGGCTGGCTATGCAGTAGACTATTGGTCTAAAGGAGATGTTATAAAAACTTATACACCTGCATTTATACTCGTTTTTATATTTACAATTGTCGACTTGCTTTGTTGCAAAAAATTGGACGCAAGTATTGCAATACAATATATAAAACAAAAATTTGTTCATCATACTTTAGTGATAAACGATTAACTAAAAATACTTTTTGCAGTTACCTATTATGACGGGATCCAAAGACATATTGAAAGATGTTGTAAAACTGTTGAAATTGGAGCCTGTTATTATATTTCTCTGTTTCGCAACGATCGCGGGAATTCTTGACAGTTTTATGATATACTTCTTATTCTGGTAAATGCTTATATATTAATATTTTAAACGATACGAAAATAAATTCTATAACTGACAAGAATTCATTCGAATATTCGTTGTTTCAAATAGGTATTTGGAAGATCTTGCTATGGCAACCGGTCACATGATGGAGATTAAATTCATAGAAGGCCTCATAGTCGCAGCGCAAACTTTGGGCGGCGAAGTAATATTCTTTTCTTTATCTGGTACAATACTCATTTACGAAAATGTGCTGTCTATTTTCCTGAGACCCTAATATTTAAACCGTTGCGCCTTTCTTTCTGAACAGGTAAAATCCTAAAAAAGTTAGGATTCGGATACACTTTCACATGCTGTTTCGTGTGCTACGCTTTACGACTGGGTTTAATTTCTATAGCATCCACCCCATGGTGGGTGATACCTATAGAGCTGTTTATGCAGGGACCGACTTATGCGCTTTGTTATACGACTATAGTTGCATACGCTAGCAAAGTTGCACCTCCTGGTACTTCAGCTACCGTTCAAGGAATCGTAGCTGGCATGGATGATGGTTTTGGTAATTAAAAAGAAACGTCTATAATCTTCGAAACGAACGTTTATTACTTTATAATGAATACAGAACATATAGTATATTAATACCGCTTGCTATTCCCCAGGTTTCGCAATTGGTAGCCTAATAGGCGGAATATTATACAAAGTGTTTGGAGGTGTAATAACGTTACGAATATTTTCATCGGCCGCTATTATTACTGCCTTTATGTACCTTATTTTGTACCTGTTATACTTAAAAGACGAAACGCCAGGTATAATAAGAATATTTCTCCAATTTATCGTTCGGACATTATAGCCCTGAACCTTTGATCATTTCTTTCTCTGTGCACATCAATTATTACATTTCTTCTTTTTTTTTTTATTACAGATACCAAACGTAATGTGGAATGGAGAACACCCGAAGAGGCGAAGAAAAATTGTACCGTCGCCGAGGATTGATTGTA
The DNA here is from genome assembly GCA_963583965.1 of Nomada ferruginata. Lineage (NCBI taxonomy): Eukaryota > Metazoa > Arthropoda > Insecta > Hymenoptera > Apidae > Nomada > Nomada ferruginata. The sequence continues at coordinate 13,886,533 of OY757225.1, forward strand.
TATATACAATGTATGTACAAACATGCAAATCAAATCTACTTTTAATGTAATTAAAATCTCAATGAAAGACTTTTTATTACCAGTAGACAATAAATTTATCATACATTGTTTATCGACTTTATTATTATTATCGTATGTATTCCCATCTCTGTTAAAGTAGAAGGCGAATGAAAGAAACCGTTTGTTGTGACAGTTGCATAACGCCGATCGCCACGTGATTGGCCTGACAAACATGACAGATGTTTGGCATTTAGACACCTTGCCATCCGATGTTCTGATCTTAATTTTCGACTACTGTCATGCGTTCGATTTAGTGCGACTCAGCGAAGTGTGCACACGCTTCTACGACATTATTAGAGAAGAAACACTATGGATAAAGAAGAGTAAACAGCCGATCGTAACGAATCAAGCGTCGAGAAAGTTTCGCGAAAGGTATACTAGGTTATGGTCGGAATATTTTGTCAATATAAAATATGCTTCTTCTGATACAATGTTTAGGTTGTCATCGATACAACGACTCGGTTTATGTATTTTTGTATGCTGTAAAATTCATAGCATATATCAAGGCGATAAATGTACCATTTTTTCTGAACATACGTATGTTCGAAATCTTGTAAGCTTTAGTGAGGATTCCTGAACCTTTTCACGTTTGAACATTATTAAATACAATAACAGAGAAAATGAAAAATCTCGTTTTTGTTAGTCAAAATATTCGAAATGTTAATTACGCCCATGTTATATATTACAATTTTCAATGTTTTAATTAAACAGGTGTAATCCATTATTGTCCTTGCGCATGAAATGGCATACTGCCTATAATTGGCAACATGGTAAATATGAGAAGAGAATCCTCTTCTCGCAAAATACAAAGGTTGTGCCACAAATTGAATTAACAGAGGATGTCCTGTGGTGGAGTGGCGGAAACCAATTATATGGTTTCAGGCGTACAGAACTGTTTCGAGACAATAACAGAATTTATATTAGGGAGAATGTTGGAAGCGATATATGTAAGTTTATCGTTAGAAACGAGTGCATTATCACGGGTCACAGGTATGTACTTATGAATAAGTACCTGAAATACTTTTGCATTCGTGTAACATAAACAAATGTTTTGCAGAGATGGAAGTATACAATTCTGGACAAAATCGCAATGCGACCAAAGTATAGAATTTTACTTTCGTATAGAGAGAGCACATTTCACCAATGTAAACGCTTTAGACGAAGTTCCCAAGGCATCGGTTATATCAGGTTCCAGTGATGGAACTGTCAAGGTATTATTTTGAATTTAAACCAGAATACTTTCGGAAATAATGAATTACATATAGGTCAAGTTGTTCATAATTTTCGACATATCGTTATTTAGATATGGGGTCCTGTTAGCGAAACTATTTTAAATGTACCATTAGCGACAATAAATATTGCGAGTTGGGTGTGTTCTCTTTCGGCAGATCCAACAGGTAGAAAAATTGCGGTAGGATCAGCTGGAGACAACGATAGACCCCATCTTCACATATTCGATCTCGAGCAGTAAGTTATTATTTGAATTAAAATGGGCAGATCGTTGAAAATATGCTACTACAAATGTTCTACGATGTAATCATTTCAGTTACACTGAATGCGATACGTTGAAGCCAAATAAAAAACGATGCGCCGGAACATTAGATATGGTTTGGGATAGTCCAAACATTTTGCTGACTTGTGGATACGACACTTGTATCCGAAAATGGGATTTGAGGTAAATGTTTGTCGATTCATTAACGCTAAAAAAAACATAAATCTTTATTAACTAAATCACTGTGCTAGGACTGGAACGTGTGTATATTCTTGGCCGGATCCAACGGATGCAACGTTGTATTGCATAGCGTCGGATTATCAGTATTCTATGATTACTGGAACTAAATTTAATTGTAAAGCTGTTCTCTGGGATCAACGACAAAAAGACTATGTACAAGTCGGTATCAGAATATATTATGCGTTATGTGTATTCGAGCGGTATGCTTACAAACCGTTTTTATTTCTTGCAGTTGTATTTCATGAATCTTCGTAGAATGTCAAGCCCTGTGTACTCCGCAAACTTCGACAGTACACATTTATACGGGGCGACTGATCAACATTTAGTTGAACTGAAATATTCAGGATATTCTTACAAGAAGTCGAATTACAAAGAAATTCTGAAATATGAACAAATAAGAACAAACCAAGGTGATTCAAATTGGATCGTATAAAATTAACATGTACCGTTAACAATGAAGCTTTACATTCTACAAACTAGAAAATGGTATACGACTTAGCTTGAGGTAACTTTATAATTAGAATTGTTGAAAAATTTAGTTACAAATCACAAAAGAAATGAGTCACAATTGCAATTGCTATTGATAATATTATATCGATAGGTTCTCTTTCGTTTAAAGTTTAAGGCGATCGCTATGTAAAATATAAAAAAATTTAATTTATTGCACGGGTGCCACATATTTTATTTAAATTAATAGATGGTGCAATTTCAATGCTTTCTTTATCTACATGTATAAGCACCCTTTCGTGAATCGAAAAATCTCAAGGGTAGAAATTTGTAATACGCAAGAGAAATATATTTATCCAGGATCATTTAATATACTTGCCCCTTCGCCCTTTAATTTATAGTAGGGGAAACGTATTTCGCCCATTCTGTACATTCACACCTCTTACGATAAAATAAGGATATGGATATACATTCAGGTATCATTACGCTGCAAATCCAATCCCAAACCCAAAATTAAGTATTGCGTTAAGTAACTTCTTATGATAACTTGTATTCCGTTGAACCTTAAATAACCCTATCAAAGCATTGTCCTAATCATATAGTTCAATATACCACCGTGTTTAAAGTATGTTAAATCTACTTCAGTATCGAATCGTACAGCTACTTCAAACTTTTTGCCATGGTCCGTAGTAACGGTAATCTTTTGCCCAGGCTGGTAATTTTCAGGAATTGCCATGTCGTACACCTCGTAGCCGGTCAATCCCAAGGACTCTGCATTTTGTCCAGGTAAATATTGCAGCGGTATAATACCCATACCTACTAAATTCGACCTGAGAAATTACGAGAACGGCAATAAAGTACTTGTGTATTGTTAAATCGAAAATTTCAAAGGTTTTATGTTCGGAAACACCCCACACTTTTCCAATACCCCCCCCCCCCCTACCAAAAAATTTATTGAGAACAATTTACCTGTGTATTCTCTCATACGACTCGGCTATTACTGCCCGAATACCAAGAAGATACGGCCCTTTCGCAGCCCAGTCCCTGGAAGATCCGGATCCATACTCCTTGCCGACAAGAACAATAAGGGGCGTTTGATCTTTTGCATATTTTTCAGCCGCATCAAAGATGTCCATCTACGAAAACAATTAGCATTATTCTATTTTATACATGTACTCTATGTAAAATTGAATTTCATTTCAGCCTTTATACGAACCTCTTCTTTCGTAGGAATGTAAATTGTTCGTGGCCCTGATTTTCCAATAAACTTATTCACTAAACGAATGTTAGCGAAAGTACCCCGCGCCATTACGGCATCGTTACCTCTACGCGAACCATAAGAGTTGAATTCCTTGGGCGTCAATCTAAAAACGACGATGAATATAATTGAAATGAGCTCTAGCTGTAGTCTTTTCATCTATCGTATATCAAACTTACCCGCGTTGTGAAAGGTATCGTGCTGCCGGTGAATTACGTGCAATACTACCAGCTGGACTGATATGATCCGTGGTGACAGAGTCACCAAGATTCAGAAGAACGCGTGCTTTGCTTATTGGTTTTATCTTTGACAGCTCCTACGTGCAATAGAAATCACTTTAATGAGGATTAATTTGTAAAATTCATTCGAACGCGATATGTCTATGTTCAATTTACCTTTTGTAACTGATCAAAGTATGGCGGACTCTTGATATACGTAGACGCTGTATCCCATGGGTACAATTTACCATCGGGAGCTACCAAGCTTGCCCAGCTAGCACTACCCTTTTCGATCTTTCCATAAACTTCTTTAAACATAGCAGGTATCACGTGTTTTTTTTCCACGGCTTGAATTTCCGATCTGGTAGGCCAAATGTCTTGCAGGTATACCGGGGTGCCATCCGCTCTACGACCTGAATAATTTGCAATATTATGGCAACATCCTCCCATGGCTAGTACACCATAAACTGAACCATTCATTTACCAAGTGGCTCTTTTACAAAATCTATGTCCACGGTTCCCGCGATAGCATAGGCGATTACTAAAAGTGGAGACGCCAAATAATTCGCGCGAGTGTTCGGATGAACTCTGCCTTCGAAGTTTCTGTTACCAGACAGCACACCGCAGCATACAAGTTCATTCTAACCGATGAGAGAGAAAGAAGAAGTAATTAGAATCAAGAAATTAAATGGGAACACACTCTTAACGTCCTTACCTTTTCTATAGTTTCAACAATAACATCGGGAAGCGGACCGCTATTACCGATACAAGTCATACATCCGTAACCAACGACATCAAACCCTAATTTATCCAAATAAGAGACCACTCCGCTTTCTTGTAAATAATAAGTAACAACTCCAGATCCGGGCGATAGGGATGTCTTAATATACGGCGCCACAGTGAGACCAGCCTCCACAGCTTTCTTTGCGAGAAGACCTAAAAATTATGCAAATCTTCAATATACAATTGGTGAATATATTAAGTTATATATAGTAATTAATAGAGACATTAACTGTTTCCGGGAATAATAATTTCGGATTAACGTACACAAAGTTATAGTGGCAAATTTGATTACCTGCTCCGAGCATAACACTGGGGTTGCTAGTATTAGTGCAGCTAGTAATTGCGGCAATAACCACCGAGCCGTGCCTCAATTTGAAATCTCGCCCTTCGTACTCGAACATACCCACGGTGTTCACCTTTTCTCCGGACAGGCCGTAACCCTTGAATCCTACCTGGAAACAATAATTCTTGGTACTATTGTATACGTATCTGTAGAAACTAGTACCGAGTAATAGTACCAATAATATAAAACAAACGTTGAAATATACGATGGATATCGTTTATATATTAATATAATGATGCGATATAAATTTCACGCGAGGACAAGCATTCTCTCTTGCAGCAAAAAAGAAAAATGAAAAGGTTTAATGACCTCAAAGTACAAATATGCACTAATGCATCTAGAATTCACTGTCCGCCGAATGATTCGCTGAAGAAGCATTTATGCACCATAAGACAGCAGTTCTCCGTTTGTTTCAACATCAAACATTCGATATTAGCATCGGTTTTAAATATTTTAGAATTTCTTATACATAAATGAAGTATCCTTATAGAATAATATATTTAATAAGGTACACCAAGCAAACGGTGCAATCGAAAAAATTCCATAAGCTAGTACAACAATAAGCTCGATGGTAATAACGGTATTGTTCCCTTTGAGGAATCCACCTACTTAAAATTCTTCAAATGAAATTTCTCATTTGCGACGGCTATTAACGTCGTTGTAATACGGCCTCGGAAGGGAAACGTATCGAAGTCAGTGCTTAAATTACAAAGGATCCCTTTGGCCTAGCCAAGGGGTATATCGTTTCGAACAATCATAATGACACTGTCATTGTTTGGACTTTTCCTCACGGCCAGGAATTACTTTCCCTAAATTTTATAACGGTATAACAGTTCGTTCCCCATTCGCTTTCGTTTCTCTGAAATAGATAGGATTTCAAGGAACCATGGTATTCCTCATTGTAAAACGTTTACCGTAATAGATGCCTTTATGTTTTCGGCAAAAGTTCATGCAAGATATAAGAAATATTATTTTGCAATCGCTTGGATGTATTAAAAAAAAAGAAAAAGAAACAAAGAGAGAATTTTACAGAAACGATTCGTGTGGAGAACATGACCGATCGTTTGCAATATGAGGCACGACGAATATCTGTACGTATGTCGGTGGTATGCAACAAAATGCGTGAGCTTTGCAAAATGAATGGATGTTGTATCAGCAATTTCAGCGAGGTTGCACATCGTTCGTGGCCTCATCGAAGGCAGACGCTCGTGCTCTCCGTGAAATTCAAGATCGATCGATCACCGGTACGTATAAAATAATTCTTCATTCAGAAATCAATCGCAATCGTTACAATATTATCATAGATAATTTACCCAACATACTTGGCATCCTTTTTCATACTAAATCTATGTTTTTCTATTTTTTTTTTTAAATACGGTCAATAATGATTAAACAAGAAATAAGTAGAACATTTTCCTTAATCGTGAAAAAATATTTTTCCGAGTACTCCCGATACACGGCTAAATGATCAGAGTATTCCAAGTTAAATAGAACTTACATTTCTTTTTCTAATTAAATATATTAACAGAATTTGAACGCTCGAAGTTTAAACATTATCAATCCCAACTTATTCTTCAGAAGTATTGCGAGGAAGCAGAAACAATTGTATGTAGATCTTCTTTATTCTGTAATAAATTCTTTTAATGAAACTTCTATCGTTACTTTCGTACTAGAGAATTTACTCAGTCGCTTCCAGCTTTTCGTATTCTAATTAAATACAATAGGGGAAGTTGCGAAGATTAATTCATTGGCCGAGGATTAAAGTTGCAGAGAAACGGAGTAGCTCTTGAGCCCCGTCAATTCATCGTCGAGTCAAAAAGCCGACGACAAAAGGGCGTTAAATTTCACGACACGGAGGAACAGTCAGCTCTCTATGATTCACGTGGATGAGTTTTCAGCAAATGTCCTTGCTGTGATAGCATAGTAACGCGATTCCGATGTTGAACATCTTTCAACAGAAATCGATCGGTCCCTTGTTTTTAAAATCACGCACGCTCGTTGTTGCTCCATTGCGTTCACATGATTATATCGTTACACCAGTTTTTAACCAATACTTGTAACACGATATCACCCCCTTTGCCATTAAAATATAATAATTGAAAACCATGCACAATAGTCTTAGTTCAAGTCTGTATAACTAATTCGTATTAAGAACATTAAGAACAACCGAAGAGTTCTAGAAAATCGTCTATGAATATATTAATCAACAGTTCACAAAATGAACGAATTATATTTACGTTCAATTCAACATACTTAAACGTACAATATAATACTATTATAGTAATGCAAATTGTAATTCCATTTGAAAAGCTAAATAAATTTCATTCAAGCTTGATACTTGATGTATCGTTTAAACTGGCATACTATATTGTACAACGACAAGCTTTCAATAATTATTTTTTTATATGCTGAGGGCTTTGCCGAAACGATTTAAAAAGTAACTCGTCGGCTTGGAAAAAGTGCCGCGAATCCATAATAATGCAGGCAATTTCTTTCAGGCGATGTTTCCTGGCATCCCTCTGAAAGCACCTCGTGATTTCAACCTGGTCGTTTATTAGATGGTAACAAGGGTGGACGCTCAAAACGTGGAAATAGAAAACCCTTGTCTACCTGAGATGTCATCGGGGGTATAGACAATTCGTGGAATGTTCACCGGGTTGGCCAGATTGGCCTGTACTGCTTGAGTAAAGGGTGGGGGTATCCTCAACACATATAATGGCTCGGCGAGCGCGGAAGGTCATCAGTGTGCAATTAACAGTGCCAATAGTCGATCGGTCTTGAACAGTGCTTCCTCTACGGACAAACAGTAGTTTCTACGCTTTCTTCCTGGCATAGTCGGGTTTTAATTTAATCTGAATAACTTAACTTTACTCAAGCACGATATAATGTGAAAGTTAACAAGTATTACTTTTGTGACCGGGCAACAATCCTGTTGATCTGGTGGTGATCTTCTAATACGCGTCCGTTTTCAAGCAGAGATCATAGGGTATCTGGCGAAAACTTTAACCAGGACAATTCGTTTAAATAATACAACGTATTATTGTGTAACATTAGGGGCTGCTGTCGGATGAAATCTCATCCGGTGTGGTTGAAGTATAACGGTGCCTCACCGGGTAGGATTCATCCAATGTCCGCTTCTATTCTTCAATATTTATACGGTGGTACTACCAAACGCGTTATATTCTTCTCGTTATTTAGGACGCAGTATTCGTCTAGTGTAACGTTGGAATAAATCGTGACTAGATCGAAATACTCGTCCCTGATGGCAAGACTTATCAGCAGACCGAATGAACGTGCTCGACCATCTACAACATCTCTATCGAAACGTCCCGCTTATTTTTCTTTGGTGATCTAACTGTATGATGAATCGAATGATCATAAAGCTAGATCAGCAAGGCAAAATGTACGAGACATGTCCTCATAATGAACCATACGAGTAACCATCAAACGACGTTTCGTCGTGCTGTAAGGTAACTGAGTCTTTCTCGCAGCATTCAAATGTCTCGCTTTTTACACACACACGCTGTAGAAAATCGTTTCTAGATGGAAGAATCCGGAGGAACTCTTGCTGTGATGTGTCACCGTAAACAGATTCATATCACAGCAGTAGTTACCTGGGATTATTTCGTCTTTCTTCACCTCCATCGGGTAACAGCGGCAAGCAAGCACCCCTCACGCTTTAAAACATTACACAGGACGCATTTTATTTATTGCAAGTACAGCATGGGATGAACGTGATCCTGTTTGACGGTAATAATGGTTCGTCACTGGGTTATGTTTGTCCCATACAGGTGCTGATTTATCATCGCAGGTTCATGTCATTTGCACAACCATTAAACGTTAGGCACGACGTATGTTAGCATGTATATCGTATGGAGGTTCCAAAGAATTCCTACCTTGTTGGTTAGGCAGTTCCTAAAGTCGGTCTTCATGTCCGTAACGGAAACACGGTCGTGAGGCCTCTTGGGCCCACTAACGCTGGACACTATCGTTCCTAAGTCCAGTGTAACTACTTCGGAGAAAATTGGATCCTGGCTTTCATTATCGTAGTTCCGCAACATGCGCACTATGGTCAGGTACCTCCGAATTCGTTCGATATGTTCCTCTGATCGTCCTACGAAAAATCCATTTCTCAATGAGAATTGAACAAAACAACACTGTGTGCAATTACCTATTTAACTAACATACCTGTTTTTCGTAGGTACTCCAAACTCTGCTCATCGACGGGGAAGAAACCAACAGTGGCACCGTATTCTGGGCACATATTCGAGATCGTTGCACGATCTGCAATGCTCAACTGCGCGACACCTGGACCGAAGAATTCTACGAATTTTCCAACGACTCCAATTTGCCGAAGGTTCTACAAAGGCAACGTAATAATTTATATATAGAAATCAAGTCTCGGTATCTCGGTTGACATTTTTAATTCAAGTACCTTTGTAACTGTTAGGACCAGATCCGTTGAAGTTGCATATTGATTCAAGACACCGTCCAATCTATATCCTACAACCTTTGGCACTAGCATCGATATCGCCTGTCCTAGCATAACAGCTTCAGCCTCGATTCCTCCTACACCCCATCCAAGTACTCCAAGACCGTTAATCATAGTTGTATGGGAATCTGTACCGACTACGCTATCGGGATATAGTAAACTATTTGTATCGAAAACGACTCTCGCCAGATACTCTAAATTTACTTGATGTACTATTCCGCTACCTGGCGGTACGATTAACATATTTTGAAACGCTTTGGCGCCCCATTTTAGAAACATAAATCGTTCTTTGTTCCTTACAAACTCGAGCTCCTCGTTTTTGCTCAGGGCATCGTTGCTGAAAAATATAGTTTCGTTATCTTTATTACGCAATGTAGAACTATTATACTTATATAAATATTCGTGCATTATCTCTCGCTGTGATACGAAAAAAGTTTTTAGATTCTAGACCCTGTTACGTAATAATCGTATGCTACCGCGGGATGTGGAATTATCTTTCCAATTTGATAACCACGCTGTATTCCTTCAATTACTGATTAAAGAAGATCCATGGAAATTAATATTGTACCTCTTAACAAAATCTGCTTGTATCGAGTGATCAATAACAAGATCCGATGGACAGATAGGGTTTATCTTATCTGGATCGGATCCTAGTCTTTTGACAGCATCTCTCATAGCTGCGAAATCCACCACTGCTGGTACGCCAGTGAAATCCTGTAAATTTATGACTTGTAAAACATTGTACATGGCGATACGAATTATTTCGCAAATTTCTTCGTAATAAATCTTCTCGTATCGAGTTGTACAAATGCCCGATAGCAATACTTACTTGCAATATTACCCTGGCTGGCTTGAAGGAGAATTCAACTCCTTCTTTGAGGCCCTGATTATATTCCCATTCCAATACTTTCTCAACATCGCTCTGTTTCACTTGAAAGTTATCGCAATTCCTGATGGCACTTTCCAATAGCACTCTAACCGAGAAAGGTAATCTATCTATAAAGATCGTTTACCTTTAATATTATTATGCCAATATTCGAATGTGTTATACGTTTCATGATTTATCGGGTACATACCATATTTCTTTCCAAAACTGGCGATGTCAAAATACTTATATTCCTTGGTTCCAACTTCGAGAGTCTTTAATAAATTTTTGTATGGATTTTCTTCTAAAAATAAATAATAAATTAAATGAAACATTTACCTTAGCATCGTAAAAAAAATGCTGTACTACATATATAATAAGGCGAGTTAAGATATGCCACATTTTATTTAGTATATTGCAAAATCAGAATTGACTCACTGTCTGACAAAACTTTCTGGGAAAATAGCTTTCCAACCTTTTTTAAATAAGGTACAACTTTACGGAGAACATGCAGTCCCATAACGATAAAGATCAATGCGAAATAAATATTCGTGTAATGTGGTTGTCAAATGTAACAGGTGTCATAATTGATTATTACGAGAAGTGTCACGCTGTGTTCCGATTTAATCGATCCTTTCTTTAAATACAGATATCGAAATGACAACCGATTGTAGTACAGCTATATATCGTCGTAAGAATGCAATGCAAGAGTATAGAATGTTCTTTTTTTCTTCGTGATTTCTTGAATTAGGACAGTAACCGCATAATGTTATGCAAATTCGGTATAATGACAAAAGGAGTAAATTTTTTGTTATTTTCGTGCATGGAAATGAAAATAGAAAGGCAAACTAACCTACACACGTGCATTGCCATTTTTTATTGTTATAAGAATTTTGAGCATAATTTTGCGCAAAAGAAATACATCTTCTTACTTACCAGCCATGATTGTCACTGTACGAGTCACGTCGTCCAGTCCGCTTACTGACTGCTTTTCTATAGGGTGACGAAAATATATTTGTTAAAAAAAGCAAGTTCATTTTAGCATTATGAAATTGAGATAAAAAGTGTGATGAATCAAATGCGATTTGATCGCGCCAATAAGAATACACTATATTAATTACTCAATTTTTGTGAAACCAAAATCGCACGATGATTGTATAATCTTAAAAAGAGTTTGCGCTAGGTACGTGATAAGTATCATTGCTATATGACATAACTAACGAAGGTTATAAAATATCGCTAAGACGTAATATCAAATGGCGAATTTAAACATACATTATATTATGTATATTTCTAATGAATATAATGAACTTGCAAAAATACTTTTATTTCCTACACCCTCTAAATGCGACAATCGATCAAGGATTCGTAATACGATACGATATATCGAACGATACGATTAAACCTGTTGAGTGTAGCACTTCGATTCTTGAATTATATAATTGCTGATTGTGCCCTTTTCCGTTCTTACTTATTGTTAGGTACATACTCTAGTAGTATTGCTGTTCTAATATATTTCTACCTTTCATTATATCTTGCTTCTTCTGTTTTTATGTCTCGTTCCTGCTGTTGCATTTCACAGTATCCTCACTACCCCGTTGATAATAGAGATCCCACTAGCTGCAACACACTCCTGCCGACGTAGTGACTCGTCCAAACCGTTTCGAACATAACCTAAATATCAAAACAAAAGGTAAACAGAAGGGGGAAGAATTTGTTTGATTTTTATACAGAATTGTATTACGTATTCAGCTTTTATATAGCACAGTAAGTTGCCTCAGACATTACGACTTCGAGCAGCGAACGTATGCTTCTTCGTATGTCTTATATTGTTCTCTATGTATAGACTAACAATCATATTACTCTGAAGTGAACTTGTGTCATTGAACTTTGAAAGAGTTTAACCCTTTGCACTCGGATGTCTCCTCTGAGGAGGCATCGCAAGTCTAGCATATCACTCGGATGTCCCCTGTGAGGGGACATCAGAGTTTATTAGTGATTACGGACGATAAACTTATTCCGCCGCAACTTTTTGACAAATGCATGTTTCTCTGAAGCTTTCTAATGGAATGGAACAAAAAAGCAAACCAAAATATGGTACAATTACCAAGATATATGAAAAAAATATCAGCCGGTTTTACGTTGGAACAGAACGCGAGAAGCGCGTTCTAGACGTGTCGCGAGCGCTCCTCTACCCACTTGAAAAAAGCGCGAAGGATAATAAACAAGGAAGCGTACAGCTGGAGAAAAGGATTTCTCGAAGCTGAACTCTGTCCATATTGATCGAGCGTTACAGATAAATCCTTGCACTAGTAAGGCAGAAAAACAGAAAAGTTATATTCTTTTGTAATTATCGTTTTGTGATTTTGTAATTTACAACTAGAGATTTCCAAGCCATTTATTTATCCATTTTTTGGATTAGAACAATGGCAAAGCGACAAAACACGAGCGAGTCTCGTGACATAAGCAGTAGCGAAGATGAGTTTCAGAAAGACGTTTACACAGACATGTTAGACTAAATAAATATTAATTGGGAAGAAAACGATAGTAGCGATAGTGATATCATCCAACCAAGAAAACAGCGAAGAAATTATAAATCAGTTGGGAGGTGATTTTCGGGAATCAACATCTTTGTCGGACAATAGACTAAACAATAAATTACATATTCCCAATGCGGGGGAAAGAAAACAGGACTGCATTGTTTGTTCTCATAGGAAAACGCCAGGTGGAAGACGTCAAACTACTTATTATTGTGAAACGTGTATAAACTAGCCTGCAATGCATATTGGGACGTGCTTGAAAATGTATCGTACTGTAGAAAATTATAAGAAATAAAATTAGATTTTTTTCCAAAAGATATGTCCCTCAATGTCTACACATTCAAACATGTAAATCAAAAATCATTCCAATACATTACTTGGTTCAAAAGTTATACTATACGTATAATATGACGCGAGTCCTATATCCACGTTTTGGCGAAAAAGTGCAAAGGGTTAAATATACTATGTCCTTTCATACGGTCCTATTCTACAGTAATGAAAATTAATTGATCATTTTAATTATACTATTGAAGTTCTAAAAACAATAGGTCTCATAAATATTTAACAAAACATTCTTCCTTACGATCTTGATATAAATAAAAATTATTATAAAATGTAATATGCGTATAAAAATGATTCTTATTGTGAACATCTGTATAATTTGTAATTTATGTGAAAAAAATATGTCTTACCAGCATCTGGCATCACCACAATCATCGTTTCCGGCGATGCAACCTATTGCAATGGCAGCTACCCCCGGTGGTGCATTTCCGGTACCACAACCTGGAATACCAATGCTTCCGCAAGGTACAATATTATTATATCCGCTATATATTGTTTTTCTTTTCTTTTAAAAGTTTTTTCAAGCTTTTCTACATGTAAATATCTTTTTTCTCCCAATTTGTACATGCTAATACGATTTACTTGAACGTATGCAACATTCGTGTACATACAAATCGGATATAAAAATATTCGGAATTGTACGTTCCTTATCCTTATCGGACTTCGTCAAGATTACAATTTAAGTATTGCGGCCTTGTCAGTTATTAGTTATTACTGATTTGCCTCTGGTAAAATATGGACCAAGCAAACGTGGTTTTATATTTAAGCAACGACAATATATGTATATACCATACTGGACCACAGGATCACTAATCTGAATATTAATCAACATAAAAATAGTATCATGAAAGGTAAATCGATACATATTCTTAAAAATCTGTAGACATATTTTCCAGTGTCGAGATAGCTACCGTAGACACTGAATTTATCACTCACTAACAGTATCAGGGTCCGTAGTGCGAGAAGTGACGATCGTAAACGAGACACGATAAAACGGCTGTTTGCCAAGTGACGATCAGTAACTAGATAATAGTCGTCTTCGTTGATGGAAGCGTCACGTATGCAGGATAAGTGACATCCAGTTCAGCGTTCTCGTTGCTCATCTCGCCCTCTTATCGATATGTAGTAAATATTACATGCTACGCGCGTCAAGGAATTAATCGCGATCGATATAAATACTAATCCTTGCTAGTGCGGGAAATATCTTGAGGTTGAAAAAGTTGATTCGTATTGCACCTGCGTTGCTGTTGTTTGTGACCAAGGGGAAAACGTGTGATGTAAATACCGTTCGTGTCATTCTATTGCAATTTTCACGGCATAATTTCTTTTCCGACAGGCTGCCATTATTTTGATAAATGGTGAATGAAACATTAATTAAACGGATCATTCGTCTCGGTTCGGTGATATTCAAATAAACGTTGAAATAAGAATGGAATAAATTAAGGTAGAATGGATATTTCTAGTACTTCAGTTTCGATATCTGATTACCGATGAATGATGAATTATGAATTTTATAGTTAGGGTCAGAGTTGCTAGCCGATCGCTGCATTTCACGCGCCCTAGGAGCACCACAATTACGCCCATATGGAAATAACACTTGCGATGAGACTCTTTTTTATCCTCATCTTAACACTTTCTTCATTCCCCGCTTTACACTACGCACTTGGCGATGTAAAAATAATATTTATTAATATAGAGGAAGAGCGCGGTTCACGGCAAAAGTATAAGGAGAACGGAAATATATGTACATATAGCAAGTTGATTGGTAGAACATCGTTCGAATAACGTGTAAGGAATGTATCTTTCGACGAACCAAGTGAAAAGTGGCTGCATGTTAAGGTGATCTATGGTTAATTAACGGTACGCAGAGACCAATTTCGGCGAATCAAGAAATGGCTACCGTCTTGCATAAAGTCTTATTCGTCCCATTATTTTTTTCCATTATTTACATTAATTGCAGTAAAGATTTCACTCCCGCTAGTCCCTCCGATGAACACATAAAATGATTCCTCATTCTTGACAAATTTCTCTCCTATGCGCGTTTGTTGGAAGATTATTCGATGAGGTGGAATTTGTGTAAGAACGATTTATTTAAAGTTTCATTCGTATAAAAATGTATTCTACGAGCCAACTATGTTTAGTCAAGGCCATCTTCCTAATTCTCTTGCTGGAATTGCTCCTTTTTCTTGCGGATACGTAGGCACGATCCTAGAGATGAACGCATGCATATCATTCGTAGCCGCTATATTGAGCAGCTGGAAAAGTTTCATCCCAAGGAGAGCGTTTATTGTTTTCTTTATCTACAAAGATAATATGAAAAAGCGGGTTCGCCTAAGGAAGTAAATCTGTCCCAAGAAAAGTACACAAGCTTTTATCGTTTTGCCGAGTTGGAGAAACTTGAGAAAACAACCGATTGTTACGGTGCATCAAGTGCGGCCGATAGACCAGTTGGCCAGTATATTGTAGTCCGATTTTGGTGACGGTCCTGCACGGAATGAATTCGGAATAAATTTGGCACGCGATTACTTATTTATTCACTGTTTTTTTCACCGTGTAAAGTAAAAGGTCTATAATAAGAAAAAAGGAGTATACATGGTTGAAGGAAATTTTGGAATGGAACGCGATACTTGTAAGAATTAAAGCGTGGACTTGATTCGTGAAAAAATACTTGGTATGCGCGAGTGATGGAATCGGAATATTTTGAAACATCCTGGAGGGTGAGGATACAACAAATTCGAAGACGGCTCCATACTTTATTCAGAGATACGGTAACGAGATATCGATCAAAGAGGAAAGGCTACAGCAGATTTCTGACCGACGAGGAAAAGAGGTGACTCTAATGAAGTTATTTTCGAAATCAATTAGACAGGCGCCACGATTCAATTCGTGATGAAATTTTCCGGAATTTCGATGGTTAAACAATTGGTGAAAGCGAAGAATCGGGCAAAGATTGGTAGAAAATGATATTCATTTCAATGAAAATTCGAACTGCAATTGAAAAATTGCATTTGAAAAATATTTAACTGCTACAATTATAATCAATAAAAAAGGACAGGATTTTTATTATGTATGTATATTTGTTGACTTCAGGTGGCTGGTTACCGCCGAATACGACCTGTCCACCAGGCTTGGAATACCTTATGGCCCTTGATCATTTATTTGTGCAGCAAAAAGTCGAGATGATTGAAGGTCAGTTCTTTTGTGCTGTTAATACCCATTTTCATTCTTTTTAATTCATTTATCAATTACAGCTTTTACCGGGTGGGAGTCGAAGAACAAATACGTTGCGATGAATCTCAGGGGAGAGACAGTATTTTATGTCGCGGAACAGTCGGGCATTTGCGCACGTTTATGCATGGGATCCTACCGTAGCTGTGAATTTCACGTAATCGACAATCACCGAAGGGAGGTCCTGCGCATGGTTCGTCCCTTCAGATGTCAAAGTTGCTGTTGTCCTTGTTGTTTGCAGGTATTTTACACCTTGCGCAAACTTTTTTCACGCGTGCACACCATCTGTGACGATTACCTTTCACGAAAAGTTATTCGGTTCATTAGAAATACCTTGTTGGTCACGAACATAACATATATAATCGATACTCTCTAGTAGCACCGCTTTTCGACACATTGTTTTTCCCTGCTGTTGAGCCAATCGTTACTCGATCTCTGGCGTCATAGTTCACCTACTGTATACCTACTATGAAATAGTAAGAAATGTCTGTCAAGAAATAATATTTCATATACTTTTATTGCAATTTTCTTTCTTAGAAAAGAAAGAAGAAGTTGTTAAATTCGATCTCCTGCGACACAGTCGCGCCGAACAGAAACTGATATCTGGCCTGCGCGAGCGTTGCTAAATCAACTTTTTCTCGCCTTGTTTTTCTACTCTTGTCCGATCCTTACAACTGCTTCTTCCGTTACAAATATCTCTCGTGAAGAGTAGAATCGCACGGTATTATTCAAATTTCGGAACTGAAGCCATTGTTCTTTGGCGCGTTGTTGCGGCCGGTGAAGGTGTATTTGTTTCCTTCATTTCTTTAGGCAATCCTTCCATTTCTACATGAATTATTTTCAGGAATTGGAAGTGTATTCCGGGGACACATTATTAGGCTCTGTGTCACAAAATTGGAGTTTATGGCGACCGTCGTTCTCCATTCGAGACGCGTCCGGTGAAACCGTTTTAATTATAAAAGGCCCATGGTTCCGATTTTGCATAGACGTAACATTTAAGGTACACCAGTAATTACAATTTATTTAATATTTTATATTCACTATTTTTAAACAACGATTAATTCTTTTTTTTTATCCCCGTTTCAGGTCAAGTCCGCAGATGGGACGCACAGGATTGGGGAAATTAAAAAAGAATGGAGCGGAATGGGTAGAGAATTTTTCACGGACGCCGACAATTTTGGTGTAAATTTCCCTGTGGATCTAGACGTGAAGATTAAAGCTGTTTTATTTGGTGCCTGCCTCCTTATCGTAAGTCTTCATCATCCTTTAACATTTTCGTCTAAAATCTTTATTCGTAAGTTTAATAATATATATATTGACCAATGTATACGTGCTTCAGGATTTCATGTATTTCGAACAAAAAACAAGGAACAATTTATAGGATTCTTAAGTACTGTGTATGCTTTGCTCTGACATGACGTTATCCAATGAACAATGTTCGATAGTAAGTGCTTCCCCAGCCGTTATTCTAATTCGTCATCATTTTTATACCGTTCTATTGAAAAACAATTTGAAATGCGCATACATGTATAAATATGTAAACGATGCAAATACTGCTTTAATTAAGATTGCCAATTTTTATATACTATACACATGGAAGTAATTTTGCGTAAGAGATATGTTTCTTGTTTTTTAAGTGTCTTTTAACGATACGTACTAACGCGTCTTTGAGATTTTATCAGAAAATACGTTCTTCTATTTTTACGTAACAAGACTGACCTATGTCCATTAACATAGCAACAAATAATTATTCTTGTTGTGGAAGCTATTATATTTATAAGTATATAGCGGTTTTAGGATTGTACAGTTAATGTAATTGTATACATTCATTAACTATTGCGGAATATTGTACGTACTACATTTACTCAGCAACCAATTGTAAATACTCTCTTCCTATATTTTTGTGAATTTTTCGAAAGCCAGTAATAATCATAAAAATAAGTAAAATGTTCGTTTTTGTTATTATTTCTTTGTATCCTAAGTATAGCTAAGTATAAATATGAACAAATGAATAAATTGACATTTTTTATCATTTAAATACGATATTATACTCAATTGAGCCTTACCAATAATAATATAAACTGTTTCTACATTTTGTAAACTAATTTTCTACATAGAAAGATAGACTAATTAATTTTAAAAACCTGCGCTGTCAGATGAACACAAGTGCTGGAAAATACTAGCTCAACGATCGAGTGCTTAAAATAAAGGTAAAGAATGCCGCCACACGGCAATAAATGATTTACAAATGCTGCATGCGCCGTTTATTTTTTATAAACAATTTAACAATTCGTTTGAGAATTCCACCGGACCTATACACGAGGGCCGATCTAATGTTGAACCAGATTGTTCCTTGAACCGAGAGCTTCAATTTGAGAGATCGTTGAGTAAAACCGGCCCAGTACAACGCGAGATAATTGAATTTGTTTAAAGAATTTATAAACAAATGTCATTATTTCCACTTACAAGCGAGCTACATCAATGTTCAGAGGAAGTAAATTAAAGCTAGCAGTATCAGTAACCATCTGCAATAGGTGTGAACATTATTACATGTGCGGTTCATTTGTTATAAACAATTAAACGATTAAACTTATTATTACGACCGACTGGTCATAGTTACAGGAACGGGGTATTTTTTACTGCGTAGCTTATTCTCTTCCCTTTCATTTGATACCCCATTTATTAAAAAACAACCACCAGGGGCCGTGATAACACGTTTTTAAACATTTTGTCGGTAACGATATGTCGATAAGCGGACGCGTGGCGCAAGTGCGAATACCGCGGGGTAGTAATAGCGCGCATGCGCGTCGCGCAGTGGGGTTGCAGCACGGCGCGGCGCACGCGACGCGTCGGCAGTATCAGCGGAGGCGTCACAGCGTACGGTCGTTTTTGTTATTGAAGGTATCTGCAACACAATAGCGTCTCGGGTTAAACTTCACCGTCGCATACGCTTGATTAGCTTCTACTAAATAATGCGGCTTTAACTAGCAATCGTTTCACTATCGCTGGTGTATATTACAATCTGTCCCGAGTCTCTTTTGCTGAACGCGTGACCGATCATTCGGTTAGAGGGATAGTAGCGAGGGTTTTTTAACACGCGATTAACTAGTCTTTCATTGTAACATCTTGGCAACTAATTTATTATTTTAAACGGTTCTTCGAATCATTATTATATTTTATTGCGCGTTCGTGGTTGTTTCAAGATGGGGTGTATTTTGTTTCTACCACCCCTTACACACGCAGTTATCTATCTCCTTTCGCAACTTCAAATTCGATTTCGATTTTAGAGCAGGCTTTTCAAGTTGCTTCCCTTTTTGTTGCAGGTACAACGGATGATTGGCTGGCAGTGAATAATATATTGTGGCTGCCGGAATAGAGTATTGAGATGCAATTATATATATTTCGAAGCTTGACAATCAGCCCGATATCTATTTTACAATACGTGGTCCGTATGAAATGATATTCCATTGTTTGAGTCTATTTAACATATAGCAGCACTAAGATGAAATGAGAATAAATTAATGTTCGTTTTTTTCCTCAATTTATATTTGCGGACTCATCCCCACCAATTCTTGGACATGGTACGATGCATCGGATGGAGGAAGCGTCCGAGTTATTTGAACTTGTGATCAGCAATGGCCCTCAATATATCTCACCCTTTTTCTCAGAACAAAAGTATCACCAACACAGTCTAAACCAAAGGTGCTGAACAGCGATAAGCGTGAACAGCCCACTAGGCAGCCCCGAACCGGCAAACATTACTGCCCATTGTAGTTATTTAAGTTAACAGACACTGAAGTTCTTATTGCTATTACTTTTGAAATCTCGTTTCTATTGTTGTATCTATTTGTAGTTGGAAATACTATGTATTATTTATTGTCCTGCTTGTTATGTACATTCTTCTGTTTTCCGACGCTCTAGAGATAATTCTTTAGTAAGATAATTTATATATGTTTCGTCTTGAGAATTGCATTTTCTTATTCATCAAGTAGCCTTCCTTTTTATAAATGAAATACCCATGCTTATATTTAAACTCGTAATATAATTAATATCTGTAAAGATATGTTTGAAACCGCGCGGTCGCCGCCATATTTACAGTGCCTGCTCCGGTATGGCCATCTATACAGTACTCCTTGAAACTACTCGTGCCTGCTGTTATCGCCATCTATACTGAACTCCTTGAAACTACTCGCGCCTGCTATAATCGCCATCTATACAGATGTGAATGAAACTACTCGTGCCTCTGCCTTACCTAAAGTGTAGATATGGAAGAGGCCCCGGTAGTTTCACTCATATCTCTATAGATGGCGATGGTAATGACCACTAGCGACTATAGACAAAGCAGACATACGAGATGTTTCAAGCACTTCTTTATAGATGGCGAAACTAAAGCTCACTTGGGGTGTAGGTAAGATAGGGATACGAGTGGTGCATAATCTCAAGCATTTCTTTACAAATAGCGGTACGATAAACTTAATGACATTCGGTCATTTAAATGAAGCTCGGAAATCATTTCGTGTTCTCAATTTCATATGAATAAAGTGTTAGCAAACTCAGTGTTAACTTTAGATTACAATTAATATGTATATGTATGTAGTAGCATTGCAACTTTCGTTCTTCACTTTATTGTACAACAAGCAAGCTCTTTGGCAAAGGTAAATACATTTATGAATATTTTTTTCTTTAAATTAATTTTCTAGCCTGTAATAAGTACATACTTATAGTTGTATTATTCTATACTCGGCCTCGCAGCAATGAAATTCGGGCTTGGTGTACATGTAACCTAACTTTACAATCCTATCTTAACTCTTGCACTCTCACCTTCTCTTTCGCCTTTCCTTCGATACCTTCTCTACCTTAACCTATTTCGTACTAGCCATTTCTTATATCCTTATCGCACATCTATCATACATCTTTTTCATGCGACCCTGCTTCGTTTGAAAATCGTAAGTCATTCTTATATCCTTTTATCTTTACTTCGAATCATCACAGCGTCTATGTTAAACGCCCTTTCTGTGTCAGTCGCCCTTCATTTTTACTTTGGTACTCTAGTAGTGTATCTGTTCTTATATATTTAAACCTTTCATTATATATTGCTTTTTGTATTTTTCTATCTCGTTTCCGCTGTTGTATTTTGTAGTCTCTTCTTTTAAGGCTCACTGGCACTTCCTTTACTTTGCTCCTCATACAATTCACTCCTTTCTTTAACAATCTTTCTCCTTCCTGCTAGATACTTACTAATATAGATTTTGTGTGTGCAGGTTTCATGGGCAAGGAATACGGAGCATTGATTGCCACTTCTCTTCGTACATAGAAGCAAGAAAGAAGACAGAATAACTCTTGCCATATACTGTAGTTATAGTAAATTGGTCTATAAAAATACTTTGTAACTATTAGAGCGTAAGATTAATTTAGAACAATTGTGTAATTAATTGCTATGTATATCTATTACGTATTTTATTTTATATTCAGTTTATTCGTTAGATCTTGTATAAACTATAATATTACTTTTACTACAAGTTCTACTGAATGTACTAAATATAAAATTATACATCTTTTCATTTCAAATTCGTAACTCGTTTTTATATCCTATTATCTCTGTATTTCCGTACACTCTGTTAACAGGTGTCTTAACGTTCCAAATCTTTGTCTGCGCAGACGTCTTTTATTCTTCCCCTTCCCCAATATTTATTCATCCTTTAATGCTTTCGCATGCTGTCACATGGACTATTAATTGCCGATTGTTCCGTCTTATGTTTTTACTTAGGTGCTTTGGTTGTGCTTTTGTTCTAATATATTTAAACCTTTCATTACATTTGGCTTCTTCTATTATTCTGTCTCGTTCCTGCTGTTGCATTTCATAGTCTCTTCTTTTATACGGTTCTCTGTCAATTCCTTTATTTCCACTCCCATCAAATTCACTCTTACGAGGCTCATTTCATGCCTTCTTAAATAATTTTAAATTAAATTTGCATATGCGTCTAGTGTTGCCCTCATCTTTTTCTTTTTCCTCTAAACATTCCTTAACAATTTTCCTCTCTTCTATTACATACTTACTAATATATTTTTTGTGTGTGCAGGTTTCGCAAGCAAGGAGTAATTAATGAGCATTGACCGGCGCCCCCTCATCGTGCATAAAAGCAAGAAAGAAGAAAGAACAAAGAATAACCCATGCCACATACTTTAGTTATAGTAAATTCGTTTATAAAAATAGCTTGTAACTGTTACCCCGTAGGTTTAATTTAGAATGATTGAGTAATTAACTATTATATATTTTATTTTATATTCAGTTTATTCAGTAGATCTTTGTAGATCTTTAATATTACGTTTACTACAAGTTCTACCGAATGTGCTAAATATAAAATGATAGATATAATAAATAATTGACATATGCACAAGTTACGCACGTGCTGTACTTTAAAGTTGTAAGCTTCTGCATATGAAGTACACACATTTTAGTATAACTTTTTTTCTGTATGATATATTTTGCGAATTAGCTTCAAAGTCTAGTTTATAAGTATTAGATTATTTATATTTATAGTATTTTTTATATTACACAAATTAGAAGTTTAGAATTAATGCAAGATTTAGTTGTACGATGTATTATAAATACATATAAAAGAATAGTTTATAAGTATGAGCTTGTAGATTTGAACTACAACATGTTTGTAACTTGTATCTTCATTAATTAATTTAAATAAATCTTTAATGAAAAGAATTCTACTGCTCTTTTTATTTTTACACCCGAACAATCCTCGAAAAGACCTAATTCCACATCCTTAAACAAGAAGTACCGTGGACGGACTTTAAATGCAAAGTCCTAAAGCGGGAAACTTGTAAAATTGGCCCCATACGTTATTAATCTTTGGCAGCAGCAAATTCTTCGAAGGAACATCATTTTTAAAGTCCTCTTTGTTTTTCTTACAAACTTTGGTGGCGGAAGTTCAGAAAATGAAGTTGCTGCGATGAAAGACCTCCTCGCATATCATATTCTCCTGATACAAATCCACGATTTTCAGCGAGATATTTTTGCCAGAAACTCGAAAATTTCAGCGCTTGGAAATTCCTGGAAATTGACGTCATTTCTGAGAACGAATACCTCCTTGCATATCATATTCTCCTGATACAAATCCACGATTTTCTGCGAGATATTTTTGCCAGAAACTCGAAAATTTCAGCGCTTGGAAATTCCTGGAATGTGACGTCATTTCTGGGAACGAATACCTCCTTGCACATCATATTCTCCTAATACAAATCCACGATTTTCAGCAAAAATTTAAATGCCGAAAATCGTGGATTTGTATCAGGAGAATATGATATGCGAGGAGGTCTTTCATCGCGGCAATTCTTGGAAATGACGTCACTTTCCAGGAATTTTCGAGCGCTTAAATTTCCGAGTTTCTGGCAAAAATATCTCGCTGAAAATCGTGGATTTGTATCAGGAGAATATGATATGCGAGGAGGTCTTTCATCGCAGCAATTCTCGGAAATGACGTCACGTTCCAGGAATTTCCGAGCGCTGAAATTACTGGACACCTGCCAACCAGTTTTGCATGAAGCATGAAGACTTAGAATTTTCTGATTTCAAGTTTAATAACGTATAGGGCCATTTTGACAAGTTTCTCGCTTTAGAACTTTCCATTTAAAGTTCGCCCACGATACTTCTTGTATAAGGAATCGGAATTAGGTTCTTTCAAGGATTGGTAAGGTATGAAAGTAAAAAGAGCAGTAGAATTCTTTTCATTAAAGATTTATTTAAACTAATTAATGAAGATACAAGTTACAAAAATGTTGTAATTAAATTTACAAGCGGATACTTATGAACTATTCTTTTATATCTATTTACAATACATCGTACAACTAAATCTTGTACCAATTCTAAACTAACATTTATCTAACATAAAGAATAGTATAAACATAAATAATCTAATACTTATAAGCTATTCTTTAAAGTTAATATACAATATATCTTACAGATAAAACTTATACTAAAATGTATGTACTTTATATACAGAAACTTATGTAAAATTACAGGCACGTGTGTAACTTGTGCATATGTAAAGTATTCAGTATATCTTTCATTTTATATTTAGCACATTCAGTAGAACTTGTGATACAAGTAATATAAGATCTACTCAATAAACTGAGTATAAAATAAAATATATACTATGTATACATAACACTTAATTACACAATTGTTCTAAATTAAACTGGCGGGTTAATAGTTACAAACTATTTTTACAAACTAATTTACTATGACTAAAGGATAGCTAAAGTATGTGGCAAATGTTCTTCCATCTTCTTTCTTGCTCTTATGCACAACGAGAAGTGCCAGTCAATGCTCCTCATTTGTTTAGCCAGATAACCTGCACACACAAAAAATATATCAGCAAGTACATAACAGGAGAGCAAATTATGAAGGGATGTTCACAGGAAAAGGGGTTATAGCAAAAGCAAAAAAGGAAGGTAGGATTAAATTAAGAGGAACGCTATGTATTTTTTAATTTATTGGTACTCTTAGGCTAATAGATACAAACTATTTTTATAAACCAATTTACTATAACTAAAGGGTAACTAAAGTATGTTGCACAAGTTCTTCTCCCTTCTTTCTTGCATTTATACACGATGAGAAGTGCCAGGCAATGCTCCTTACTCTTTGCCTGCGAGACCTGCACACAGAAAAAATACATTAATAAGTATGTAACAGGAGAAAGATTATTAAGAGATATTTAGAGGAAGAAGTAAGAAAGGAGGGGCAAGCCAGAAGCATAAAAAGGAGAGGCTTATTTGAAAAGGAATGGAATGCGTCAAGTATCAGTGATTTTGACAAAAGCGGAAGTAAAGGAATTGACGGAGATCCTCAAAAGTAGAGTCAATCAAATGCAACAGCAGGAACAAGGCAGAAAAATAGGGAAAGCAAGATACAATGATACGTTTAAATATATTAGAACATCAACGCTACTATGGTACTTAAGTAAAAACGGACGAGGGCACAATTGACAATTAACAATGCAGGTGCGAGATCCAAAAGCATTAAAGGATGAAATAAATATTGGGAGAAGAAAAAGGATGAGAGATGTGACCTGTGCATACAAAAATTTGGAACGTAAGAGCACCTGCTAACAAAATGTACGGGAAAAGATACAATAAGACATAAAAATAACTTAGGAATTTGTAATTAAACAGGAAGGAACGGGAAAGATTTATAATAGATGTGCGATAAAGAGATAAGAAATAGTGTAATACGTAAGGCAGAGAAGGTATGAAAAGGAAGAGCGGAACGGAAGATGAGAGTGCAAGAGATAGTATTGTAAAGATAGGTTATACGTACACTAACCAAACTTTCGTTCCTGTGAGACCGAAATAAAGAATAATACCGCTATTAGTATGTATTTATTAAGCCCTGGAAAATTTATTTAAAGGAAAAAATATTCACAAATACATTTACCCGTGCTAAAGAGTGCTTGATTGTTGTAGAATATAATGAACAATGGAACTTGCAATGTTACCGTACATATTAATTTTTATGTAGATTGAAACACTGTGTTTGCTGACACTTTATTGATATGGAAAAGAGTGTACAAAACGGTTTTCGAGGATTATTAACTTAATTGGATGAATGAAGACATAAATAACCAAATTTTATAAACATTATCGTACCGCTACTTATAAACAAGCGCTTGAATTTACGTACCACTCGCGTCCCTGTCTTACCTACACTCAAAGTGGGCTTTAATTTCGCCATCTATACAGAACTGCTCGAAACTGTATATATGTCTGCTTTATCTAGAGTCATTAGTATCGCCATCTATACAGACGTGACTCAAACTACTCGGGCCTCTGCCATATCTACACTTATGGTAAGTAAGGGGTGTGAGTAGTTCGAATGCGATCTGCATAGATGGAACTACCATAGCAAGCGCGAGTGGTTTCAAGGAGTTCTGTATAGATGGCGAAACCATAGCAGGCACTGTAGATATGGCAGAGACCCGCGTAGATTCAAGTATATCTTGGCAGATATTAATTAATTTTTGAATTAAAAGATATATACAAGGGTATTTATATTATAAAAAAGGCTTCTTGAGAAATAAGAAAATGTAATTCTCTAGGCGAAACATATATGATTTATGTTACTAATGAATTATCTCGAAAGCGTCAGAAAACAGAAGAGTCTACATAAGAAGCAGGGCAATAAATAATACACAATATTTACAGCTGCAGATAGATACAAACATAGAAACGAGAATTCAAAAGTAATTGCAATAAGAACTTAAGATTCTCTCCGCTCAAATAACTACAGTGGACAGTAATGTCCACTTAATGTTCGCTAGCTGCCTAGCGAACACTATCCAGGAATGTGATTTATAAGGAATTGTTCATGCTTATCACTTTTCGGCACGCTCGGTTTAGGCTGTATTGGGAGTGGATTGAGATGTACTGAGAACCAGCGTGAGATATATTTAACACGTTGAGTGCCACGTCAGGCATCGGTGTCTGACACTAAAATTTCCGTTCAGGCCGCGTCAGTCATGGGTGACTGACAATCGACTTTCCGTTCAGTGACCGACACTAAACTTTCCGTTCAGGCCGCGTCAGTCATCGGTGACTGACAATCGACTTTCCGTTCAGTGACCGACACTAAACTGTCCGTTCAGGCCGCGTCAGTCACCGGTGACTGACAATCAACTTTCCGTTCAGTGACTGACCCTAAACTTTCCGTTCAGGCCGCGTCAGTCATCGGTGACTGACAATCAACTTTCCGTTCAGTGACTGACCCTAAACTTTCCGTTCAGGCCGCGTCAGTCACCGGTGACTGACAATCAACTTTCCGTTCAGTGACTGACCCTAAACTTTCCGTTCAGGCCGCGTCAGTCATCGGTGTGGCCTAAACGGAAAGCGAGGCAAAACCGGCGTGGCACTCAACGTGTTAAGGGCCATTGCTGATGACAAGTGGCGATAACTCGGACGCAACCTACATCCTCGATACATCGGAGCAGGTCCAAAAATCGGTAGGGATGAGTCCGCGAACATTAATTGTGGAAAAAAACGAACATTAAGCGGCCACTATTGTACATTGATACAATTGATTCGGCGGGTCACCTGTCCAGAACCACAGTCACAGCCTCACACACCGCTCGTCGCTGAAAGTGCAACCCAAATATCGCAACAGGTGCAACAGCGCCTTACCATCGGTCCTCTGAGCCGAGAACGGAAAAGGGAATGAAGCAAAAGACGGAATGAAGCAAGAAAGGGGGGAATGAAACAAAAAAGGGAATGAGAAGGGAAAGTGCAATGCGCAGTCAATTCGCTCGAATTATTTTCCGCATAATTATCAAACGTCTCTTAAACGTTTAATAATTATACGATAAATAATTGATTGCCCGGGTCTCACCACGTGGAGGTTACTGCGCATGGAGACCCACCCTAGCCACGGCCCTTCCACCCTCCAATTACGCGAAAACTAATTCTAATATAACATGTGAGAAAGAAAGATCTCCTATTATTGTCAATTTGTAGAACGTTCATTAATTGATCGTAGTACAAGTAAGACAACGAGAGGAGTATTTGGAAAATTCACGACCGAAAGCTAAATTGAATATCAAATGGAAACCTGAAAGAAAATCTGCAAGTGAGTCCAATTTCCTGAAATAAAGCTTTCTTAATAATATATCCTATGATCATAGAAACTAGACAACGAAATATTACCACAGCAGTGTACACTGCTGTCTTAAAAACCAAGGCACAGTTTAAAAATAAATCCTCCTTTCTTAAATACTAGATTAAATTCAAATGCGCCCTGCCTGACTAAAGATCTAACTTAAAACTAGAACCAGCCTACCTAATATAACATCTAACAGTTCAATTAAAAGGACAATATCAATAATATCCTACCTACATAGGAATGCAATAGGTACTTTATCATATTCGCGTAGGTATAAGTATGCATATACTTAATTCCTCTTCAATTAGTCCATATTAATTTCGTGGTCCATGCCTTCCTAGAACAGACAACTGGCAACAATTTTTGGTTTCATTAACCCTGCCTAATTAAAAGTCTAATAATATCAAATCGTGTAAAACCTGCCTGTATAAAAGGGCAGCGACGGGGGCACGGGTAAGGGCTGGGCACGGGCAGGGCAGGGCAGGGCAGGGACAGAGTGAGAGTGTGGTCATATTATACATATTTTAAAAATTCCTCTTCTTTAGCCGAGTCCTGTCAATCCTTCTGAAACAAAGACAAATTGGAGGTAATTAGTAAAGCATTATGAAAGTCTTACACTCAGAAATGGGATCAAATGGGAGGCAAGTAACGAAAGTGACTGCTACCGAGCAGGCCGCGGACCCTCGGCCCAGAGTCTGGACATTAACACGACTTACAATCAACACCTGTTTCGATACCGTGCCACAGCAATCATTGAGGAACGGACATGCAAGAGCGCAACCGCGAATCCAGATTATGTCCCATATACCACCCTGCCACCCCAAGGTGTGCTTGGCGTGGTCTAACGAGCAGGAATTTCCTACGTTCGGCGGGTCACCTGTCCAGAACCACAGTCACAGCCTCACACACACCGCTCGTCGCTGAAATATTAGTAAGCATCTAGCAGGAAAGAGAAGGATTGTTAAGGAAAGGAGTGAATTTTATGAGGAGCAAAGTAATGGAAGCGACAGCGAGCCTTAAAAGAAGAGACTACTACAAAATACAACAGCGGAAACGAGATAGAAAAATACCAAAAAGCAATATATAATGAAAGGTTTAAATATATAAGAACAGATACACTACTAGAGTACCATAGTAAAAATGAAGGGCGACTGACACAGAAAGGGCGTTTAACATAGACGCTGTGATGATTCGAAGTAAAGATAAAAGGATATAAGAATGACTTACGATTTTCAAACGAAGCACGGCCGCATGAGAAAGATGTATGATAGATGTGCGATAAGGATATAAGAAATGGCTAGTAAGAAATAGGTTAAGGTAGAGAAGGTATCGAAGGAAGGGCTAAAGAGAAGGTGAGAGTGCAAGAGATAGGATTGTAAAGTTAGGTTACATGTACACCAAGCCCGAATTTCATTGCTGCGAGGCCGAGTATAGAATAATACAACTATAAGTATGTACTTATTACAGGCTAGAAAGTTTATTTTAAGAAAAAAATATTCATAAATGTATTTACCTTTGCCAGAGAGCTTGCTTGTTGTACAATAAAGTGAAGAACGAAAGTTGCAATGCTACTACATACATATACATATTAATTGTAATCTAAAGTTAACACTGAGTTTGCTAACACTTTATTCATATGAAATTGAGAACACGAAATGATTTTTGAGCTTCATTTAAATGACCGAATGTCATTAAGTTTATCGTACCGCTATTTGTAAAGAAATGCTTGAGATTATGCACCACTCGTATCCCTATCTTACCTACACCCCAAGTGAGCTTTAGTTTCGCCATCTATAAAGAAGTGCTTGAAACATCTCGTATGTCTGCTTTGTCTATAGTCGCTAGTGGTCATTACCATCGCCATCTATAGAGATATGAGTGAAACTACCGGGGCCTCTTCCATATCTACACTTTAGGTAAGGCAGAGGCACGAGTAGTTTCATTCACATCTGTATAGATGGCGATTATAGCAGGCGCGAGTAGTTTCAAGGAGTTCTGTATAGATGGCGATAACAGCAGGCGCGAGTAGTTTCAAGGAGTACTGTATAGATGGCCATACCAGAGCAGGCACTGTAAATATGGCGGCGACCGCGCGGTTTCAAACATATCTTTACAGATATTAATTAATTTATGAGTTTGAATATAAGCATGGGTATTTCATTTATAAAAAGGAAGGCTACTTGATGAATAAGAGGATGCAATTCTCAAGACGAAACATATATAAATTATCTTACTAAAAGAATTATCTCTAGAGCGTCGGAAAACAGAAGAATGTACATAACAAGCAGGACAATAAATAATACATATTATTTCCAACTACAAATAGATACAACAATAGAAACGAGATTTCAAAAGTAATAGCAATAAGAACTTCAGTGTCTGTTAACTTAAATAACTACAATGGGCAGTAATGTTTGCCGGTTCGGGGCTGCCTAGTGGGCTGTTCACGCTTATCGCTTTTCAGCACCTTTGGTTTAGACTGTGTTGGTGATACTTTTGTTCTGAGAAAAAGGGTGAGATATATTGAGGGCCATTGCTGATCACAAGTTCAAATAACTCGGACGCCTCCTCCATCCGATGCATCGTACCATGTCCAAGAATTGGTGGGGATGAGTCCGCAAATATAAATTGAGGAAAAAAACGAACATTAATTTATTCTCATTTCACCTTAGTGCTGCTATATGTTAAATAGACTCAAACAACGGAATATCATTTAATACGGACCACGTATTGTAAAATAGATATCGGGCTGATTGTCAAGCGTCGTAATATGTATAATTGCATCTCAATACTCTATTCCGGCAGCCACAATATATTATTCACTGCCAGCCAATCATCCGTTGTACCTGCAACAAAAAGGGAAGCAACATGAAAAGCCTGCTCTGAAATCTGACTGTTCTAAAATCGAAATCGAATTTGAAGTTGCGAAAGAAGATAGATAGCTGCGTGTGTAAGGGGTGGTAGAAACAAAATACACCCCATCTTGAAACAACCACGAACGCGAAATAAAATATAATAATGATTCGAAGAACCGTTCAAACTAATAAATTGGTTGACAAGATGTTACAATGAAAGGCTAGTTAATCGCGTGTTAAAAGACCCTCGCTACTATCCCTCTAACCGGATGATCGGTCACGCGTTCAGCAAAAGAGACTCGGGACAGATTGTAATATACACCAGCGATAGTGAAACGATTGTTAGTTAAAGCCGCATTATTTAGTAGAAGCTAATCAAGCGTATGCGACGGTGAAGTTTAACCCGAGACGCTATTGTGTTGCAGATACCTTCAATAACAAAAACGACCGTACGCTGTGACGCCTCCGCTGATACTGCCGACGCGTCGCGTGCGCCGCGCCGTGCTGCAACCCCACTGCGCGACGCGCATGCGCGCTATTACTACCCCGCGGTATTCGCACTTGCGCGACGCGTCCGCTTATCGACATATCGTTACCGACAAAATGTTTAAAAACGTGTTATCACGGCCCCTGGTGGTTGTTTTTTAATAAATGGGGTATCAAATGAAAGGGAGGAGAATAAGCTACGCAGTAAAAAATACCCCGTTCCTGTAACTATGACCAGTCGGTCGTAATAATAAGTTTAATCGTTTAATTGTTTATAACAAATGAACCGCACGTGTAATAATGTTCACACCTATTGCAGATGGTGGCTGATACTGCTAGCTTTAATTTACTTCCTCTGAACATTGATGTAGCTCGCTTGTAAGTGGAAATAATGACATTTGTTTATAATTTCGTTAAACAAATTGAGTTATCCCGCCCTTTGCCGGGCCGATTTTAATCAACGACGTCTCAAATTGAAGTTGACATTTAATTTCTCGGAAATCTCGGGCAGTTCAGCATATGATCTGAATACGTACATTTATGTTTGGTGTCGTGTTCGTTGGAAGAGTCTTAACAATTTGGCCAGGGCAATTGCATAATCGTGAAGCAATGCTACGAACAATTTATTGCCGTTGCTTTCGCGAAATAGAAGTATGTACAAGTGTAAGTAGATAACACATGACGCGCGGGCTTCATCGTAGCAGGTTCTGCTGAAAAAGTTTCGTTCCAGGTGTGAAACGAGAAATGGTTAAGGGCGGCGGTGTAGCGGCCGTGAAGGAAACATGATGGCTCTCCTTCCCTTCGGCTCCGGAGAGCACGTCTGGCAAATGCAGCTCGAGCGCAGTGGGAGACGGTATCTAAGGATAGGGCGAGAAGATCTCTCCGATCTCCGGTTGACCAACAGGCTCTTGGGGCAGAAACTGGTTTTGGATTCGGATTACGCGGTCAAAAGCGTTCTCGCGTACGCTCTTCGCTACGGGCCGACCCCCCACGCGACCACTCCTACGGTAAACGCGCCTCTTCCATCATCCCGTCCTTGAATTCTCGTCTCTCTACTCCCTTGGCGCAATGAAACTTTCCCCCTTTCCGTAGGCTGACCATTCCCACCGCTCAACCATGCCTCTCTATTCTCTTCTCGTTTAACTGGCTCCTTCTTCTGCTCCGTTTCCGCACCCCTCTGCGCTAATCCGTTCAACTCTTCCTCGTTCTCGCGTATTCACGATTCACGAGACACACGAACGCTTCCCGATGTCCCGTTCATACATATATTTTCACCTTCGCCTTTGCGAAGCAGGTAGCAAGATTCCGGATTTTCAACGCACAATCGTTTCGCTCCCGTCAACCATCTCTTGCGATATGACTGTCGTTGAAGCGATTCAAGGATGCGTCTTGTTGTCGTCTCGAAGGGAACAGCGACTATGAGAAAAAACTCGATCGGAAATGTTGATCTAGCGTGCAGAGGGAAAGGGTAAGGGAATGGGAATGGGGTGGTCGACCTCGAAGGATGGGACGCACGTCTAGGGGCTGGTCGTCCTTTGTCAAGGATGTCGAGGCCACGCACACTCGTTGGCGAGAAATTCGCCCATGGCGAAATTGAGGTGGACGAATTGCTGGATCGAAGGTCGGCTGCGTCGATCGCGATCATCGGTTTCGAACGGTCCGATACTCGATTGTGCTGTCGATTTCGGCGGCGCTCCGACGTCGACGCCCACGCCGACGCAACGGCACGATGAGAGTAAACGGACCTTTCGTAAGCCATCTAGGGAGAATCGGGGAAAGCTGCAAAGTGGTCTTTACACTGGCTGGCACTTGAGTGGGGAGAAGGTAGGACAAATCTGTGGTGCAGTCAGTACTCCCGCGGCAGTCGTTGCGCGCAGAGTTGGTGTACCCGTTTGATGTTTTAATTGGAGAGCGATCTAAGCGGGTACAAATCTCTCGAGACACTCCTTTCATCGGACAGCAATCTTGATACGACCGGTGCAGAGATCTCGAGAGACTTACGAATGGAGAGGCTGCTTTGGTTTCTGTAATTTTCGCGTCCAAGTGACTCCGAGGGGCGTCTCGGCGCGAATAAAGGGTTCGGGTGATCGAGCCCTCGATCGGTGGGGTATTTTGGAGAAAAGTGAGCAGCAATCGACCATGTGGTTGAAAGGGGGGCCGGAAATGTCGGTGAAATCAATGGATACGTGATCCGTCGTCTTTCCCCAGGAACCCGTAAGTACCGTTTGGCGTTTAACGACCACTCTGCTTGTCGCGAGCTGATCGGTCGAGTTAACGGACGATCTAGCTTATCCGTTCTCTCGAATGCTGTTCGATAACTAAACGGCGCAGGCTCGCGATAAGTTGGCAGGCCGAGCGCCTCGTGTTTCGTGTTTCGTGTTTCGTGTTTCGTGTTTCGTTGCGCGTAAAGTGCGTAGAGAACGCGAGCGAAACTTGAGCAGGTTGGGAAGAAATTGGTACGAGTAGCGCGCGGGGAGTAAAGCTACAACGTAACGCGGAACGAAGGAGCCGCCGCGGCGCCGCCTCGACGTTGATCCCTTGCGGCATGAATTATTTATCGAATCGGCCGTCCCCCTCTTTCGGCCCTCGTCCTTTCTTAAAGGTTTACCCGATACACGCGGTGATACGAATTGCAGCGGTTCCGTGAAGCGCTGGAGCCGGAGGTGGAGCGCGGCTGGTCCGAAATGTGCGTGAAATCCGAAATTCGTCGACGGGGCACGGTATCTGGAAGGTGTATCCAGGATTCGGTCGGACGGGTCACGTACGAGACCCCATCCAAGCTCGTCCATCGTCACGATCGCAGCAACAGGAGGGCGGCAAGCCAGCTTTTCGTCGCGTTTCAAAATGCAAAGGGACGAGTCGCGTCGTTTGGATCTTCGCGACTATCGACGCGCCGGCCGATCGGAGCAACGTCGCGTGCACAGCGATCCGTATAAGGAGTCGCTGTACCACCTTCTCGTCTGCGAGTCCGGTAAGCGAGTCCGGCCAGCGAGTGGAGATTTCCTTCTGCTCCATTTGGTCCCGGTTCGTTTCGGCTTGGCGTGCGCGATACGCTCGACACCGGACTTTCTCGCTCGCGGCAAGGCAGCCTCGATGCAACCTTGCAGCTACGCGTAAAGAGGATTCGCGACTCGGCGTCGAATTTGTTCACCGCTTCGATAAGGAGAACGCTCGCGTAGGGCAGACTCCTCGGGCGCGTTTCGTTTAAGCGGATCGGGCCCGCTGGAAGGGTCGCGGTTCAGGGACGAGTGGCCGTGAATGCCCCCTTTGTCGGGCCGAGGGGCGAGCGTTTTTGGGCGCGCACTTTGCCGTCGATTCGACGGAGCTTCCACGATGAATGGCGATGGAGGTGCTGTGAGCGGGAACGGGACGGCTATCGTCCGACGAGCGCGATAACCGCTCGGACGCGAGCTTTGAAAAAAATTCACTTTATCACCGCTGAGCTCGGCGAGTCGATACGGTCGAAGAATCGCGATGGTCGCATCGCTGCGCGAGTGGGTCGGGAAAACGACGACGCTGCTACGTTTCGATAGGCGAGGTCGAGTCGGCAGATGCCCCCGTTATCGGTGACGAGCCACCTGTTTCCCCCTTTCGGTCTCTTCCACGGCTTGGCCCGCGATACCTGGACCGCGGTCTCGCCGGAAAGTCCATCGAGGCGAGCGGCCACGTTACCATGTTTGGCGACCCGCTCCCATAAAATTTCTCGCACGACCAACTGCACGCTTTGCTCGTCCGATTACCAACCTACTCGCGTCTACCGGCTCGAGATAGCTCGCGAATACGCCAGTCACTCGGAGCTTCTCCAGCGCGCTACTACAGCTATGCAATTGCGAGTGCCGCGATCGTCCGAAGGAGAGAAGGAAAGGGGCGCGAGCCACACCCCGCGAACCGAAGCCGCTGGAACGGGAGCTCTCGGAATCCAAGCAGGGAGAAAAATTCCACCGCTCCGAAAGCGTGTCTAATCTCTCGGAAACTCGAGCGCGGTTATCGTTGCTCCTTTCTTATCTCCAAGGTAACCGGAGAAAAAAAACCTACGTTTACCTATTTCTATTTACGTTTAGAAAAACTCTGCTCGATACTCGATACTCTATACTCTATACTCTAACGGTGCTCGCTCTTGGCCCAACCTTCCGAAGGAATCGTCTCGCACCGTTCGACGCCGACTATCTGTCTGCTTATCTGGGCGTCGCTTCGCCACTCGCGGCCCCTCTCCCCGTCGAATACGATGCTGATAAATCTACCTGCTACACCTACGCTACCACGCTCTCGTTCGGCGCATGCAGCCCCAACTCGACGCGTCTCATTTGCGCGATCGATTATTTATTCAGGCCCGATTATCCGTCGGTGGCAAACAGCACGCCCGGAGCCCAAGGAGGAACGGTATCTAACGGCGATGCCGAAGCGAGAGGCCGTTTCTCTTCCGTGCGAGGAGACACGCTCGACACCTCGCGACCGAATGCGAGTAAGGCATTGTTCGCGCCGCGTGATCCGAGTTCCGAAGCA
Organism: Nomada ferruginata; assembly: GCA_963583965.1. Taxonomy (NCBI): domain Eukaryota; kingdom Metazoa; phylum Arthropoda; class Insecta; order Hymenoptera; family Apidae; genus Nomada; species Nomada ferruginata. The sequence goes on from OY757225.1 coordinate 13,922,347, forward strand.
CAGTTTTCCCTTTGCGATACATGCCTCGCTCGGACCTTCTTCCGCCGAACGTGCACGAACGCTGATCGTCCGACGGTCCGGATAGAGCAGTTTTCTCTCGGAGCGAAGGAAGACAGCGCTAGCGAAAGCGGCGGACAAAAGTTAGCTCCCGCGATATTTATACTCGAAGGAAGAGCCGCAACCTTTTTAGAGTTTCGGGACCACCGTGGCGTTCGTGCATTACCGCGCGCGCGCGCGCCCCGAAGACTTTTTTAAAAAGGTTACCCTAGCCGGACCACCGCAACGACGACAGGAATATTGCGCGGAAGAAGGTAGAATGGGAAGCCTCGAACCGATCGTTGAGAAATCCACGGAAAGGCGAGGAATTTCCTTTGCTGCTTCTCCCGCGTGCTTTCCGCGACGCCTGTTCGGTCGCCTGTTCGGTCGCCCCGGGCTGCCCTCGAAATTCCGCACACCCGACTTCTGTGGCAAGCACGTGGGTCCGCTGGCGTCTCTGGTAACGTCGCGTCCCCTTTCTCGCCCCATCTATTCATAGACGAGAAAGCAGAGACTGTCACACCGACACGAACGATCCGCGACAAACGGCGCGCAGAAAAGAGAATTATGGTTGGCAGCGGCGCCGAGGACCGTCCGGAGAGTTGCTAGAGTAAGGTCGCAAGGTCGAGCGCGATGCGAGGGGATCGAGAATCGGCAAGACGAACCGGAAGAATGGACGCGAACCTGGCGCAAAAAGGTAGCTCGGACGAAGAGGTAGGCGAGGTCGACGACCTTGCGCGCGTGCGCGCGCGCGCGCGCGCGTTCTCGCCCGTCCCGCTGTTCGCAGACTTTCGTCCGCGAGATATGCCTCGGTTCGTTCTCAGCGACGTCGCTCATCGATGATCGCCCTCTGCTTTTTGCTTTCAGGTGAAAAGAACGGAAAGGAGGGGAGCGGCATCGCAACGGAGAAGAAAGGACAGAGAGGCATCGGTATGGACCTGTGGCCTGTGCGTCTAGCGATACTGGGGACGCTGGTCGCGAGCCTCTCGGCTGCGGACGATTTTCGACGCATCTTCTACGAAGGTACGCGCACCGCGATAACGTTTCTCCTTGGCGGATACCACCGACTCGCCTCGAACACGATGGATGTCGATCGCGCTACGGTCGCGTGCCGATTATCTACATACCCCGCGGATTTATCCGATCGCCTAGCTGGCCGCGGGGGACCAAAGGGGTGTGGAGAGAAAGAGACGCGATGGGCGTCCGCGTTTCGAAAGCGGAGAGAGTTTCTCTTCGATTCCGGTCTCGCGCGATTCGCCTCCGAACTTGGCTTCGCTTCGGCGACGCGTAGGATGCGAGCGTGGCACGCGTCGCCACACGCTCGCCTGCTCGCACGCGACCTCGCGACACCCGTTCGCCGTTCGCCGTTCGCCGTTCGCCGTTCGAGTTCGCGGCCCATCTCCCTTCGCCGCCCGTCCCCCGTTCTCCCCCCTTGGAACTCTTCGAACCTTCTCGACGCGCAGCCTCGCGGAATCCTCGAGCAGCCTTTTTCCTTCGCGCATCTCGCAACGTCGTTTTTCCTTTCTCTCCTGGAAGCTCGAGCGGGTGAGCTGGAGGCCACGCACCTCCTCCTACGTTGCATCGTGGAAAAGCTTTTAATTTTAATCGCGCACCGCTCGACGCGTCGGGGGGCGAAGGTGGGGAAACGCTGGGCCAGAGCGAGGGGTTGAGAGGCAAGTAGAAAAAGGAATGAAAACGGCGAAGGAAAAGGGAAAGGCGGCGAGCGAAGGGAGGATACCCGTGGGGCCTTCGAGATCAGGTTATGCTAACTGGGGCCCGTTCGTCCCACACGTATCTACATATAAGCGCACGTACGCGATTACACGAACGTGCAGGTCGCGCTGGTGCGAGTAGCAGGCACGCGCGACACCAGCAAACCCGTACCTAGTGTTCCTTCGCGAGAATTCTTTCTCGAGAATATCTCGCCAATTTCTCGATTATCGAGAACGCGCGATACGTATCGAGATACTGAACTTTCGGAAAATTAGTACAAATCTCACTTATGACGGGTCCCAAGGATCGTAGGTCGCTTCTGACCCTTACGTCTCGACAAATCCAATCTGATTTCTCGTTTCTCGAGAAACGAGAAATGTCGGGAAATGAGAAAGCCTAGCCGTACCTGAATATGTACGTGGAAACCGCGACAAGTACGACGAACCGTGAGCAGCTACCTTTGCGGGATCGTTTCTCCGCGTCGGCAAACCGGCTGAAAAACAGCAAGACGAAAACGAAGACGGGGAGAAAGAGCAACGAAGAGACGATCCTTCTCCTTCGACGCGAATGGCCGCACGACCGTTCGGGCGATCGGGCGATCGGGAACGCAGAGGAACGCAGAGGAACGGGGAAAAAAAGGTTTTCTCGGACGACGCGAACGTCTCCGCGCGTCGCGTCGGCCAGTGGGCAGTGGAGTAAAAAGTGGAAAATCCGCTGCCGATGCAGAAGCTTCTCGTTCCCTGGTTGTCGCGGAACTAGTTTGTCCGGAAGGGAAAAACGATTCCGCGTACATAAGAGCCCGCGACTCTGGACGTGGAAGGGAGGACGCGGATCGCGATCCCGACGCGCGGGCAAGAAGCGGACGAGCAAGGGTGGAATTCGCCGAAGCGCAAAACAAATGGCCTCTGCTCTTTCGCTCTGCTGGCTCTGCGTCGCTGAGCTCGCGATCCGGCCGCGATCCGGGCGTGCACGGTATCGAAAACGAGACCGAACGAACACCAACTGTAAACGATGCTCGTGTTCCAGATCTGGCGGATGCTAGTCTGTTCCAGGAAGAGGGGGTGACCACGTATTCCCAGTTGCTGTTCGACGTTGCTAGACAACAGGTCGTCGTCGGAGCACGGTACGTACATCGCGACGCCTCGAGCGTCGGTCTTCCACGGCTCCGTGCTATCGAGCCATCGGCCATCGGCTATCGGCTATCGGCTATCGGGCGTAGAAATCAGCGGACGCCTTCGCGAGCCTACTATTAATAGAAGCAAGTTAGTTACGTATTAACCGCGGCCCACGTCCTCGCGGCCCAGTCGCCAAGAAACGCGATTGCGCGACGAAGGAAGCGTGCGCGGTGAATTCGCGGCTGCCCTCTGGCTCTGGCGGCGTTCCTGGTCGCGCGGAGGAGGCACGGCCACTCGCCGGAGCTGGAGCTGTGGCTGGGGCGGAGAAAATCTAGGTCCGATCTAGGTGCGGGCACGCGACACGGCGCCACTATTTGCATTCTTTTCGATCGATTCCCCGTATCGAGCACCGGAGCCGCGACAGGTACGGGTGATAGGCGCGGCCTTCCTTTCCAGTCGAGGAGCTAGTTTCGCTCGCTATCGGGTATCGAGCGTGGCCGTCCGATCGTCCACCGGCTGTTCGCCGGGCATCGAACTCCGCTGGACGGTGTTTCGCTGGCCGCGGCCGGGCCGGGCCGGGCCGGGCCGGGCCGGGCGAGAACGAGGTCGCCAAACGATTCGTCCGATTCGTCCGATTCGTTTAACGAGCAGGAAGCAATCTGTCTCAATAGGACTAACGATAAGTGAGCTTCTTCGGGCCGTCGCGACCTTCTCGCGACTCCTGTGGAGCCGCTTCGCTCGAATAGCGATCCCTTTTGGTAAGAGTCGCGCGTAGTCGCGGGGACTAGGGGGCGATCGACGCCGAGCGCCCACGTAGGCGCCGTTTATGCTCCGCCGCCAGTTTCTCGCGACTGGATTGCGCGACGCCGATCCGGTTACTCGATCGGAAGGCTTCTCGCAATGGAAACGAATCGATGCGATTCCAGGGACAACTTGTATCGGCTGACGTTGACGTCGTTGACGCCGCTCGAGCACGCTGCTTGGCCCGCTCCGGAAGACAAGAGCAACACCTGCCAGAACAAGGGTCAGAGCGTCGAGGATTGTCGCAACTACGTAAAGGTCTTGCTCAGCAATGGAAAGAGCTTGTTCACCTGCGGCACGTACGCCTTCAGCCCCTGGTGTACTTGGCGAGAGGTAAGCTACGACGAAGCAGGGGGAGAATGGCCGAGGTGATGACGAATGGCGAGCGGTCGTTGATTCGCAGATCGAGAACATCAGCAGCGTTACCAGCGAGATGTCCGGCGTCGCGATGTGCCCTTACTCGCCGCACGCGAACGTCACCGCGCTCCTGGCCCGGGGCTCGACCGGCGGCCTTTTCACGGGAGCGCCGACCGATTTCTCCGGGGCGGACCCGGCCATCTGCCGCACCCTTGCCTCGCCGAATCTTCGCACGCACCAGTACGACTCCAGGCGAGTCCACCCTATCCGACTGTATCCCTCTAAACTCTAAACTTCTCCCGGTTACTTCACAGATGGCTCAACGATCCGCAGTTCGTCGGAAGCTTCGAGACCGAGGATCACGTGTACTTTTTGTTTCGGGAGTCCGCCGTCGAGTACATCAATTGCGGCAAGGTAAGCAGCTCGACGCCGACCAAGCAGTACCCGCATCGTCAACCGTCGCCCTTCATTTCAGAAAGTCTACTCGAGGATAGCCAGAGCCTGCAAGAACGATCGCGGTGGGCAAATCATGATGAGGGACGTCTGGACCACGTTTACCAAGGCCCGCTTAAATTGCTCCATCCCTGGCGAATTTCCCTTCTACTACGACGAGATTCAAGGAGCGGTCTACCATCCGGAGGAGGGCATCGTTTACGCGACATTTACAACGCCCAGGTAAGTGTGTCCTGCACCAATCGACCGGTAGTCGGCCGGTAGTCGGCCGGTAGTCGGCGCGCCTCGCGTACCTCTTCCATTTTCTTGCCATCTCTTGCCATTTCTTGCCATTTTTCTTCATGTCTGTGCCTCGCTGCTCGTTCAAAGGGACGGAACGCACGGTAGGTGTGGACGGCAACGCCGAAACTTTCGGTATCGCCCTCCGCTCCACGCATGTCTCTCGTCTTCTTCCGGTCGCGTGGGAAATCCCCGCTAAAATCGCTCGACGCTGGGTACTTTTAGAAACGGCATCGCCGGCTCTGCCATATGCGCGTTCAACATGTCCGCGATCACCGCGAGCTTCAACGGGCCGTTCAAGCACCAGGAGAATTCGGGGGCCGCCTGGGAGAGGAGATTCGTTCCTCGCCACGATCGACAGCGGTGCGGTTTCTCCGCGGACGTTGCCCCCCATCAGATCATCGACAACCAGAGATACCAGCTGATGGACGACGCGGTTCAGAGCGCCACGCCCGAGCCCCTCCACACCGCTATTCTCGAGAGATTCACTCTGATCGCCCTGGACGTCACGCCGACGAAGCTGCACCGGGCCGTTACCGTCCTCTACGTCGCCACCGATCTCGGCCTGGTGAAAAAGATCTCCGTGCTGCCCCGCACGCAGGAAACCTGCATCGTCGAGGTCTGGGGCCCTCTGCCGTCCGCGGCAATCACCCTGCAGTTCTTGAAGGACACGCAGAGCCTCTACGTCGGCACGGAGGACGGCCTGCTCAGGTATACTCGCGGTCGACGCGAACCCCGCGTCCGCGCGAACGCGATATCTATCCCCGCTGTCGTTGCAGGATTCCGGCTGGCCAGTGTCATCGTCATAGCAGCCGGCAGGCTTGCCTGAACGCCCAGGAGCCGTACTGCGGCTGGAACGAGCATCTCATGAAGTGCGCCCCGGCTCCGAAGCACAACCACCTGGCCAATCACTGGCACCAGGAGATGACAAAGTGTCCGGTGCTGACGGATCCCGTGGACGGCGGCTGGAGCGCCTGGAGCCCGTGGTTTCCGTGCCGGCACGGGGCCGCGGAGCAGGCGCATTCCCGCGCCCACTCGCACTCTCGCTCCGAGCACTCAGAGGTCCGGATCTACCGCTTCCTCGGATCCGTCCAACGAGTCCAACGTGTTCGACGAGTCTGACAAACTTTTAACCCGCAGGTCGCCGACAGCTGCCAATGCCAGACACGGGAGTGCAACAATCCTCCGCCGCAGCACGGTGGCGCGGGCTGCTCGGGGAGCAAGGTGAGGGTAACCAACTGCACGGTTCACGGCGGATGGACGGCCTGGTCCGCCTGGTCGGCGTGCTCGCAAACTTGCGGTTTCGCGATGAAGACGCGGCGACGCTCCTGCACGAACCCAGCCGCGGCGTTCGGCGGCCGGGTCTGCGTCGGCCACGACCACGACGACATCGTCTGCATAGACCTTCCGCCCTGTCCCACGGCCGCCAGGGTGGCGTCGCCGCCCTCGCCGCCCTCGCCGCCGTCCTCCCAAAGCGGTCAGTGGTCGCCCTGGGCCGCGTGGAATCCTTGCACTCGGCCCTGCAACGGTGGTAAGTCGGCCCCGTCGTCGCCTCGTCGCCTCGTCGCCTCGTCGCCTCGTCGCCTCGTCGCCTCTCGTCCACTACTCCACTCGAGATTCTTTCCGCCCGCAGGCATCCGAATACGGAGGAGAACGTGCGAGAGTCCGTCGTCCCGAAAGCCCGCCGCCGTCGAGTGCAACGGCTGCGACTTTCAGCTCGAGGAGTGCAACGCGCATCAGTGCGTCGAAACGAAGCGGTACTCCGGTTGGACTCCGTGGCTCGCGTCGAACGCCAGCCTTCACGGCGGAAACCTCGGCTACGCGGAGAAGCGCTTTCGATTCAGCTGCCGCGCGCAGACCGACGATCCGTCGAGCGTCAGGGTGCAGCTCGCCAAGGAGGAGGAACGCTACTGCAGGAACGACGGCTCCTGCCTGAAGGGAGGAAGCGCGAATCAGAACGCGCACGCGGAGCTCGCCGTGGAGAGCGGATGGAGCGAGTGGTCCGCTTGGCGGCCGTGCGACCGTCCCTGCGGCGGTGGTACCCAGCACAGGACCAGGCAGTGCGAGTCGCCGCCCTGCGACGGCGAGTCCTCGCGGCAAACCAGACAGTGCAACCCTCAACCGTGCCGACCGAGCTCAGTCGGCGACGGCGGCGGCGAGAGCGGAGCCCCGGAGGGTCAGTGGTCTTGCTGGACCGAGTGGACCGAGTGCTCGGTCTCGTGCGGGGTCGGCGTGCGCAGCAGAGGCAGAGAGTGCCTGGGCCCGGAGAGCTGCGAGGGGCCGAGACTCGTCAGAGAGAGCTGCGAGACGGCCAGCTGCGATTCTCTCCTCGGATGGGACACGTGGTCCAGGTGGACGCCGTGCGACGACGACCGTCAGCAGCACCGCAAACGACAGTGCCTGCAGCACGGCAACGGCATGTGCCAAGGACCCAGCAGGGACACCCGCGACTGTCCGTCCGACTGCACGGAGAATGGTAAGCGACTGCCGTTCGAGCGATCGCGATTCGACCTTAGATCTCCTGCTCCATCTTTCCAGACGTAAACGCTCTCCGATCGACCGTGGAGAACGCGGGCGTGACGATCGGCGCGGTCGTCGGCAGCTGCCTCGCCGGATTCCTGCTCGGCCTCGCCGTCACCGCGGTCGTGGGCTTCTACTATCTGAAGAGGCGGCAGCGACGGGTCCCCGGCAGCCCTCACTACATCAGCAAGCAAAATCCGTACGTAACGGTCCCGTTGAAGGAGGTAAGCGTCGCGACTCGAGCGGCTTTCGCCACGTCGACGAAATCACGCGGGCTCGAGCGGTCGCCGATAAACGGCGAGCTTTCTCTTCTTTATTCGCAGGTGAACGCGAAGCGGCAGCCCAGCTTCTCCGGTAGCACGAACGGGAACGGGAACGGGAACGGGAACGGGAACGGGAACGGGAACGGAACCCTTCGCGGCAAGAGCAATCCAAACGTGAACGGCCTCGGCAGTCCGAAACTGTATCCGAAGAGTCTGGACTACGAGTCCGCTACCCTGAAGCGCAACAGCCACGGTCAGCAACACATTCGCGCGGATCTGGATCAGGACAAGTACTACTGAATCGTCGCCTCGAGTCGGCTGGCTGCCGACCAGCCGAAACAATCGACCACCCTGAAAGGTGCAGGCTGGAACGGTGATTTAAGGGGGTTTAGGAACACTAGGTTGTACATACGCGCGAATAACCCACCTCACCCGACCCAACGATATTCATCCTGCTTTTCCTTTATTTCATCACACACGTACATCTAGAGTGGCATCGTTACGCGGGATCGCGTGCACGCGCGTCCGAAATGTTCAACTATCCCGTCGAGACGCGCGTTAATGTAAATAGCAAATGTGTGTACGAGTGCGTGGACGAGAGGACACGAGAGGACACGAGAGGAGTACGCTACGCGTGTGTACTATTCGAGGCGCGCGCGCCTATCGCATCTTTTTTTTACTTTCAATTGGCTCACATTGAGTCGCTGCCCTGCGTCGACCGATACTACATACGTTGGAGCGAGTAGCTCTCGACGGAATCTTTCGACTCTTGGAGCGAACGAGGGCGAACGGACGACGTTTCGCTACCGAACAGCATCGAATGCGGCCGCATTCTGCGGATCTGCGGAGCGAGCAAGCTCGTGGCGCGATTCCAATAAAGAACGTATATACGCGTTAATGCCCGCAAACACGAACGCGTCCAGCAACTTCATTTTCTCCCGTGCCATCGCTCTCCCTTTTACAAATCCGCTTAAAAATCTGCGCCTAGCCTTTCGATCGCGTCGATTACGTAGTCCATGGAGGCCTCGGTGGGTGGTGGTTGGCAAGTGACTACCATCCGGAAGAAATTGCCCAGCTTGTTGTAGGAGAGCGGCGTGTAGCCAACCATGAGCGATCCCTCGACCATCATGCGTTCCTTGATCTTCGCGGTAACCGTGTACAGCTGCGTCCACCATTCTTCGTTCTCGGCCCGAGCTCGCATACTCGGTGGCGCGTACCTGCGGCGAAACGAAACTAAGCGAAACGAAACGAGAGGAAGATTTGCCGACGGTGGGACGCGAAACGACGCTCACCAGAAGCAAATGTTGCAGCTCTCGTATCGCGGAAGAACCAAACGAAAGCCGTCGCGCCTTTCAATTCGCTGGTAAAAGTAATCGGCCATGGACATTGCGAGATCGACGGACACGCGAAGGCCTTTGGTGCCGCGAGCCTTCCACATCAGCCAGAACTTTGCAGCGTCGACCTGCGTTTCGGAGAAAGCTTTTCGATCAGAGAGACGACTCCGCCCGCGGTGCGTGGCGTTACCTTTCGACCGCACTGCACGCTCTTGTCGCCGGTGTCCCAGGCCACGTCGTAATGCTTGTCCTGCTGGAAGAGGTACCGCGCACCCGCGCAGTTCGTCTCGTGCAAGATGTTCCTGCCCTTCACCAGGAACAACGAGCACTGAAACGGGGCGCCGAGCATCTTGTGCGGATTCCACGCCACCGAGTCTGAGCTGCATCGATAAACAAGGGTCAGTTTTGCGAGAGCGATACGGGAGAGAGAGAGCGCGCTGGCTACGTACAGTTCGATTCCCCTCAATCGATCCCGGTACTTTTCCGAGAGCAGCAACGTTCCGCCCAGGCAAGCCTGCAACGGGCGATGGAATTATTGCTACGGAAAATCAGCTCGCGCGATAGCCTTCGTCGTATTATACTTGCACGGACGTCAACGTGTAACCAGAGATTCTCCGCGCGGCAGACCGCCGCGATTTCCGTCAACGGGTCGATCGCCCCGAGGACCGTGGTACCGCCGGTGGCGTTCACGAAAAACGGCAGGCCACCCTGCTCCCTGACCGCCGCTATGCCCGCCCTCAATTCGTCCACTCGCATTCGGCCCGACTCGTCGCACTTTACCTGAAACGTACGTTCAGTATCGCCTCGATAGCGATCGACGGCGATCGACGGCGATCGACGGCGATCGACGCAGCTCACCTTGTACACCTGATCGGTTCCCAAGCCCAGCCAGTGGGCTCCCTTCGTGATCGAGTAGTGGCCAGCCTCGCTGGTGAAGCAGACCAGCGGCGGGAGACCCGCGAGGCCCCTCGTTTTCACCTCCGGTACCATCCTGCGCCGAGCAATCACCATGCCGTACATGTTCGACATGCTGCCACCGGGACAGAGAATCCCGTCTCCCTCGGGCATCGTCGGATATCCCACCAGCTCCAAGCTTCTCGAGATCACTTGCCTCTCCATCAGGGTGAACACCGGGGCCACCTCGTACGTGTATCTGCCGTGGCGAGGATCGCGGCTGCGTGTACGCGTTCGAGTCATCGAGATAGGTAAGGTGTCTGGATACTTACTGGCTCGTGTTGAACACGTCCGTCAACCAGGACCCAGCCAAGCCGTACTCGTCGATGCCAGCGTACAGTTGATTGTGGAAATGAGGGCTGAACGTCCTCGCCGAGTATCGTATCGTGTCCCGTATAGCGCTCTCGATCTCCTCTTCGCTAGCTGGCTGGTCGACCAGCTCGATCGACAGCCGTTTCTGGTAGAAGCGGTAGAAATGGTACAAGTGCTAGGGAATGCTAGCTTACCTGGGGTCGCGCTTACCTGCAGCACCTCCGGTTGAACGAACCGCAGGACGACGGCCTCTCGACCCATCGGATCGAACGCATTTTCTTCTTCGAGAATGTCGAGCAGGCGCCTCAGAAGTGCGACGACCGACTTGCCGGATGCTGACGCGTCCATTGCGTACCGTAAACTGTGGCCTGGCCGAGGAAACTGGCGAGTCGACGACGGCGACCGGTCAACGCGGTTCCCCCACGCTCCGTTCGACTTTCCTTCGTCTATTCGCTGGTTCGGCCGTTTGCTCGGTCGGGTGAACGAACGATACCGAGCTTTCTCGATCACCGCGTACCACGCGACCCGCGGATGTCCCCCGAGAAGTATTCGCGTGGAGATACGGCCGGCGATAAGGGTCTCCCGCGATAGGGAACGCGCGCTCGTGCTAGAGGAATCTCGAAGCAGGAGAGGGGACGACGCGAGATACCGAACGCGAGTACTACCGATAGCCTCCTCCCGACGCGTTCCTATCGTCGCGGCCGGCCGAGCCGGAACGCGCAGCAGAAGGAAATCGGAACGCTATCGGCGGGGAGCGGGACGGGGCGAGGACGCGGAGGACGCGTTGCTGGTCGGTCCAGCAGCGGCGACGTGTACCGGAATTCGGGGGGCCAGCCCCTTCATCGAGGCCCACTGTCCCTCGCACAGCTCGTGGAACGTCAAACGGAGCAGGAGCCTGCCCCCGAGGGTGCCGGGCCCCCTGCAGACAGCACCGCCGCCGAATTCCCACGCTTGCGAGTCGCCCGGGGCGCTCGTATCGTTTACCCGAGCCAGGTACATTCTCTGCAGCCACAGGGCGAGGTAGGAAGCGGCGCAGTCGCAGTGCCACGGGTTCCTGGCGAGGCGAAGCTGCTCGATGAGGGGGACCGCGTCGAGAATCCGCGGCGGCAACGACGTCAGGTAGTTGGACTCTAGCTGGCTGGAGGGTGCAGAGGACGCGCGTCAGCGACGGATGCCCCACGGTTCAGGCCGTACTCACAGTTTCCGTAAATTCGGCGTGTCCTGGAATAGGCCGGGGTCCATGGTTCGCAGGTGGTTCGAGTGCAGAAACAGCGACGTCAGGTTGCGCAAGCCGCGGAACGATCCGCGCGGCAGACTCTCTATGCCGTTGGCGTACAACACCAGCCGCTCCAGCGCGGCGGACCTCGCGAACAGGCCAGGCGTCAGGCTTCGTATGCGATTGTTGCCCAGCTCGAGTTCCCTAAGCGCCGTCAGACTTTCCAACGCCGACGGATCGACCTGCGGGACGATCGGGAGCGATTTGTCGGGGGATTCGCCGCGGCCGTCGAACGATAGATGCGTGCCATGTTATTTACTCGAGCTATCTCGTTGCCGGACATCTCGAGGAGGCGCAGCGTCGCGAGCGGCTCCAGCAGACTCGCGGATATGCCCGTCAGCTGATTGCCCCTGGCGTTTAGCTCGCGAAGCGACGCCTGCGCCCGGAACAGTTGGCTCGGCAACTCCTTCAGTCGGTTCTCCTCGAGCCCGAGATGGCTCAGGTTTGCGAGGTCGGCGAACAGGTCTGCCGGGAGGATCGAGAGACGATTCTTTCCCAGCAGCAGCTCCTCCAGCGTGGTCAGCCCGCGAAAGGTTCCCACCGTCAGCATCGAGATGCGATTGCAAGAGAGATCGAGCAGCACCAGCAAATTCGTACCGAGGAACAGACTTTCGGGCAAGGTTCGCAACCCGTTGGAGGACGCATCCCTGGACAGAGAGAGAGAGAGAGAGAGAGAGAGAGAGACCCTAGGGAAACGGCGCGAGCCTCCCCCGTAAGGGTCACTCACAGAATACGCAGGTTTCGCGTGCCGAGGAATTGAGATCGATGCAGTTCCCTGATGAAATTGTTGCTCAGCCTGACGCGCGTTACGGCGTGCAACGAGAAGAACAAGTTCAGGGGAAGATGCTCGATCGAGTTGTCGCTGAGATCTCTGAAACGATCGGGCGTAGGTCCGTCTGGTCTGTTTCTCCCCTCCCCGCTCTCCTGTGCATGCCTGTACTCACAAATGATTCAATCGCGTCATGTCCAGGAACGTGTCCCTGTGGAGAGCCGCCAAGCGATTACCACCCAGATCCCTGAAAGCACAGGAATCGAGAGTGGAAATTCTGCTTCCGTCTACGGACCGGGCGACGAACGCGAGGCGAGTACGGCGCTTACAGTTTCAGCACGTCCCGGGGAACGAGCTGGGCCGCGGGCAGGTCCAATAGGTTCTGCCTCCAGCAGGACACCGATTTCGTCTCCGGTTGACATTTGCACGGTCCTTCCGCGCAAATCTCCCAATCTTCGTCGTCGAAGCCCAGCTGCCAAACTGCGAACGGTCCAAACTGCGCGGGGTCGATCGGGGGCGAAATACAGGGCGGCGACGTCGAGCGGATAAAAGGAGGAAAGCTTACCGGGTTGCTCGACCGCTCGGAGTCTCCTCTCCAGGCGGGACAGACGAATCTCGAGCTCCTCTAGTGCCGTCGCCGCGCTCGCTCGGATCGCCGTTCCCGTTTCCGTACCTACTCCTACACCTACTCCCATTCCTACTCCCATTCCTACTTCCATCCCTACTTCCGTTCCCGTGGATCTCTCCGCGCTAGTCTCGGAATCCGCGCAACCCGGGGACGCGTCGGGCCGTGGCGCGGTCGGCCGAAGCGCCGCTGATAGGAAAAGTAGCAGCGAAACGATCTGATCCCTGCGGGTCATCCTCCTCGCGACTGAGAATCCTCCTACGTTTTCGCGCTGCTCGCTTCCCTCGGACCCCCCCGCTCGCCGTTTTCGCGGCACGGTCTTCCGGCCTGCATCCTCGTTAACACGTAGCTGCCACTTTGCGCGGACCGCTCGAGATTGGCGCACAATGGCGAAGGAACTCGTGGGCCGACGCGACCGATCATCTACCACTTGTCGCAATTACCTACCGCACGCCTATCCCCTTTCGGGCGGCAGCTGCTCTCGCCCGGCAGTCTCGCTTCGGGGACACGACTCGAGAGGGAATCGGGCTTGGAAGTGACGGAAAAGAAACCACCCCCCACGGGATCCTCGTTTCTTTTTACTTTATTTCCGCCTAGAAGCGCGCGTCTCTCGTTGACGATACAAAGCTAAAGCTCGACGTTACATAAGCTGGACCGCTCGGTTCGAAAGCGGGACGATCCTCCTCGGGCCCCTCGATGCGCGGAACTGACAACGAGAAGCAGGCGAAGCGAAGCGGGACCGCCACGCCGCCGCCGTTCGTCGTTCAAGAAAGCCTCGCGCCGCCGGATCCGGGACACTCGCCCCTGCTCTTCGCAACCAGCTCTGCTCGCCGAACGAAACAATACGTAGAGGAGAATCGGGTAAAGGGTGCGCACTGTGCGCAGCCATCTAGGAAGGGACCACTTACTCTTTCCCATTTCGCAGTTGTAAACGTCCAAGGCGCACGAGCTGCCGAAAGTTCTCGGTTTCAGGGTCGCGTCGTTGGGGTCGTGGACGCAGATCGGATCGTACTCGGCCGAGCATTCTTTCGCGCAATCCTTCTTGCTCTTCTTCGCATCCTTGGCCGCCTTCACCGCGTCCTTCACGTCCTTCGAAGCGCTCGCGGCTTCCTTCATCTCCTTCGGCTCCTTGATCGGCTTGGGCGAGGCGGTGGTTCCGTCGGACGGGACGGCTTCCGCCTTCTCCAGGAAGGCGAACGCGCAGATCGCTATCAGCGCTGCGCCGTGAAGCCGAGAAACCGAGAAACCGATTACTTGATCGCGGCCTCGATTCGACGATCGCGCGAGTCTATCGCTGCGGATCGACCCAGATCCGAGCAGAGTTGCACACTTACCGAACAGAACGATCGACTTCATCGCTTCCTCGATGCTTCTCGTTGACCAATGGAAGGATACGCTCACCGGCCGAGGCGAAAACAACTGAAACGCCGTGGCGCGTAGCGGCCGTGCTTATAAGGGAGCGCAACCCGGCCCCCCCCCCCCCCCCCCCGCGCCCGTCCGCGCCCGCCCGCGCCGTCGTCGTCGTCGTCGGTTAGTTAATCCGGAAACCGGGAGAAGCTCGAGAGGATCACGTAGCGGCAATTTTCGAAATTGTTCGCGCCTCCGCTCCTCCTCGGCGGAATCGTTAAGTGCGACGATTCAGCTGAAAATGAAACGAGTGGAAAGAAACTGGAGACTGGAGAGTGGCAAAGTTTTATTGGTAATCGACGGGGCGGGAAGGGAGTGGCTGGCGTGCTTCAATAGGCAGCGCGCAAATACGCTGACAGGCGTGACGATTTTCGTCGGAGCAGTCGCGTCTCATCCAGAAGATATCCTCGCAGCAGGTTCTCGTAGTCCAGTGTCCCAGGATCTCGGCACTCGGGCGTCTGGCAGTCGTCGCCGGAGCCGGGTCTCGACTCGTTTGCGTTTCGATAATATCGTCCCAGAGCGTCGTCCACCAGGAACGTTAAACGGTTCAGGCGATTCCACGCCATCGACTCGGCTGAAACGTCGAACGGCGGAACTGTTAGGGTCGATCGCGGGCTATCGCCAAGTATCGCCAAGTATCGCCAAGTATCGCCAAGCGGCGAAGGAGGGAGGGTACGTTACCGTTCGTCGAACGACTTCTCTCGTCGTCGTCGTCGCCGCTCTCCGAGCTCCCCTTGTTGCCCTTTTTTATCTCGAGCTTCGGAACGAACAGCAGCAAGCAGATGACGGCGATAAACTTGACGATCATCTTGAAGATCACCAGCTTGAGGATAATCTTGGCCAAGGTGAAGGCGTTCAGCTTGAGGGCGAACGGCCACGAGAAGTCAACGGCAGGAATTCCAGGGTGCCCCGATTGGGGCATCGCGTGGGCCAGCCCGTAAGCAGCTACCGGTGGTCCGTACCCTGCGAGGGATCGCACCGATCCGATATCAACGGGAGGACATCGCGACGACATCGCGACGACATCGCGACGCGAAGCAGAGAGAAGGAGAAGGGAATAAAGGCCTATAGCTTTTGTCTCACCTTGGCGTTGCGGCGTCGAGTAGGGTCCGGTGGTGGCGTACTCTCCGTGCGGATAGTAGTCGTTGTAGGCCGGCCCGTAAAAGTGTTGGGGCGTTCGGCTCGGCAGGGAGTAGGAGTCGCGGCCCGGCAGGACCTCGGCTCGTTTCGTCGCGTACACGGGACCTCGTCGAAGGGGCGGCGACCCTCGCGGGTCGTCCACGGCGACGACACCCTCGCGGGGATCCGTGCTGGTGCGGGAGTGGTTCAGCGCCTCCAGGTAGCTGTCCCTGCTTCTCGTCGCAGCTCCCGCTCGTCCCTCGAGGTCCTGCGCGGCGGTCGCGGTGCTCCCAAATTGCTGCTCGCTCGAGCGACCGACGATCGACGACGGTAGCAGAAGCAGCGACAGGAGAGCGCAGGCCGACGCGTCGCGCGAGCTTTTCCCTATCCTGGCGATCATCACGGTTCCTCGGGCATTCGCCGACTACGCCACTACGCACCTAGACGGGTCCCTCGATAAAACTGTCCCCGGCGATATCGAGCGACGCCGTTCCGTCGAGCGAAGAATCGTCGATGCGCCCGTTCTCCCCCCCCCCTCGAACGAGACGCGGCCGGCGCATATTAAGCGGCTAACGGACCTCGAGCTCTGTATTCGAGATTCGTTCTCGCCTCGCTGACCCGATCGTTCGATTTTCTTCGCCGCTGCGGAAGGGCGTCGACTAATTGCTATGCGTTCGACGAGGTCGCGGTAACGGTCTCGCGATCTCTCGAGCCTCCTACGATCGCGTTTCGATCGGGTGGCACACTTTGCGCTGGAAATTCGGCCGCGGCGCCGCCCGATCGATTCGCCTCGACTCGGGTATCCCGGCAACGCGCGTTACCCTCGAGACCGAGCCATGTCGACCGTGCGGCTGGACGCAGCGTAAGCGCGTAAGTCATCCTCCGGACCCTCCTCCATTCTTTCATCCTCCTCGGGTCGCAGGTGGGCCAAGTTCGGAAACTGCGGCGAGTTCGCGCTCGTCGGCAGGGAAGCGATCGCCACAGCCTCGGGCATCTACGCGCGCTTCTACGACCGGAGGAGCGGACGGACGCGGGTGGAGCGATTCGACGGCGGCGAGAGAGGAGACGGCGCGGACCGCATCGCGGGTCACTCGGTGAGCCCTGCCTCCACCTCGGACCGATCCAACCTCCCGCTCACCGATCTGTTTCGCAAGGTGGCCCCGGTGTTCTCCGTGGTCGAGAGAAGGGCGAACCCGAGGATCTCGATCTTCGCTTACCCGACGACGCGACGGATCGCCCGATGCGCCGATAGACGTCGAGCGAGCGGCTACCTGTGCTGCGCGTTCGCCGGCACCGAGTACCTGCTCGGCCAAACGGCGTACCCGGACTTTCGACTGGTCGTCTGGCACTGGAGAACCGGCGAACGGCTGACGGAGATCGGCTGGCCGGCGGCGGCGGCGGCAGCGCCGAACGTCTCGGTCGAGGGGAGCAGAATCGCGTGAGTATGTAGTATGTAGCGTGGTCTCTGTCGCGACGGAGGCCCGTCCCCAAACCAGGTGGTCGTTCGATAGGTGCTCGGTCGATTTCTCCCAGCTGATCGCTCGACACGCGGCGCAGAGCGCGACGCTGTCCGTCTACCGTCTGCTGGCGTGCTCCGGCACCGCGATCCTCCTTCCGGTCGAGACGCGGTTCGATCGTCGCCCGGTCTCCTGCTCCTGGTCCCTCGACGGCGCCCTGCTCTGCTGCGACGAGGCTGGAAACGCTTGGTCCGTCGATTTCGACGAAACCGAGGACCGCCGGGCGAGGACGGTCGTCGAGAGGTCCGCCGTCCTCGGTGGACGTCCCCTTCTCGTTGCCCACGACGGAGGTGCGGTGATCGTGGATCGTCGATCCGGGGCGAGCAGCGGCGACGCTCGAGCCACGGTAGGATGGAGCGGCCTCGACCGTTCGACCGTTCGACCCTTCGACCGTTAACCTCGTTCCGCTAGCTGTACAGAAAAACGTCGGGGGACCGGGACGACAAGTGGAGCGCCGTCTGGACGACGTCGCTGCCGTGCCGCCCGCGGCAGGTGGAAAGCGATCCTCGCGAAACTCGAATCTTCGTCCTCGGCGAGAACGGCGATCTCTACGAGATGTCGGGCCCGTCACGCCCGTCGGCCGACGATCCGCCTCGGCTGGAGCTCCTGCTGCGAGGAGGAGAGCCGAGCTGCGCGGCCATCTTTCCGCTCAGCGAATCGCACTTTGCCGCGCTGGATCGAGACGATCGGCTGGCGATCGTCGACGCTTCCACCGGCGGCCGAGTTTCGACGAAGCCGCTGGGACACCACGGCAAAGGTGAGCCGCGAGAGGTAGGCGCCACGGGGAACGTTACTTTGCGCGATCGTTTCGCAGTTGCAGGGGCAGCTTCGCATCCGGCGATGCCGATTCTGGCGAGCTGCAGTCGCACGGGCGCGTGCCTCCTCGTCGAAGCCACCGAACCCTCGCGCCCGAGAATCGCGCGGTGCGTTCACCTCCAAAGGGAAGCGGTGGATCGCGCCAAGTTCTCTCGGGGTGGTCGGCTGCTCGGGATCGCCGCTTCCCAAGCCGGCAGGCTGTTCGTTCTGTCGCTCGGCGTCTCCGTCTCCGTCTCCGTTGGCGGGCCCGCGTTGAACGCGAAGGTCGCGGCCTGGATGAACGTTCGTCGCCAGGTGGTCGACTTTGTCGTGCGCGAGACCGACGACAGCGGCACGGCGAGGGCGGTGGTGCTTCTCGGAGCTGGAGCGGTGGCGGAGGCGGATCCGCGAATGGGAAACGAGATCGCGGTGTACTCGTGTCGCCTGTCCGGCGATTATCGCGAGACCAGGATGGATAGGACCGCGAGGCTCCCGTCCGCCCTCCGGGGGCTCGACGAGGGAAGGGAAGACGGCCGCGGCGACGAGATGATCGGAGTGGCGCGTGGCGCGAACCAGCTGCATCGGATCGCGCTGCAGGAAGGGTCCGGCGAAGCGCGGCTCGTCGAGGTCCTGCCCTCGCTGCATCAGATCGGCGGAATCGGGATCACCGTCGACCACGGCACCTCGAGCCTGCTCACCCACGGTTTCGACGGACTGATCGTCTGGAGGGAGCGCGACGAACCGCGGCGAGTCGCGTCGGTGTTCGTCGCGCACCATCGAGCGGAAGGAGGAGCGCGGGCCGCGATCCTCGTCGCCGACGCGCTCGTCTCCCTCGGCAGAAACGGTGATTTGGTCGGGAACAGGTTGATCGGTCGACGGATTCCCGAGCGTCCCGAGGCGGAGGACCTTCCCGTCAGCGGGGGCTCGTCGGAGGCAGAGACGTGGATGGACGCGGCGGATCGGCAGCTCGCGTTGGCCGAGAGCGGAGCTGCTCCGGCGTCGGGACGCTCGATTCTCGATGAGTGGGACCAGCTGAAGCGCAGGGTGAGTCCTCCCGTCCGACGGCGGCACCCCTTTGCCAATTTCAGGGAAGCGTTCGCGATCGCAGGTGCAGGCTCTGCTCGATTCGAACGAGAAGGAGCCGAGCGAGGCTCGGCTTCCGGTCTCCGTCTTCGATCTCGACCGAGAGGGTCGGCAACGCCGGACGCTGGCCGCCAGGGCGAAGGAAATCGCCTTCCAGGACGAGGCGAGCAGCTACTTGCGCCAACGATTCGAGGACCCGTTCGTCGTCCGACCGAGAAGCGTCCGCTCCTTCTTCGCCAGCTCCAAGGTGGCCAACTATCCTCTGACGAAGCTGGAACCGCGAGGCGTCGACTGTCGCGCTTGGTCGCGATTCTCCGTGGCCACGAGAGCGATGGCTTCCAGGTAACGAGTCGAGGGAGCGTAGGAGGAGGGCTCGGCCAGATTGCAATTCGTCGGTGCCGTTCAGGTCGGTGGGAGAGGAGAGCGCGCGGCCGATCGAGGCGGAGAATCGTCCATGGGCCGGGTCGCGTCGCGGATTCCTGGAGATGCACGAGGCGAGCGCCGTCGCGGAAGACTGGGAGCGCGAGTCCAAGGCTCGATTCAACGAGCGGTTCGAGGAGGTGCGATCCGCCAAGAGAGGCGCGATCAGGGTGGCGACGGCGCGCGCCGCCGAGGCGAGCCGCCTCGTCGACGAGCTGAGGCGGACGTTTCGCGTGGACGCTGCCTCGAGTCTCCTCGAGGCAGCGCGAACCTGGGACCATCCGGCGGAGGAATCGCAGAAGGACGACGATGATCGGGACGACTTTCGCGACGACTTTCGCCGAGAGGCGCTTGGGCGAATGATGGACGGCGCGCTGGAAGTTGGGTAATCTCCTCGAGCGCGTCGCGCGACCATCGACTTCCTCTCTAACCCTATCTCTCTCTCTCTCTCTCTCTCTCTCTCTCTCGCGTCCCAGCTTGGAGACGAGCGCCAAGAGAAGCATCCCGCGACCCGACTGCCTCCTTCGGAAGGACGCGTCCGCCTACACCGAGGACGACGTCCGGGAGGTCGAGGCGTACGAGAGGAGAATCCGCGAGCGGGAAGCCGATCGGAGAAAGTACAGATCGATGCTGGAGGCGAAGATCGAGCGGATCGAAGGTACGCGCTTGGCTTTCGAACTGCGACACTTTCAAGGCATGTCTCGTCTCGTTCAGCGGACTTCTCGAGAGACACCGGAGCGTTCGACGAGGCGCTCGCCGAGCTGTCGACGGAGAAGCTGCGGGTCGAGCGATCGATACTCGCGCACCGACTCTCGAGGACGCAGGAGCAGCTTCGGCATAGGGCGATCGTACGCGGCCGACGCGAAATCCGGGGCGCGATCGAGACGGGCCTGGAACCGGCCGTCGAGGAGGGCCGCCACCTCGACGAGAGGAGCGAGCTGCTCGAGGCCGCGGTTGCCGAGCTGAGAACCCGCTACGAGACCGCTCGCAGGCGGGACAAGCTGCTCGAGGTCAAGTTTCGCGCGGACCTCTCCGAGCTACGACCTTCGACGATGGAAACTCTGTTTCGACATTACCGCAGGAGGCCCAGGGCTAGGTGGGCGACGGAGGCCACCTCGGTCGCGTTCCTCTCCGAGCTCGCGGTCTGCGTGCTCCGGAAGGGGAGCCCCTCGGACGCGCTGCCCCCAGTGTATTCGGACTATCTGCGAGCGCTGGAGCAGCTGGACGCGATGCCGAACAGCCTGTCGTCCAGATCGGAGCCGGAGCCGGAGCCGGAGCCGGAGCCGGAGCAGTGGCGCACCGCGTGCCGTCTCAGAAGGCTGAAGCTGGAGGCGGAGATAAAGGTAACCGCGAGTCAGCTTGTCGCTCGTCCCGACACCTTACGCGCCCGCTTGCTCGAAGGTGAGGATCCGGGCGATCGAGCTGGCGGAAGCGGAGCGGAGCTTGGCGTGCTTGAGGACCGCGCGCATCGCCGCCCGAGCCGCGATCGCTCGACGCAGGGAAGCGGTGGAGCGGCTGGAGCGGGCCGTGGCCGACGGCCCCGGGGACCACCGGGAGATCGCGCTGCCCCTAAAAGCGGCCCAACTGTTCGTCCGAGTCGAGGGCTGCGAGGACGCCGTTCTAATTCCGCGCTCGGAGATAGGTCGCGCGACCCAGGCGATTCGCCAAGCGGAAGCGGAACGGTCCCTCGCCCGGCGAAAGCTCGCGGACGCGCGGACAGTCGTTTCCGCCCAGGAATGCCGTCACGCCCGAGCCGCGGCGGCGATGGCCGACTTGCGGGAACGCGCCGAGGATATCGAGCGGCTCAAGGTGCGTCCGTCCCGCGGCTCGAGCGTCCCCTCGTCGACCCGATCGGTTCGCGTTTGTCCCCAGGTAAGCAGAATCGTGCGGGCGTGCTGCGAAGCCTCCGAGGCCGGAGCTCCGCGGCCAGGGGACGCGGATCGCGCGGACAAACTGGTTGCGCCGGAGCGAGGGGGAAGAAGGAAGAGGATCGCGACGGAGACGCGGGATCGGACGAGGCGATCGCCCGATCGGAGGCCGAGAGGGATCAGCTCGTCGCGGCGACGCGCGATCCGCTTCGCGCTCGCGTCCTCGCCTTTCGCGGAAGACGAATGGAAACGAGGAGAAGAGAGGCGCGGCTCGCGCGACGCACTCGCCGCGTCTCCAGCGAGCTGTCGATCCTCCGGAGTCGCCTGGAACTTTCCCAACTGAGAACCTATCCCACGTTGACGTTGGAATTCCGGTAGACACGGGGCTCCCGGAATTTTCCGCCGCTGTGGACCGTCTTTTCATCCTGCCGCAGGACGGGGCAGCGAAGCCGCGCAATCGCGACCAGCTGGTCGAGGGCAGAGGTTATCGGCCCCCGTTGTTTTCGCCGATCGGTCGGCAGCCTTGGCGCTGGGGGAATCACCGATCGTTTGCACGCGTCGGTCGGCCCACGTCTCGGTCGGCCAATCGGGTGGAAGCGTAAACACCGTCGCAGACCGCTCGACCTCGATCATCCTCGATTAGCTCGCGCGAACCTCGGCAGAGGACCGCGACGTAAGCGCGAACGTGCTCCGAGATAGCACCGGGAAAATCCAGCGACCCGTGAGCGAAAGCGAGACGCCGCGTACGAGGTCGCGCGTCTCCATCTCCGTTCGCTCCCGCCGAGTGACCCGCGCGCGCGCGAGCGCAGCGGCGAGAGGAAAAACGCTGGCGTATGTATATAAGGAGCTTCGGAAGCCCCTTGTCCAACTCTCGGCCGTCGCCTCTCATCGCTGCAACGTCCGACGCGAAATCATGCCGCTGCTCTCCGTGATCGCGGTGGTCGCGTTCGTCGCGGTCGCCGCGGAGGCCGACGCACCGAACGGCCGGGTCTGTGAGTACGCGCCCCGGTGCCGGTGGCACGGACGTCTCTCCACACGATTCTCGCGACGTTTTCTGTTCCAGTTACCATATGCGTCCCCGACGTGTACTGGAAGGACTGCGCGGACATGATCAAAGACTCGGCCGCCAAGGGAATCCCCGTCTCGTGCATCTCTGGTCGCGATCGATTCGAGTGCATCGAAAGGGTTGGCAAGAAGGAGGCCGACATAGTGGCCGTCGATCCGGAAGACATGTACGTGGCGGCGAGGAACAACCAGCTGGCTTCCAAGGCCGGCTACAGCGTCGTCGAGCAGGTGAGACGCTTCCCCCGTTTCCTTTTCGCTCGACGGAGCCGGCGCTGACTCCCTCGTCGACCGTCTTCTTCCCAGGTAAGAACCAAGGAGGAGCCGGAAGCGGTGTACCGCTACGAAGCCGTGGCCGTCGTGCACAAACATTTGCCGATCCACGACGCGCAGGGTCTGCGCGGTCTAAAGTCGTGCCACACCGGCGTGGGTAGGAACGTTGGCTACAAAATACCCATCGCCAAGCTCACCGCCATGGAGGTGCTGAACAACCTCAACGATCCCGAGTATTCGGCGCGCGAGAACGAGCTGCGCGCCTTGAGCTCGCTCTTCTCCAAGGGATGCCTGGTGGGCGCCTGGTCCCCGGATCCTGCCATCAACCGACGGCTGAGTAAGATTCCTCGCGCCGCTCCTTCGCGCCTCCCGCTAATCGTTTCCCTTCGATTCCTTCAGAGGAAACCTACTCGAACATGTGCGCGCTCTGCGAGAAGCCCGAGGTCTGCGACTACCCGGACATTTACTCGGGATACGAGGGAGCGCTGCGCTGCCTGGCGCGCAACGGCGGCGACGTCGCCTGGACCAAGGTGATCTACGTGAAACGGTTCTTCGGCCTGCCGGTTGGCGCGAGCCCCGCTGTCCCGACCAACGAGAATCCAGCGGACTATCGATACTTTTGCCCGGACGGAAGCAAGGTGGCGATAAACGCCAACACCAAGCCGTGCACCTGGGCGGCCAGGCCGTGGCAGGGGTACATGATCAACGACGCGGTCGGAGACGTGCAAGCGGTCCAAAAGGTTTCCCTCTCCCGTCCTCGATGCTCGACGGCGGAAACTCGACGCGACGGTTCACCGCACCCTCTCGAATTTCGCAGGAATTGACGGAACTCGGCAAGCTCGGCGAGCAGGAGGAAGCGGCGTGGTGGAAGGACATTATGCTGCTGGACGAGAAGACGCTGGCAGTCGCGGCACCGCCCGTGGCGCCGGAGGATCATCTGAAAAATTCCAAGTACTTGGACGTGATCGAGCGGAACTCCGGAGCCGTCGGGAAACGCGCTCGCTGGTGCGTCTCCAGTCAGGGGGCCCTGGACAAGTGTCGCGCTCTCGCCAGAGCTGCCTTCTCGAGGTAACCTTTTCCGCCTTTTCCGCCTTTTCCGCCTTTACCGCCTTTACCGCGTCTCTACCGGCCGACTCCCCTTACTCTCCAGGGATGTCAGACCGAAGCTCGAGTGCCTGCTCGAGAAGACTCCGGACGACTGCCTGAGGGGCGTCAAGGAAGGTGGGGTGGATTTGACGGTGGTGGAGGGAAGCGAGGTCCTCCGGGCAACCAAGGAGTTCGACGCGAAGCCTATTATCGCGGAATCGTACGGGCCGGCCTCGACGGACCTGGGCGAGAGAGCCGCGGTGGCGGTCGTGAAAAAGTCCTCCTCGATCGGCAAGCTGGGTAACGAGCGACCGCTTTGCTTCTCGTAACGTACAATATACGTATGTGCGACAACACCGGCTCCCCTCCTACCTTTCAGACGATCTAAGGGGCAAGAAATCTTGCCACAGCGGATACAGGGGCGACTTTGCCGGATGGACGGCGCCGGTCCACGCCCTGAAGCAGAAAGGTCTCATCGACGCGGAGGAGAGTCTCGCCGACTTGTTCTCGGGATCGTGCGCCCCCGGTGCCCCGAGCGAGTCGAAGCTGTGTCAGCAGTGCGTCGGAAGTCTGTCGGCGAACGACGATCGAATTCGAAGCGCGACCAAGTGCAAGCCCAGCGAGGCCGAGGCGTACAGAGGAGGCGAAGGAGCCCTCGCGTAAGAATCCCATTTCCTCCCGAAGAAGGGAGCGACGATCGATCCAACGATGCACGCGTTTCTCCTTCCTTTCAGATGTCTGGCGGCCGGCAAAGGCGACGTCGCGTTCCTCCCGTCGCCGGCGCTCTCGCGCCTCGACCCTCGCGGAAACGCCACGGAATACGAGCTGCTCTGCCCCGACGGTGGCCGCGCTTCCACGAGCGAATGGCAGCGGTGCAACCTGGGCCTGGAGCCGCCGAGGGTGATCCTCGGCTCGGCCGCCAACAGCGTCAACACCTTGGAGGAGCTGACCCACGCCACTTTGGCCGCCAGCTCGCTCTACTCGAAGCGGCCGGACCTTTTGCACCTGTTTGGCACTTGGGCCGGCCAGAGCGACCTCCTGTTCAAGGTAACGCCTGCTCGTCAGAGACGCGCCACCCATCGCCAGCCTTCCCCCCAACGTTTCTCATTTCAGGACGACGCGAAGGGACTCGTGTCGGTCGACGCTTCCTGGAACAAGTGGAACGACTGGCAAGAGACGCAACGCGCGTACGCCGCCTTCTCTGCCCTTGCTGCGACGTAGGAAACTCGCTTCGCTGACTACATTCCCGTGCGCGTGGAATAGCACTTTTCCTTGCGAGACCAATTCCAATTAATCGTCACGCTCTACCGTGCGAAATCAAAGTTTAATAAGTTTCACTCCAATAAAATCAAGTAAATGAAGAAATCGATACATTATTCATCCCAGCTCTGGCTGCAGCTTGGAAACAGTTTGGTCAACGCATAGTAAAATTCTCAGCCGTGCCGACCACTCTAAACGTCGAAAAGTGTCTCCGTGGGTCGTAGCCTGTTGACCCGTTCCAAGAACGATTTCGATATGCGACCGTTTCGGCTGCGACTGTACTTGCTGTAGACGATATCGAAACCGCAGTGCTTCTTATCCGAATACAGCACGCGCCGTAGCATCGCGATCCGTATTTTGTCGATCTCCTCGTCTGGAAAGCTGCAAAAGGTTGGGCGGCGTGAGAGGTCGACTCGACGTCGCTCGACGTCGCCAGACGTCGCTCGAAACGGTAGGGCACCAACCTGCGAGCCATCCGAGGTATCGCGGCAAAGAGCAGGCCCCTCCAAAACATCCAGCGGGGAGTGACAGGAGCGGTCGCCTTCTCCGTGTCGAGGACGACGCCGAGAGCCAGCTCGATCGCAGACACCGCGACCAGATTCACCGAGGTCCGACAGAATTGCTCGTCGAGTAGCGTGACGTCGATCTGTGAAACGTCTTATACATACTTCCCCTCGAGTTTCGCAGCAGGGAGGAAGGAAGGGCGAGAGGGAGGTGAATCGTACCACGTAGCAGCCGCAGTTGTAGAGAAACGCGGCCGCCTCGTCGGACAGCTGGATGTAGCATCTGCAGTTGACGAGGTGATGCGCGTACAGCGCAAACGCGTCCGCGAACGTAACGTTAAAGTTCAATGCCTGCAGAATCCTCCTCTCGTAAGCCATCAGCAGGTTCTCCATTCCCACGTACTGCTCCTTGGCCAGGCCGACCATCGTTGTAGCCTGAAATCGAGAGCAGCGAGAAGGCGAGGAGTGCGAGCTCGCGGAGGAACCGCCCTACCGTTCGCTTACCGTCGGAATCTTGTAGGAGAGATCCAGATTCTTCAAGGCGATCCACAGGCAGGCCAATGCCGACATCTGAATGAACGCAGTCTCCACGCGAATTCTGTCCATGGCAGCGTCGAACAGCTTCACCGAACGATACACGGCGAACGACGGGTACCGACAGTGCATCTACGATCGCAAACGATCTTACCTTACCTTACCTTACCTTTCCTATCTATCTCGCCCGCTATCGCACTTACGCCCAGATGGAGCATGAAGGCGACCATCAGCCTCCTCTGCTCGGCGTTGATGTGCCTCGAGAGGAAACCGTCGGACAATCGCGGGGACCGTTCTTCCCTCTCCCGCTCGACGATCGCCAGATCGTCGTTGTACTCGGTGTGATAGAGCAGATCGAGGCAGCAGGCATCCCTCTCCTCTCGAACCGCCGCGCCGGTCTCGTCGCCTCTCCCAGCCTTGGTCTTGCTCCGTCCCGCCGCCTCCTTGAAAACGACACGCGATGTGAGCGAATCACCGTCACTCGCCGGAAAGCTGCGAGGTGCTTCACCTTCGAACAGATGGCTCGAATCGGCGGCGTCGCTCCATCGGCGGGCCTCTCCGTGCTCCTCGATCTCGCGACGCTTGCCCCCTGGACGTCGTTCCCCGGAACGGCCAAGCATCTGCCGACAAGAGGGATTAGCGGAAAAGCGCGAGGAAGCAAATAGAGAAGAAGCGCTACCGTTTGCCGCCGTCAGGATCTCTGGCTCGAGGAGGCGAAGAACGAGCGCGTCCGACGGTCGTCGTCGCATTCCTCGTCGCAGCCGACGTGCTCCCGCCCGCGTCACGGCCACCCCATCCCGCTTCCGTCGACGGAGTAGCTGAACTGAAAAGCGATTTCAAGGATGAAACTTTCGCGTCGCTCGAGTGTCGGCCGACTCCGAGAGTACTCACCCCAAAGGGCGAGGTATCCCGGAAGACCGAGGCTTTCCGTCGTTCCGCGACTCGCTGGGTGGGCATCGGCTACCGGATGCCAGTCGCTTTCGCAGCGCCACGCGCGGCCCGTGTCCGCTCCGCCGATGTTCCAGCTGAAACAACGGAACGAGACGAGACGAGACGAGACGACAAGATTCGATCCGCTCGGCGGGGGAAGGAAATCCCGACGCGATCGTTCTCTCGGTCCACCTACGCATACCTGGCCGCGATCGTTGCTTCTCGCGAGCACCTTTTCATCGGTCGGTCCGAGCAGGGGGGTGGCGGCCCTCTTGCGCGAGGCAGCAGAGTTTCTATCGTCGCAGTGGACGTGAAACGGCGCTCTCTTCGCGGTAAGCGTTTTCGCGAGGAGCGCGTGACCGGGTTCGCCCTTGCCCGAAGAGGCGCGCGGCGCTTTAGCCGGCGCCTTTCCCGGCGCCTTTCCCGGCGCCTTTCCCAGCGCCTTTCCCAGCGCCTTTCCCGGCGTTTGGCGATCGTCGCTCAACAACGGCAGCTTTCTCCGCATCGGTATCCTGCTCTCGGATGGCGGGACATTTTCCTTTCCGCCGGGCAGAGACAGCCCCTTGGAGGAACCGACTCGCGACGCACGCTCCATCGCAGTTTCGCTACAAACTCGGTCCCGGCTCGCGATCGACTGTCGAACGGTCGTCCGGACGCGAGCAAACTCGCTTGCTTGTTTACAATCGCGACGAGGCAAACGTTCGGGAGCGGATCGGGCGCCGCGGGCGAGCGCCACTCGACAGGGCTGCGAGCGGGGCTAGCTCGCCGCGGCGCGCTCCCGCTCCCGCTCCCGCTCCTGACCGCGCCAGACGAACCGCTCCGCCAGGAGTACCAGCCAGGTCGCCGCGTACGCCGACAGCAGAAAGATCAGCAACGGCATCGCGTCCTCCAGCTCGACCGAGGTCCAGCCGGTCTTTGCCTGAAACTCTCCACCGTCCGTCGACTCCCTCGACTAGCCCGCAAACCGAAACTTACCTGATGCGCGTCGACGAGCCACTCGATCTTTAGCAGCCGCTGAAGAATGCCGCTGTCGCGTAACACCAGAATGCTGAGAAGCAGAGGTGGCAAAGTAAGAAGAGACGGGAGGGGCCGAGGCGAGGGACACCTTTCTGTCGCGCTCACTTGCTGTCGATGATTCCGCGATACGGACTTTCAGCGGGCACGGCCATGGCGATCGTCGTCTGCATCATCGCGTCCAGAGGCTCGAGGGCGCAGTCGACCGTCCCTTGGAGCACGGACGCCATATTGTCCAGCGTCATGAACGCGTACTTGGTCTCCTGGCAAACTCGCCGCAGTCCGTCCAAGTAGTTGATCGGCAGATCGATCTCCCTGGCCAGCAGCTCGTCGAACAAGACCGTGAGCACGGTGTCGGTGGTGTTCTATCGGCGGGCGGCAAGACCACTGGAATGAGCAGGCGGGCGAAGGGGACAGGCAGATTCGTTACCTGGAAGAAGCTGTAGTCGGCCGACTCGGCGACCACGGCGAACCGATAGCTACCGTCCGTCAGCAGGCCCTCCATCGTGGTGAACGGCATGGCGAACGTCTTGACGGCCAGATAGCTGATCAGGGCGGCCGAGTAGGCAGCCAGCACCACCACCGCCGTTAGATGGACGCTCAGATGCAGCATCCGTATCGGGTCCAAGGGAGACGGGGCCATGCCTGTCGAAGCGCCGAGCGAGCAAGTTGCCGGTGATGGTTCGCGATCTCACCCACCTTGTCCGCAGAACGCGCCAAACACGTGGAACGCGTGCTCGGCGAAGCTGGCCGAGGGAAGTGGAGGGTCGAGCCGGGGCGGGAGCGACGTCTGCGAGCCCGCGTCGATTCCAGCGATCCCGAGGCCCGCGACCACGATCGTCAGCGCGATAGCGTTCCAAATGTTGAACGCGAACGGGGCCAGATACGCGTTCCATTTCACCGCCGTCGAATCCGGCCTCCTGATGTACGCGCGGCATCTGATCGAGGGCGAGCATTGCAGAAGAGGGCCCGGCAAAGGGACGCGGCGACGGCCGTGCTTACTTGGTCGTGTAAACGGGGGTGGTGAATTTCACCGCGTCCAACCTGTCGGACGTCATCATCAGCTCGGTGGCCGCGAGATCCGCCTCGTCCTCCACCAGCATCCTTATGGTGCCCGTCCAGCTGCCGTCCGGTAGACGCGCCCCCCACGAGGCTGCCTCCCGATACGTGAACCTGAAAGAAAGCGCGCCGTGGCCCGATTCGCCTCTCGCGAAGTTGCCCGCCAATCGACCGGCGTATCGATCAGCGTATCGACCAGCTCCAGCGGAAGCTCGTTCGTCCGTTCTCCCGATCGCGGCCCGACAATCTCCAGGAAGGACTCCGACAGCCGCCGACGTCTCGGTGAAAGCCACAAGGGCTATGCTCCGCGGGTTGGCGTCGCGATGCGTTAGTCCCGGGGGGAGTTGCTCGACGTACGTATTCCGCGCCCCTTCCATCCTGCCGACTTTCCTATATCGCGCGGACGCGTAACGCAGCAGGCGCAGGTGCACGGCGATATGGCGCGGCACCCTCGTCGCCGGTCAGCGGCGGTGCTACGAGCGGAACCGAAGAAGCGGGGATGGGCGAAAGAAGGACTGGATCGAGGAGAGATCGGCCGCGAACCAGGAGGAATACTTTCGAAGGGAGACGGCCCGACAGCTGAAGGAGATTCGCGAGCGCGGCGCTAAGAGGAAGGCCGACCCCGAGGACGGCGGCGAGCACGAGAAGCGGGAGAAGTCGCGAAGGGTGGAGGACGGAACGAGCCGGACCAAGGGAGCGAACGATCGGCGAGTAACCGACAATCGAACACGGGGACGATCCGCCGACACTCACGTGCAGTTCATTCCCTCTTGCAGCAGCTGAATCACCTCGCCGAAGAACCCACCGATCCCGAGCATCCGACTCTCCTGGTCCCGAAGTATTCGCGTGACCGGGGGATCCTGCGAACAGACGATCGAGCGGCCTGGGGCGATTCTATCGCCACTCACGATTCCCCGTTTCCCCGAGCACTCACGTCAACGGACACCACCCTTATGTTGCGCCCGTGCAGGTCGTGCCTGCGCTGGTACAGCCCGAGTCGAGGACCGCGAAATCCCCGCGCCTCGTCCCACTCGCCGAACGTCATCGACTCGAGCACCTCCCCCTTGCCGATTCGGTACACGTCCCGCACCATTTCGCCGCTTCCACCCGCGTCCCTCTGAGCCACCATCAGAATGCAGTCGAACGGCACGTAAACGTCCGACAGGAAATCCTCGAACCTGCTGCCGTCCCTCAGAAACAGCAACCACGTCGGATAGGCCATCGCGATCCACTCGGATACCTGTGTCGTTCCCCCGTCGATCAAACGGTTCCTTCCTCCCAGCCTCCCCGAGGCGATACTCTCCCCCACCTTGCTTACCAGAGCAAACTGCTTCCGAATTTCGTGAAAGTCGTTCAGCAGGACGAACAGCGGCCTCTTGATGTGCCGATAGGTCTTTCCCACCTGAAACCAGTCGCCTGGAAAACCTTGCGCGAAACTTACGGGTAGCCCCCCGCGAATCCCCGGGAGCAGATAAGCAGACCTACTCGATTCTCGAACGTGCGAAAATCCATGATCGAAGTGCGGATGCTGAGCGCCCCGCTAAAGTACATCTGAAGGTTCAGCAGCCCGTCCATCTCCTCCATCCCTGGAACAAGAATCACCGATCGTTCGAGCGACGCGTTCGACCGTCACCGGTCGACCCACCTTGCTCCTCGACGGAGACCGACGAGCCGTGGAACAGGATCACACAGGTGTTGTTGAAGTAGTCGTGAACGCCTTTCACGAGACTCTGATAAACACGGAGCGGCCTTATCAGGAGGGGCTCGCGGTCCGTCGCGATCGTCGAGACGCAGAGCAACACCAGCGTCGAACGAAACGTCGAACGGAGCATGATTTCGCGACGGTGTACGACCTCGAACGTTCCACGAAACCAGTGAGTCCCGTCCCGCGTAATCGACGCACGATCGAATCGGACGAACGGCCGCGCGATAGTTGCCTAGCCGTAGGCGCGCAGAGACACAACAAAGTTACGAGGGAGAAATCGATCGCGGCGCATCCAATATCTCGCTCTTTCGCCAAACGAAACGAAACGAAACGAAACGAAACGAAATTGTTCCTAGACGGCTGTTTGGAGTTCGACGGGTACCGTCATCTCCGTCGACGAGCAACCGAGTCGCGGGTCGCGTCGCGTGCACTCGCAATCGCCCGGCTCGATGTTTGCTCAGCTTCGCAAACACCAGCTCGAACGAAAAATGCACAAGAATCGACCGCAGCGATTGTCGAAACACGTGAAACATTGATAAACGCTTGCCTGGGAAACGTGGAAACGAGGCGGCCGCGATATTCTAAGCAGATCCTCCCCTCTTTCCTCGCGCGAGCGACTAGGCGCGATAAATCAGCAACGTAGGAACGGTCAGCTCGTAAATTACCATCGATAGTTTGCTGGGTGGGCGTCGGCACCGCCTCGCCCCGATCCGCTCGCCGGAGATGCTTCGAGAGGACGCAAACACCTGTGCAAACCCCCTGAACCAAATAAACGCTCGCAAATCAGTCACCCTCTTTTCCGGCTACCCGGCCGCGGTACCCGTCTCGAAGGCGTATCGCGCCTTCGTCTTGCGAAAACGCCAGCGGACGGGAAACGCGCAAAAAGGAGAAAGCAGCCAGGGAAATGCGGGCCCGTACTGCTGCGACGTACCATCGAAGCGCTTCGAGATCTTGCCGAATCGGTCCGTCGATTGTTCGCGATCGCCGCGACGGCGCAGCACGCGCTGTTACGCAAGTCGAAGGACGGTTCTAACGTGACCGTTGAAAATCGGAGATGCCGCGCGATCGAAAAGGCCGGCCGGACGCGTTTCCCCAGCCGCGATAAGCATCGATACGGCGCGGCGTGCCGCGGCTTTGTCGTTGCGCGTTGCGCGTTGCGCGTTGCGCGTTGCGCGTTGCGCGTTGCGTCGATGGACGGAGATTCGTGAAACGGCAGCGGGGCACGGCGGTGCATCCACGATACAGACGACATCCGGTTGCAGGCATTGCTGAACGCGTTGCACCATGCCGCGATTATTCGTGGACGGTCGTACGCCAGCTCGTTTCTATTCGCTTTTTTCGCGACGATGCAGGCGGACCCGCGTACGCTAGTCTACAGGCTCGTCAGTTGCTCGCGAAATCGCAGTTTGCGCGCACGCTTTTCCCGGGTCTAGCGAAGCGAGTCGGTCCGGAGGACGGATTTCCATCGGCAGAGGAGAAGACTGCGGCAACCTGGTCCTCCGAGGGTCCCGATCAGGAATCGGCTACGCTTTCGAGAAAGCCGACAACGTCGATCGTTCGGTCGCAGGCGCGGCGGCGCGACGTCGCGACGGGCGCCGCGTTATATAAGCGGTTCGCCGCGTTGTTCAACGCTCCCGCAAATCCTTGACACGGTATTCGAGCAGCTCGATCGGCTGCGCGCTCGCAGGCGAGGAGGCGCGCGCGCGATATGCCCGAGCGAGCAGCGAACGCAGCTATGTCGGCTCGTCTTCTCGCGGGAATCGTGATATGCGGCTGTCTCGGGAAAACAGGTAAGAATGGATCGATCTCTCTGCTGACGCGCGTCATCCTCCTTTATCTCCCTCAGAAGCGCGGTGCTTCGGTAGCAGCTGGGAGAAAATTGGCGGCGTCAAGCCGGAATCTATCGGGTCGCAGAGCATCCTCTTCAACGCGATCAACTCGAACGGAATAACGAAGGCTTGCTTCGACAGGTACGGGGAAGTCTGGACGAAACGCATTCCTCCGTGATCGTTCGCTTGTGAAATTCGAAATGTCGGAACGTCGGAATTTCAGATGCGAGAGGGCAAACTGCAGCGCGTTCGTGATCGATTTCGGTAGAAGCGTTTGCTACAGCGTGCAAGCCGAAGACGACGAGCTGGTGCCCGAGGCGAACGCAATCTTCTTTCAGCGAATTTGTTTGAAAGGTAAACGAGACGGGCTGGTTCGCGCGACCTCTACTCTCCTTGCTTTTCAACAGTTCCGGAAAGGTGCGCGCGCCAACGACTTTGGCAGGTGGACAGGAGCCCGGGAGCGGTGTTCATCGACGCCGGTGCGTCTCGTTTGTCCGAGCCGATTGGGAGAAGGCAGTGCTACGAGAAATGCATGGAAACGGGTAAGCGAGGGACCCCGCGCTCCGACCAGAGTCGCAATTTTCTTTCGCGTTTTCAGCAACGAGCTGCCAATCGGCCCAGTTCCGAGCAACCAAGCCGCTCTCCGCCGAGGACGCGCCGGGCCGGTGCACGCTCTCGGCGCACGAGCGAGGAACGAGACCGCGAGCGTACAGAGCGTCGATGTACAGGGACGAGTATCTCCGGGATCAGTGCCGGGACTTGCGTGAGTAGCGAACAGAAACGGACGGCTTTTCCGCGACCGATCGTAGAGGTCCGCTCTTGCCTTGTCTTCCAGCTGGACGGGAGTACTGCTCGTACGCGGAATATCGAAATGCCACGCTGCCGTACTCGGACCTCGCCCTGACCGACCTCGACGAACAACAGGTACGTACGCACTCTTGTCGATCGCGCTCGACGACCCATTGGAACCGCCTCGACTCGTTGCCAGTGCCAGAAGAGATGCGACCTGAACGCGGACGGATTCCTCTGTCGGGCATACACCTTGGACGAGTCGTCGGCCGTGCCTACCTGTCTGCTCCACTCGGAAGACACCAACAGCCTCGGAGTGAGCTCGCTTCTAGCGACGGCGAACGCGGTTTACAGAGAACGGGAGCCGTGCTTGGATCGTGAGTACGCCACGCGTATGTATAGCTTTCGGGTCGATAGGGTCGCGCCCCGTCTCCTCTCTTTCAGTGAAGGTGCGATGCAACGAGTCGGCGATGACGATCGAGCTGAGAACGGGCGACCGGTTCTTCGGTCGGATGTACGCCAACGGACACGCGGATCGCTGCGGCGTCCAAGGTATCGGTAGCAATCGGACGGTGCTGACGTTGCCGGTTCCTGCCGCGGAGAAGGTCCGCGAGGGCAATCTTCGTTGCGGATTGAGCCCGGCCTTTCCGATCGGCGATCAAAATCGGTAAGCTTCGCTGCGCAAACCCTCGCGCTCCCCGCATGATCCTCTAGGACTGAACTCTAACGGACGATCCGTCACAGGTCGCGGCCGTTGGTCTGGGCAACGATCGTCGTTCAGTTCAACCCGATTGTTCAGCGGCTGGGCGATCAGGCGGTCAGAGTTGGATGCACCCTGAGCGACCGCGAACCCCCGCAGCCGAGAAACATCACCGTTCACTCGACCTTCAGCTTTCTCGATCCAAAGTTAGTCGTCGATTCCGCGTCACCCGCCACGCCCTCCCTTTCCGCCTCTCGTCTAAACTCGCGTCGTCGCTTCTTTAGCGCAGGAGTGCCGCCGATCTCTTCGACGATCGTGAACGCGTCCACCCAAGCACCCTCGGTCACCATGAGGATCCTCGACGAGAACGCGAGGGACGCGATCGTCACGCACTTGGGACAGAAGCTGACTCTAAAGATTCAACTGTCTCCGGCGAATGGTGAGCTCTCGTACGGGATTCGTGTTCTCGCCTATTCTCCCCTTTTCTCCCCTTTTCTCCCCTTTTCTACCCCTTTCTCGCCCGCAGGACCATACGACATCACGGCCGGACACCTCGTTGCGAGTAGCGCTTCCGGTGACGCATCGTACCTCCTCCTGGACGAGATCGGCTGCCCCGTCGACCCACTCACCTTCCCTGCCCTTGCCAAGGATCCGCTCGACGAGCGTTCCCTCGTCGCGAGCTTCGCTGCCTTCAAGTTTCCCGACAGTCAGCTGGTCCGATTCAACGTGATCGTACGATTCTGCCTCGAGAAGTGCGTGCCGGTTAGTTGAATCCTCGTCCCAATTATCGTCCCGTTTCGCCACGCGACGTTACGACGCGACTGCGCGTTACAGACAAACTGCAACGGCGACCGGCCCTCCTACGGCAAGAAGAGGAGAGCAACCGAGCCCCGGGCCGGACGGGAAGACACGCCGGAGGAGCTGCCGCTGCAGCTCTCCATAATCGTGCGAAATCCGCTCGCATCCTCGGCGGATCGTTTATCCTCGAGAGACGTCGCGTCCCCCGACACGCTGCTCGTCGCCGGGACAAGTATTCCGCCTATACACAATCCTATTCCGCCTTCCCCGGCGCTCAGCCATTTCTTGCCACGCTTTTACGCTTTTCTTATGTTCCCAGACACCACCAGCGGATTCTTCTGCATCGACGCCAGCCTCGCTCTGAGCCTACTGATTTTCTGGCTGATTCTTCAGATCGCCCTCATCGTCGGCTGCCTGTTCACCGTCGCGCAATACAGGCGTACGGCCGTCCGAGCGGAAGAGGACAGGGCCAGCGTTCTGGCCAGGCATCTCTACGGTATTCACGGCGGAAGCTATGAAATCGCGCGCAGAGTCAGATGGGCCGATCGCAACCTTTCCTCCTCGTCCCTCGGTTGACCCGTTCGTTCGCCTACCAACACTACCCTTACATACGCGTGTATCGTCCAACTAACTAAGCTCGGCGAGTCAACAAGCGCACCGTTCTAGCAACGTGTTGCGCCCCGTCGATCAATAAATAAATAAATAAATGCGCTCGCTTCGCAAGTGAGGGCAGAAGGAAGCGGGAGAGAGAAATAGACGCCCCTTTGTCTCATCGATATCATTGGAATTGTATTGAACATCCGGAAGCGATGAAACCACCACTGCGTAGCTGTACGATGAAATCGCGTACGGCCGTCTAGTCTTCCTTCGAATCCACTAGCCTCCTCTTATTTTCGAAGTCATGCAGCGCCCGTAATATCTCAACGTTACATCTGAAAGAAAACGAGCAGTCCCCTTAGCGGATCGCGCGCTATCCCGCAGCCTGCGCGTCTCTTCTTCTTTTCCTTACCTTTGCCGCACGCCGCCGCGCAATTCAATCGCCCTGGATTGTCGTAGTTTACGCTGTCCGATCCGCAAACGGGATTGTACTCGGGCGTCGCCTGAAAATTTCATCGTGCCCTTGAAAATAGTCTGCCAACTATCTCGACGCACTCGACGCATCTGATAACCCGCGATCGAGGTCGACGCGTTTCCCAGTGGCCCGCCTTTCCAAGTTCAACCAGTATGGTAATCGCGGCGGTCCAACAACCGCGACCTTGCAATCGCCGCGCTATCGCAATAAGAGTGAAACGTGTCGCGACTCACCAGACAGCCGGCAACGCACCGATCGAATCGAACATCGTTCCCCGGCATCGGTGTCGTCGTTGTGCTCCTCGCGTCACTGCTCGTCTCGCTGCTGCTGCCACCAATGCCATCGGTCGTGGTACTCCTTGGTCCCGAGACCGGTCCGTCGAAAACGAACCCATCTACTTCGAACGTGTTTCCCACCGCTTCGGATGGACCGTTCCCACCCACCTGTTCATCCATCTTTCGACGATCGATCGGTTAGGAATCTCATCGAGATGTTTAGAAAATCGAAACAACCAGCTGCTCACCTGAGGTAACGCGAGTCCGTTCCTGATGGATGCAACCGCTACGGCAACGAAACACACCATCGGGATAGAATTCCATCTCCGCTCTACGATATTCCAAAGCAATAGCAAACTGCGCAGGATACTTACCCAAAACCAAACAGAGTGACCACATTTTTTCCTTCGGTATCTTTGCCGAGTTTCCTCTTACGCGTGTAATACAGTTCAACGAGATCGGGGACTTACTGAACAGAAAGCGATCCCCGCGTTCACTTTTATAGCTGGCGTGACGCGTCGAAAGGTCGTAGAGCAGAGCACCAGCATCACCAGCATCAGCTACGAGGGCCAGTCGGCCGTAGGGAAATCACTGGGCAGCTTGCAAAATATTCCGGATCGAATCTGCTGGATTTTCCAGATCGATTCGTTCCACCGCGCTGCATCTCATGTTTTCTCAAACAAGAGGACGAAATTCTGCCCGACCAACGGATAATCGTTGACCGGATATTTATTTCGTTCTCTCGTCCTCCTCGCCGCTCGTTGTTCGCGTGCAGCATAAATAAGTGAACATATGTATATCGGAGAAGCGAGTAGGAGAAACCTCGGTCTTTATCGTCGGAACGACTGGAAATTCCACTTTCCGTAATCCGGAGAACCCAACGATGCTTGTACGCAAACGAGATACAGGAATTTACAAACAACCTTATGAACTTTCGTACCAACTCCCAAATCCAACATCGATTAAACAAATTATTCGCCTTGCCGGAGAGCTGCATCAATGAACCGAGGACATAAATTCTAGCTAAAAGAACAAGCTGCAATTTCCAATATCTACGGACATGATATCATGTAAGGTACATTTCTTACAAACAATTCAAATTAATATTTCGCCCACCTGCATACATTTACAGCAAGGGGGAAGCTTAGGCGTTTCCCTTTCATTTGACACTTCGTTGATTACAATCGGCCCAGCAAAAGCCGAGATAATTGAATTTGTTTAACGAAATTATAAACAATGAAATTAAAGCTAGCAGTATCAGCTACCAACTCCAATAGGTGCGAACATTATTCCATGTGCAGTTCATTTGTTATAAACATTCAAACGATTCAAATTGTTTTTTACGGCCAACCGGATACAGCTACAGCAACGGGGTATTTTTTTTCTGTGTAGCTTATTCTCCTCCCTTTCATTTCATACCCCATTTATTAACAAACAACCACCAGGAGGCACGTAGACAACACGTTTTAAAAATTTTTTCGGTAACGATATGTCGACAACCGGGCATGCGGCGCCATCTCGCGTTTGGGGTCCTTTTCGCAGTTTTCCGCGCCGCCAAAACCGAATTCCTGGATTACATCGTTAATTTAAACACGTGCGTATATCTTAATCGGACCGGTCTTAAACTAAAGCTACGAAACATAGCTATCTCCCATAACAGTTCCAACAATATGGCATTTGTGGTTTAAAAGTTATTAACAATTGAAAAATCGGCAAAAATGCACTCCGGGTCGTTGCAATTATCTCGACTTCTGGAGACGCTAGATTAATGATCGGGTGCTTAAAATGAAGGTGAAGGATGCCGCCACGCGTCAATAAACGACTTACAAATGCTGCATCCTGCAGCCGATGCGCGGATGCGTTGGGAAGGAGCGCAACGTCGAAAAGATTGTGCAGTCTCTTGTTTCTCAATCGGATACAACACTGTATTATTTATACTCTAATACAACTGTTGTCCGTATTTACTATTTGCACCATGTTCAGCTACGGTTTATACAATTTTCCGTAATTATCTATCTGTACACGAGACGAGAGAAGAGCGGGATACCGTACATACGCGTGCGAACCCCTAGGATAAACGAGTGCCCCATTTACCATTAGTAGCAAGTTGAGAATTAACGTAATCTTTCGAGACCGATATTTCAACGACGCAGGAACGACACCGTGAAAACGGCGTTCCAATGCGGAAATGTACCAAACACGCGTACACAAATCTCCCTTGCTTCGTATAATCTATAATGCCCGTCTAACTAAAGCCTTCATAATTGTTATATATAACATATACTCCAGCAAACAGTTGGAACACTTTTTTCTTTTCTTCTCGCTCCACTGAGCTGGTGGACGTGAACAAAGTAAACATGTATCTAAAATAGTAAAGTGATTCTTCGACGGTACTTCATTATCGTTCAGAATTCGTTTCTGCCCATTGGGACCTCCACCTCCAGGTATATCTTATCCGCGTTTCAAAAATTTCAAATTAATTGCCAGTTGACAGGAATGCTAACGTGATACGATATCGTGTGGAGCTATCGTAGGAAAATTCTATCGACAAAAATTTCGTTCCCCGCGCCCCAGAGACGATCGACTGTAGAAACGTGTAAATCACGCTTGTCTATATCAAGCAATTACCGACGATTTCGCATCATCGATTCTGCTCGAAAATTAATTCTCCGAATCGTCGAAAGCGTCTTCAGACTGTTTCTGTTTCGCCCCACCCCCCTCTCACTCTCTCTCTCACTCTCCCACACCTCTGCTCCTCCACCGTCGGTCAAAATTCTTTACTCAATCACTCCAGATTATTCGCACCGACGATACACCCTTATTTATGACTGCTCGGACTGATAAGCGGCGTAAATCGTTCCAGCTTTCTTCTTCGCTATATCCGACGCTTTCTTAGCCGCGTCCTTAACCTTCTCCGCTTTACCCTGTAGCGATTGTTGGAAATCTCCCGCGAGGGTCGTCTTCATTCCGGTTGCTTCGTCGATCTGAATGAAGAGAAATGAGCGACACGAGAAAAAGAAAAGGAGATAAACAGGAGGACAGGGAAACGAAAAAACAGAGAGCAAAGGAAATGCGATACCCGCGACACTTTTACTATGTATGTACTTACTAGATGAGCAAAGCCCATTTGTGAAAGCGTTGGGCTCATGTATTGCGCTGTGTGCGGATACATATGCGCCAGAACGTAATTGAAGCCGTTGTACATCAAAGTGCAATTTTTTTTAAATCTGTCCAATCCAAATGCTTGAATAGGTCGGTTAAATCCGAATACTTGGCTATCGATCCAAGCCGATCTGC
The DNA here is from genome assembly GCA_963583965.1 of Nomada ferruginata. NCBI lineage: Eukaryota > Metazoa > Arthropoda > Insecta > Hymenoptera > Apidae > Nomada > Nomada ferruginata. The sequence continues at coordinate 13,961,549 of OY757225.1, forward strand.
TCGCCACGGTCCAATTTGAATTGTCTTCGCACACTCTGTAGACAACCTTCTCTACGATGCTCTGCGAAGCAACGAACGTACTACAGCTGTGAGATTTTCAAAATGTTTGGAAAAGGTGGAACCTGTAGAAAATTACCATGACTTTGGTGTAACCCATATTTCTTGTATACGTTGTCATAGTTTTAGTCTTGGGATCCACTGTACTCTCCTCGATAATCTTCACAATGTTTTTACTAACAAACCTTTCCCCCCATTTAGGAACTCTATTGGTCTTTGTCAGAATTCGCGTGCTATACAATATTCCGTTCTTCACTCTTCTCGATACAGTGTCCTCCGTAAGTACGTGACCACTGAAACAACAATTTCAACTTTATCCAACATTTCCGGCCACGTTCTGCAGCCGTTTAACGCTTCTGCGGACTGTATAGCGCGAATATTTTCTTATCTCAAATATTCACCTGTTAGGATTTGGATATCTCTGCCAGAACCCTTGAGCCACTTGGTTCCAATTAAACTGGAAAATTGTACTGTTTTCGTAATATTTTACCATGTTTCCAATCGACGATACCTGTCCTGTCTAAAGAACAAGGTTGCAACGATACACCGCGCTCCTCTATCTATCCTCCTTTCCCTTCCTATTTCTATGTTTTCTCCAATTTTTTCCGATTTTTTCGTTGAAAAAGTTATGAAAGCGTCAACAGCCGCCCAGTGCTATTCGTTGCGTCCCTGGATCTAGGAACAGAGAAGGAAGTGCATCATGAAAATACGTACGTACGTTTGCGTAAACCGATTCAGTATCTGCCTCTGTACATCTTTCGTAGCGTGGGAGAAGAATGTAATCGAGTCAAGGCAGAATTATCGATCCAATCGCGTTTATCCGACGTGACGGAAGAATTGAAATTCCTATAGTTTCTCGGGTGTCGAAAGGTGTTTCAAAGGTGTTTGATTAAATTACATAACCCATTCTTCTGCGGTACAATTGCGAACCACTGAACAAATGTAACCATTGAGCAGCGACCCTTGGGGCACGAATCAATTTGGATTTGTGACAGACAGAACGCGAGGGCACAACGAATTCACAAATACGCGCAGCGACCAGTCAATTTTCAAGAGAAACTAATCCACCGCTAGTACATATCACCACGTATCGCGTAACAATTCCAGCGGTATGCCTAGACGGCATGTCCGTTTATTAATGCCTCGACACGTGCCATCGCCCAGCCCGTTTGGCAATTTCGTACGACTTACGGCACGCGTAGCTGAAAACTAACGATTCGTAAAAAAATACACTCGTGCCACTTACAGCTGTCAAATTATCCCGTTTTTCATTACATGTAACTTCCAAATTAAACGTGTCGCCACAGACGAGATATAGGAATAGACAAGACATGCAATGTATTTTTTCGGCCACAATTTCTGGGACCCCGGGTCCCATTACCATTTCCGTGTCACTCGCAACGTTACCCACAGATTATAGAAAACAATGCGAAAATTAAATAATTTTAAAGAATTTTAAAGAATTTTAAAGAATTCTTTTGTTCGTTGCCGCAATGAAAGGCAACAAAGGATATGAAACATTTAATGTTAATTAAAAATCTTTTAATTAAAGAAACACATGATAACAGGTTTTCTTATTTCAATTGCACTATGAATAAATGATGTGTCGCATACAATATTGTACCAAGTCAATTATATTATTACCAACTCCAATAATTATACTATTCGAACAACGCGTTTCGGTTATACGCGGTTTTTTTCTTTCATATTAATTTATTTTATGCCTAGAAACAAATGCATTCTTATCTCATTCTCCAAACAGTTTCAGATCTGTTTGAATTCGATGTAGATGCTCGATGCATACAGTAACTGTTTGGTCGCAAAAACCGAACATATCGATGGCCTTCGATACCTGGCAAGCTGTTTTATGATCGGATCTTTTTGACTCGGGGTCCGTGTCGACCAGATAACGAAAGGCTTTCGAACTTGTCATAAAGTAGCCCCTAAAAGTAAATTCCGAAATTTTTGCGCTTTCCCCACTCTCATCGTCCACTGGAAGGGACAGAGAGTGAAAGAAAGGTCAGATACCTACGTATCGGTGAGACAACACTAATGCAACTATAAGACTTCCTTATTGTTAATTATTTCGTTTTTACAAATTTTATTAAAATATTGCTAACGCTGTTGTGTTTAAAATAACACCAAACGCGATATAATTTCGATCATATTTGCGTTGATAAATTACAAACGTTAACAATATCGTAATAAAATTTGCAGAACAAAAGAACGACCGAGCATGAAACGCTTCCGAACGATCGCTCCGAGCCGAGGCGAAACGCTTTTCACCACCTGGTTCTTTAATGGCCTGATTCTTTAAAAACACAAAAAGCATACTACAATAATCATGGGTATCTTACAATACAATGGGCATACGATACAATACAGTTTAGCACTCTGTGAAAACGTTGACCTGAAATAAACCTCCCCGGCCAACCGCGGTGATATGGGAGGATCTCAAGAAGGTAATGAATTTTAATGTTAGTAGCAGGAGAAATTTAAAAAATCGCAGCCAATTAGCTCGACATTTTAACCATGTAATTAACAATTAAATCACAAAAGTATTAGTGTTAAAATTGGTAACTGCATGGTAAATAAAATCGATTGCCCAGGTCTCACCACGTGGAGGTTGCTGCGAATGGAGACCCGCGCGGCCGCAGCCGCAGCCGCGCCCCTATCACCATTAATTTACAATAATTATTATTTACAAATCGAACGCTAATCCTTCTGATGTATATCTGCAGCGCGGATGATATGCAAACTGGATATAAAAATTCTGTTAAACCTAAATCAACTAAAAAATCAACATTACAATATAAATTAGCTTACACATTGTTTGAGTAAGTAAAATGTATTAAAATAAATAATTGTAACGAAAGCTGAATATAAAAATTCTGTTAAACCTTTTGAAGTAAGAAATAGAGATTATAATACACATTAGCTTATAGTTTGTTCAAGTAAATAGCATGTATGTATTAAAATTATTTAAAAATTCTGTTAGAAATTCTGTTAGACCTGACTTAAACTAAAGAATAAGCAATATAATATAGATTAGCATGCACGTAATTCAAATACATTCTACCTTTAATTAAGGTAAATTAAATCTCAACTTAAAACATCCTACCTGACTAAAAAGCTAATTCAATTTAGAAGTATCCTATATAATTGAAAATCTGATTATTTCTGAAAATTCTGTTAAACCTTTTGAAATAAAAAATAAGGATTGTAATACACATTAACTTATAGTTAGTTTAAGTAAATAGGGGGTATTAAAATTATTCATTATGGGGAAAGCTGAAAATAAAAATTCTGTTAGACCTGACTAAAACCAAAGAATAAGCATTGTAATATAAATTAGCATGCACGTAATTCAAATACATTCTACCTTTAATTAAGGTAAATTAAATCTCAACTTAAAACATCCTACCTGACTAAAAAGCTAATTCAATTTAGAAGTATCCTATCTAATTGAAAATCTGATTATTTCTGGAAATTCTGTTAAACCTTTTGAAATAAAAAATAAGGATTGTAATACACATTAAGTTATAGTTAGTTTAAGTAAATAGGAGGTATTAAAATTATTCATTATGGGGAAAGCTGAAAATAAAAATTCTGTTAGACCTGACTAAAATCAAAGAATAAACATTATAATATATTATAGATTAGCATGCACGTAATTCAAATACATTCTACCTTTAATTAAGGTAAATTAAATCTTAACTTAAAACATCCTACCTGACTAAAAAGCTAATTCAATTTGGAAATATCCTATCTAATTGAAAATCTGAAAGGATAGGGATATTTCATGATGAATCTTCTTTCGCTAAAATTGTGATCGCGTAACCTGAAACAGATCAAAGTTCATAAGAATTTAGTGATATTTCTTAGGTATCATATGATTTCCTTCGATTTATTTGATCCATACAACATCACTTTTGAGCCTCTGATTACTTACATATTGCAATGTATGTTATTTATTGTACTTGAAGCAATATTCTATTCCTTTGACATCTCCTTTAACTTAACAATTCTGTAACAGACTTTTTTATGAGAATAGTAATTGTGAAAATATAATACAGTAGTACAAAGGGAGCATGTTCTTCCAAAATGCAAATATGCTGAAAATAATTGTCAATTACAAATACAAACATTTACTTGGATACTAAGATGAAACAACTCGTTTTAATGTTAATAAAAAGGGGAGAGGCGAAGAAGAAGAATAAATTAGAACATTGAACAAACAAACTCAATAGCCAGAGGGGCATTCTACTATTAATTATCGTCCACTTATTATAAACCCGATTGAAACCCGCAAGTGGATTATCTCTTTCTTTCGCAACCCTAATTAACTGCATTACTTGCAAAGTCAATCGCGTATGGTGCTTCGTTATCTCTAATATAGTATTTCGGATATATTAAAAAAGATAGGAAAAAATAATTCACTGCACCCATCATTTTTAACTCGCAACACTAATAACGAACGAGTCATGGTAGTCGCATCCAAGACTACGATTGCAGGAATCACCTTATGCAGCTATAGTAGCTGCCTTTCGTGACTCAGGGACCACGTTGGGCATTTCATTGTGGTCGCAACGCTACTTACAAATCGCGACCATTTATCATCGCAACACTATATGAAAATCTAAGAAAAATATTCGCGATAGAAAGATATCGCAGCACTGTAAGTGCTAATTAAAACCTGTGTAGGAAAGGAACGCGAAAATTATTGTCGCAACGCTAAAAGCAAGTACGTATCGCAAGTACAATTTAATACAAAAGCAACTCTAATTCAAGCCGCAATCTGTATTAATTCGCAACTCTAATTCAAACCACGATATATTTAACCGCACCTGTAAGAAAAATGCCGCGACCTGGGTCTATCCGCAACTCTAATGCCAACCGTATTCAATCGTACGCGACGCTAATAAAAATCGCGATTTGCCCAATGCGATGACGGTGGGCCAGGCAATACTGCCGGCCAAACAATAAACTACAACTACGGCATACAAAAGCGAGCATAGTGAGAAAATAGTAAGAAAGAATGACTCTCCATCCGAAGGATGCAGAGCCATTGATAGTTGCCCTCTTGAGCGACAGTTTGTCGGGCCTCTTCGGCTTTTAGCCTCTTCTTTTCTTCGGGCGCAATGCTCGCTGAAACTTAGTCTAGGCTCGAGACTCTATTCGCAAACAAACAAAACTGAATAAAAGGCTAAATCGCGCAGCTAAACGGAACGCACGTGGACGAATCACGACCAAATAGAATCGTAAAATTTGTGATCACAGAAAATCGTAAAGATTGCGATTAAAATTGTAATCGATCATCGCCTACACGTGCAGCCTCGAGCATAATGTGGCACGTTCGTTTCGAGACCAAATCGCGATCGCGACCGCGAAAAATTCGAAAAATCGATAGGCAAAGCCAGAGGCGAACGCATTCTCGTTCGCGCCACAGTTTCGCCGTCGACTTTTCAAATCAGATTTCCTGAAACAGGTTGAACACGCGAAATATTGCCTACCCGATCAGAGACTGTGTCAACCTGCCCGGCCCTACCTACTTATATCTATCAGGCACACCAGAAGGTATACTACCTATCCTACCTAGACCTATATTTCAAAAATGGCAAAGCATTCACACAAACACACATCATTCAACGTTTCTCAATCAAACACTCGGGCGCAAGAGCCTACACTAGAGAGACGTCCCGGGACGCCTCCGACACCCGAGCTTGGCATACAATCATTCACACTCTAAGGGTACGTACCAGTTCCTGAAATCGGCTGACACAGGCTAGCGACCATTGCGTAAATTTGCGCAAACGTATATGCTTATGCATTACTTTCGTATGAAATATTGATTGCTCAAATATGTATATTGTACATTTTCTTTCTGCTATGTACGCTTGGTTCGTATAGTACTCTATTCGTTGCCATATTTTCATAATTCGTTACGGCATTCAATGTGTATTTGCAATTGTAAAACATATTGCTATTTATGAAATCATAGTATTATAATTTTTTATGAAATTCCCGAGCCGACGCAATTCCACGGCCTAACCCACACACACACACACGGTATGGAAAATACGTCGTGCACGGTGCACTAGCAAATGTCAGCCGCCAAACATTGTTAGAAATTGAAAAACCATATGATCATCGTGCCCATTGCCTCTCACTCACCCAAGTAGCACCTGGGCACGTGAGTGAGTTCCTGGCAATCAACACGGAAGGGATTAAACCTGAAAATCCTGATCTAAAAAGATGATTAGTACACGTAAAATTGCAACAGCTAATAATATATTTTATTTTCAATCTCTTTAAACATGACTCGACTTTGTAGTATATGAAATATCAATAACGACTCAAAAATGACTGATAAATAATTTATTTATTAAGGGAAATGACTGTCATTGAAACTGATTATACTAGAATAAGTAATGCAATTAAATATTTACTTGGAAAATAGACAAGATATTAAATAAGCCTCAGGTGATTCCTTAATCGAAGTAACGTGTTCAAGATAGTTACTCCGATTTGAAAATCTACCCGTATACAAAGTGCCTTCTTGTACATAATGTGTAATAAATTTCATTCGAAATGGACTCGACTATAGCATATGAAAATTAATATTAAATGCTATCATTGGCTATGTTGATTTCAATAAACGTATCGTTATATTTATTTACTTTAATACATGATTGTTATAATCATGTAGCACTTGCAGTAACGAAGTCGGGGGGCATCCGACTTCTGCACTGCTGAACAGTGAAAACAAATTTCAACTGATTATAAATGCAATTACAAATTTAATATGCAACGTCCTCAATATATGTACATTTGTGCAATGTATTTGTTACAGTCATCATGTATTTTTATCGAAATAGAGGAACCTACAGGATCAGTGCTTCTTTGATCAAATATTTATTTGAGTAAGAAATATTACTATGGTCCTTAATCTTTTTATATTAAAAAACGCGGAGTACAAGAAGGCAGATCTAACCTCGTATAAGAAATAATACACATAAAAATAACGTCACAACTAACGGGTATAAAAATTATTCCCGTAGTCACTATGCTCGCAAAGCTACTAAAAAATACAACCAGTCACCGGTGCCGCTTCGGACCAATCGTCCTACGGCATGATTGGGGACCGGAGGAACCAAAACACATGCGACTCACCAACTCGTTGATTGCAAAAGGAGAGCAAGTACTCGTGGAAGACATCAGGAACATCACCGGGGCAGCTCGATTGGACTCAATCGTCAGGAAGTATGCAAACTGTAACTAAACAGCAAAGCAAAAAACATTAAAATCTACTGCTAAATCTACAGAATTTAACCCTTCATAGAAAACTGAGATTTGTTTTAAAAATACTTACATCTCTCGCTTCATCGGTGTCGCATAAAACATACCCTTCGGTGATGCACTGACTCTGCTTCCGATAGCGAATATCAGAGAAAAATCAAAATAAAAGACTATGTACGCGACCGCAAATTATATCGGCGAACAAATTAAGATGCTACTTTCGCGATTGAAATAATTGAAGAGGAGCACCGGTGCTCCGATAATCGAATTAATAACTACTAGGCGAAAAACACTGACTCTACAATCGCGTGTAGGTAAACTGTAAACGAAAATTTAAGCAGAGCCACTTGCTCTGGAAATACTAGAGAACTGCGGAGAAACCACTGACTCTACTGACCGCATTGCGCGCGGTCGCATAATTTTCTGAAATAGAACATGTTCATCCTATCGAGTGTTTCTTATCAAATATAGATATCTATTTGTTTTTGTAAATATTTTAACTGTTGCTGTTTCATCTTAGTACCAGTCACAAATTATACACACCTCGATATTTACCTCACTGAGATGTCTACCATACGTTTTGTCAGCTCGGCGTCAAGTAGTAGAATGACGACCTTCGCCATCGCCCTTTGCTGTTCGGCATCCGACTAAAACCAAACACCATTTCTCTTTACGATCGCTTGTGTTTCCTAGAAATATTTCAACGCACACGTTACTCGATAAGTGGCTTTTTTTGTTTCGCGATATGTTGTTGATATTTTCCACGAAAAACAAGCTTCCCGACCACAAGCAGAAACAAGATATAGCCGCAAATAATGGCTTCTATTATGTTACCACTTATCTACAACGCGACTGTATATCGTACAAGTTTTATGCGTGGTACGAATTATAATTTGATAGAGACATATTACCAAAATTCTACTTATTTCCACAAGAAATTTGAGGAACGCTTACCTGTAGGCGAGAAGTTGATTTAACAATATGGCGCCGCGTCACTCTGCTCCTGCGCATTCCCGTTTGAAAGTGTCGCGTTCGCGCCATTTCTGATTCAAAGCTAGCGAAAGAGACGCCATGGAACAGAATCGAACTGAAATCAGAGATAAATGTATTAAGAATCACCAATATCATGGTAATATTGCTAAAAACTGCAGAATATATTGCAAGATAATGGAATTCAGAAGTGAAATACGCATACGTCAAAGATAATACGTATATGCATACTGGAGTCGATTAGAAAATGCACGCCGCGCGGTGTGATTCCGTTCACTGCGCAATATTTACTTAATTTCTTGCAAAATATTCATTAATATTAAGCCAGAAAGCACAGAAAACTTGAAAGACAGGGAAACGAAAACAATGTATATCATTTCCTGTCTTCAAGAATATATTAGACTATGTGACATACCGTAATTCGACGGGCACTCTGAACACGTCTAATCACTACGAGATCCCTTGGTCGAAAGAAGGAGAGCTTTGAAATAGATTGCGCTGATTGGCTGGTAGCTGATTGGGCGATGGGGGTCATGTTCTTTCCTTACGGCGGGTGTTTTTGAATATCATATCGAACCGAATATTTTTTATTGCAAGTGTTACAGTATGGATATTAGTCGAATAGTAGGATGCAAATATATTTATTAGTAATAACAAACGCATCTGTGTAATCAAATATTTGTAATGTTTGTTGCACTATAGAATAAGTAAACTATTTCCGTCAAACTAATATTTGTTTTTCCTTAACTTTATTTAAATTACAATTCCTACCGTTGCGAGCGTTCAGATAGTTTTCTAGCATCTTTTCACACAGACGAGATATAAGAGATCATTTCACTGACGGGATATAGGAATTCATATATCTCGTCTGTGACCGTAGCTCAATTTTCCTACCGAAACGTTGACCGAGAAATATGATCGTATATTCACACAATCGTATGAGTCCTGCCCCAACTACTTCAGCAAATAATAGTTCTTCAAGTGATCACTGTTCATGAGCAGGGGACGCTCAAATCAGTGTCGGATTTCTGAGTTGGTATGGCCGTCACGTTGGGCCACGAAAGTCCATAAGATGTCCGGTCTATTCCTACATCTCGTCTGTGGTATCGCGCAACTGATAAGCTGAATCATTTATAGGCGACTTGTTCCACAGTCGATATTATCGAACTGTTCTTTACCGTATTCCGTACGCCGCGGCGCGCCGCAAATTAATCGCAGCATGCAAACGCATTCTGCGTTTAGCGGATTGAGGATACGAATTAGTACCGGTAACTTGCATCGGTTACGTTCTTCCAAAAAATTTCTATAATGACCAATCCTCTAGATTTTCTACGCGCACAAACGTATGTACAATCGTTGCACCCAATCTCTCCTCCACGCAACAAAAGAAACTACAAATGCTCGGTTACGTGTTACGCACCACGTATTATGTATTTCGGTGGGAAATGCGGCAGAATCGTAAAGCCGCATCGTGAATCGTGAACATCACAGATGCCGATTTCTATTGTTATAATGGCGATTTAAAGATCGCTCGACCGCTACTTTCATTTTATTTACAAACAATTTAGAGTTACGTGGTCAACTTGGTGGGTGAACGTTTGAGAAACGTTTGAATAACGATAGGCGTAAAAATGCCCGTGAAGACAAGGGAAATAAGAGAAATATTGGCACCCATAGAGGAACAAGTAACAAGAACAGATTTGTTTCTCTCCATTCCCACGGGTTCAGTGTGATCAATGTTAACTGTCGTTCAATGTTTTTCACGTCATAGGTAAATAAATTGAAAACTGTGGTGAGCAGCAAGAGTCGAGGTGAAAATGATCCCACGGCAACGAAATCGGCCTTCTTCGAACAGCTCGAACGTCTTGCAGCAAAATTTGATCTTCTGTCGGCGGAGGATATTTGCGATTACGAGGAAATGGAATCAAAGATTACGCGTATAGTGGAGGAATTCTGTTCGCCGGAATATATGAATGAATCGGTGCGTGGAAACAGAATGTGGCTTACTGTTTTGCCCTCTCCTTCGAGTGATCGTCAAATATATAAAAGTACCCTTTGCAGATTGGAACCGTAGACGAACGGGTCGCGGATGATATTTTGTCCACTGTGCTGGATAAATTTAAGTCCGCCTTGGAAGCCTTGGAGAAATTGGAATGCCTGCCGCTGAAGCAAAGATTGGTGGACTGTTTGGACTATATTAAAGAAATGGGCCAAGCCAATGAAATTGAACACTTTCAGAATATCAAGGTTCAGAGTAGATATATACATATATTTCGTTTATCGATCCAACGGAGCCTGGCTACAAAAGATGTTCATCGCGTTTCGTTCTTTCGCCAGGAATTGGGTACCTCTATTCTGGAATTACTAGGGCCCTTACAGAGATATCGTAGGAGCTTGGTGTGCCACCTGCTCGCCGAGAGGATTACATTATACTTGTGTCAATTGTGCGCCGCGTTTAAACTCTTGGTACAATTAGTGCAAGAGCAGCATCGGCTAAACGCGTCTATATACGTAATACCACCGTTTCTACTCTTGACCGCTTCGAATAGCGTATAGCGATAGAACGCAGCTAAGACACGCGACCTCTAATCCAACATTTATACCGTTGTCTCTGTAGAACTGCAAAAAATACGTCTGCGAAAGGCTCTGTTTTTGTTTGAAGATGACGATAGAAGCGTTGGACGACTCTGACCCATTGCCCATGGATGAGACTGTAGAGAAACAAAATCATTTCGTTTGCAGGTAAGAAATCTGATATGGAATAATTTGAATCGACGGTGAGGACGTTTCTTCTATCGACTCGTTTCGCATACAGAATGGACCTGGTATTGGATATTTTATCGGAAATGCCAAACAAAACGCAGCAGGAACAAGCAGCAGAGTGCGAAGATTTATGGTATCGAATAGAGGATGTGTTCTCGTATGCGATGGCGGTTGCACAGGTCTGCAAGCCTTGTAATTTTAAAGCAATAACTGGAACATGTCAGTCCATTATATCGGAATACGAGAACTTCAAGTTCCAATTAACGTCGGAATCGTCTGACACGGCATTGAACAATTTGTTTATGAATAGTTTGAACGACGCGCTTTACCGACTAGAGCATAAGATTAATGTGTCCGTACTGAATCTCGTCATGGAAGTTTTCACCGATCCTTTTTACGCCCTAAGAAAGCTTGTTACCATCTGTGGGAATTCGTTGAGCGCTAAAAAACGATCCAAGAACGATTTGACCAACGCTATAGAAGATTTCGATCAGATTATAGACAAGTCTATGCAGATTGGATTGTTCGCAATTGCCTCCTGCAAAGATAGAAATCGTGAGTGGATACGTCTGTAAATTTACCAAGTGTGCGCTCGCCGTTCTACCTCGTTTTTCAAAATAGGGATCAATCAAATACGAAATTCGTTAGCGAGCCTCGAATCGTTGGAAACCGAATTGATATCATCCATAGCTAGTTTTTACTTGCATCCGGAGAGCAAAGAGATGCGGGCGAATGTAAAGCTGTTAACCGCGCAGTGGCAACTGGAAGTTAATAAATTGCACGATGCGATTAATTTGATTATGGATTCAGCGGCATACTGTCAGGTATTTCAAGCCCTATCACTAATTCACCGATTCACCCGAACCCACCTGATAGCATGGTTTCATGCGTTTAGGTAGTTTTGGACGATATTCAAGATCGTATCAAAATAATGTCAACGTGCCTCGACAATAGGGAACCGGTCACACAGGCTCAAGTACAGAACGTCGTGCTTACGGCTTTGTCGCTATCTCGCCAGATTGGTACAACTATAAACGATATCGGAAGCGACATCATAGAAAGACAAACTATAATGATGGTCAGGGAATTGAAAGCCGGTAAGCATTTTGCAATCCTTTCTCCTCCTACTTTTCCTCCTTTTTCCTTCTTTTCGCCCTCTGTTTCTGTTTCTGTTTGATGAACCAAATATCCTGATCGTTTTCACGTTACGAAGCGATATTCGAGGCCGATGCTGCTTCCAAGAGCCTTTTAACGGACAGTGCCACGGAACCACAACAATTGAGAGTGATAAAACGGTGCGAGCTGATATCGAATGTCGTAAAAAGACTACATCCGGCATTAATTGTCATCATGAACAGCACAACTCTCATGAACGCTAGTTACGGGAAAAATGGCAAGGGTCAAGGCGACAGCATTCAAGGTACATGTATAGTCATTTTCTTCTCCTTCTTCTTCATCCTCATTTTCATCTCCATCTACATTTTATTCTATAGATATCGTTTTCTCGTCCCATAGATGCAGGGAATCATTTGGCAAGTTCAATTTACGGATCGCCCAACGTTCGTCAACAGAAACCTGTTACATTTATAAGAACTCCTTACACAGGTGTGCATGTAGAATAGCATTGATGGATGGATAAAAAGTAACCGTCTCTTCCCCCCCTCTTATCCATACATGCATTTTTCTAGTGAGCAGTTGCAAATCACCATTATCTATACAAACCGCAAACAGCGTTTCTCGAACAGAATTGAATTTATCGTGTTTGATTCCATACATCAAGAAAGGGCGCGAGATGCGCACGGAACGTTCCGTCTTGTACAAAACACCCCATAAGAATGACTCAGTTGATCGAGGGCCGATCAAAGCTAGATCAAGCGCGAGAAATTTGACCACTATAAGGCAACATCTTTTTAGTAGGGACAGTATTAGTTCTCACGATGATGCATGTTTAGCCGAAGAAAGTATGAATCTAACAGGTAATATGTTTGCGTGTATCTTAAATTACGGACGCATACTTAAACGGTATGACATTTTTAGGCATTCTAGAGACGTTTGTAACTTCTTGTACAACATTGAGCGCAACTCCATCAAAGACGATTTCCCTGCATTTGGGAAAAGCGCATCACGAGGAAACAACCGATGTCGGATCGGACAAAAAGTCCGTAGACAATTTAACGGAATCTTTGGTCGAATGCATCGATACGAAATCTCAAATGAAGACTGGTCAAATGGATCAGTGTTCATCGGATGGTGGAGGAGACTGTCCGTCGATCGTAGATGTATCAAAGGTTTATCACGACGATCAACGATTAAACGGAAATACCGAGATGACGCAGAAACAATTATTCGGAGATTAAATACAGCGATCACGAACAACAATGAATGCGATCTTCCTATTGATGTTTTCAATTGAAACACGTGGATCGGAAAATTCTGTAGCTCGGTTGTTCAAGTGATGTGCCTTAAATAATGGTTTCTGATTTACAAATGTAAAATTACTATATTTCCAGATGGTTCCAGATGGTTCCAGAGGGAAAAAATAGGAAATTTTGTACGCATCCAAGTTCTGTTTCTTTTTTCTCTCATTAGCTTTGAATTTTTGTAGGATTTTCATCAATAAACACACGTTCCTTTACGAATTTGTTAATATTATACGCCTCTAATTCTAACTAAGTGAATAAATATGTTGTTCACAATTATGCGATCTATCGTATCGTGCAGCTGTCGTTCGAGAGAGTCGAACGCCCACTATCGAAGTCTCGATATCGATTATTACTACTATATGTATACGAAGATCGAGATATTCACGTGACTCTGGTTCACATTGGTGAATTAATTGATTGCTGGGTGGGTTCGGCTTGTTTTGCAAGGGACACCGTTAAAGAGAAGAAGAATTACCTGCAAAGAAAAATGGGAGCATCATTGGTACCTGTGCTAATTTTTACTCTACTTTGGATAGTAGTAGGAGTCGTGTTGCCTATCTTTGTTCCAAAGGATACCAATCGTGGGTACGTGTTCTTCTCTTGGATTCAATATCTTAATCGGGGCGAAGATCTAATAATAGAAAGGATATAAACGTTATTCGTTGCACTTTTACTATTTTATTCGACTGAAAATTAAAAATCCCTTAAGCATTCTGTGTTCCCTTGCAGGATTCTTCAGGTTATGCTTATGTTGACAGCTTTCACTTGCTGGTTATTGTAAGTCCAAGAAACTTTGCTAACAGATCGTTTTATTCGTCTACGGAAAATGTATGCAACGCAATATGTTGTTCGTTTTTGCAGCTGGTTATGTTGCTACATGGCGCAGATGAATCCCTTAATCGGACCTAAACTTTCGAAAAATACGATCCTAATGATGGCACGCGAATGGGTAAACATTATACCGTTATACATATATCATGAGTTGCGGCGGTCCTAATAGTTTTGCAGGTGTTGATACATTTATCTGTTACAGAGCAATGTCCAGTTCGAATGAGCGTCCCTACAATTATTAGAAGAAAGGGTCGGGTCGATTCGAGTCAAGAATATATGTTGAAATATATATCCAAAACAATCCACAGCTAGTAATATCGTGTTGTCAATGAAAAAGTGAAATATTAAGATATCTCTGTACAACCAGACATTTTATGCATCCCAATGATTCCAGACTGATGTATAGTATTGAATTCATGCAGCTGTGTTTCCATCGATAAAGCAAAACATTATTTGAATGCTATGTCATCGATCCAAGGGGGATATGTATGTATGGATGCTAGGTGAGAATGCTAATTGCTGTAATACAACAACAAGAATAACAATGATAATAATAAAAATAATATATTCCTTGTTTGGTTGAAACATTGGTAACGGTTATTCATTTTCTACTCAACACCTTTCACATGCTCGCCTTATCAACGTACTAGCGTATCTATTGAATTTTCGTGTTGCAAATCTTTGATTCCATCATTACCAATCGATGGGCGTCCTGTGCATACATGTGTGCGCCATGCGCGCGTTCTTGCTCGATTTCATACGACTGGCTAGCATTGGTGTTGGTGTTATGTACATGTGCGTTGCAACACAACCGCTCGACGCGCGTCGCCCACAGTCTACACTGTACATCGCACAGGCCATGTATACATATGCATACGTAAACTGTGCATAAAGCAAAAGTGACAAGTAGTGACGCACCATCGACCGAGAAAAACAATAATGGAGGCCTGTAATGCCGTTGAACGTGAAGTTGACAAGATTTTATTGAAATTCGGCGTGGTTAACGAACATGCAGAAACAGTATTGCAAGACCTGATAAATCATATTGAATCTTTAAAGAAGGAATTCGCAGAAGGTAAAGAAAATGTTCTCCCACTACTGCGATATCACGTATCGTTGATAATGCGCCATAGGAAATATCGAGGTATTTCCACTATCTTGAGAAAATGAAAGGAAGTTTGAAAGCCTCGAATGTACATTTGTCGCGTCGCTAACCTACAAATTGTTTAAATAGTCGTCTATATTTATTTCTTCACTCTCATCTCCCATTCTATCTTTCAAACGTAAGCTCCTCCGTTAAATTGATTACTCATTGCCACAATCTTTGTACGTCCGATGCAATTTTCGTTTGCTTCTCAAATCGGTATCCTTCGTTCGATCCGTGTTGATAGTTTCGATTTTCATAGAAAACCATCCGATATACATACTTGGATCGTGTATAAGATTAAGTCTGTACGTCGCGTCGTTCCCATTAGTAAACGGGCAATTTCTTTTTTCACTTAGCGCCAGCCGATCATGAATTAACATCGGGTCAAGTGCAAATACTGAAGGAGGCGATGAAAAAAGTTTGCGAGACTGTTCATCGTTTAACCACCGAACACAGAGAGTTGCACGGCTCTGTCTCTAAAGTGGGCAAAGCGATAGATAGAAACTTCACAGCCGATTTTGCAAGCACGAGCAGGGAGGATGTTTTCTCCGGACCAAAAAAATCTCAACTCTTAAATCAAGTCATTTGTCAGCATTTCTATCGTCACGGTATGCTGGATATAGCAGCCGAATTAGCGGCGGTGAGTTTACATCGAAATGTTGGACGAGCAATAGCAAGAACGTCGTAATATTTGGAGCTACAGATGTATCTGGTATCGTAGGAAGCCGGGATTAAAACGGACGAAGGGGCAAAGGAACCGTTCACAGAATTAAATTACATACTGGATTGTTTGAAACAGAGAAACCTGGAGCCCGCTCTGGACTGGGCGAAAAAACATCGGGACGCGCTTTTGGCACAAGTACGCTGAGTATGGTCTCGTGCACGCTATACGAATAACGCCGGGGCGTTTGGAATTGTTGTCTGATATTAAACGTTGCTTACAGAATTCCTCCCTCGAGTTTAAGCTGCATAGGTTGCATTTCATAAGACTGATCCAGCAAGGCCCTAGCAAACAAACCGAGGCTATAACGTACGCACGGCAAAATCTCACGCAATACGTCGGCCGTCATGGGAAAGAAGTGCAAGCCTTAATGGGCACGCTACTTTATCTACCGAATGGGATACAATCCTCACCTTACAGTCATTTACTAGACCCTACTTTGTGGCTGGATATTCACGATGTATTTACAAGAGAGGCTTGCACATTGTTCGGCTTGAGCGTGGACAGCCCCCTCTCGGTCTGGTATGTTTTCCCCTGCTTTGTTCGATTTTTCTCAGTAACGTAAGGCAAGAGGTATGAAAAATGGTAGAAGCTCGGATAAGAGGCGAAGAAAAATTGTGGTATCCTTATGTTGCAGCATTAACGCGGGCTGTACAGCGTTACCAACCCTCCTAAATATCAAACAAGTTATGGAACAGAGGCAAGTGAATACCGTTTGGAACGGGAAGGACGAACTACCGGTAAGAATATGATATCCAATAGTAACCAACAGAAGGTTGGGAATGGTTCGCGGATTTCTTAACGTATATTCTTCGCGCAGATCGAAATTGACCTGGGCAAGGAAGGCCGTTATCATTCGGTTTTTGCGTGTCCGATTCTAAGACAACAGAGTACAGAGAACAATCCACCGATGAAACTTGTCTGCGGACACGTTATTTCGAGAGACGCGTTAAACAAACTCACCAATGCAAACAAGTATGTGTGTAAAACTGTTAAAAGGAGGGGAAGAAAGAGAGGAGAGAAATTTGTTTGTTTTTTTTCTTCCAGATTGAAGTGTCCATACTGTCCAGTAGAACAGAATCCGGAAGACGCTAGGCTTATATATTTCTAGATTACTGTGATACAAAGATGCGAGCAAGCTGTTTTCACATATTTCTTTTTCCAAGCATGTGACGCCTAAATGAACGAAACGGATCCATACTTACGTCGAATCATCGTATTCCGCGAACTCTCGTGGCAATTATAATCCTCTGCTTTGCTCTCGCGCACCGATGGCCGATCGCGACGAGAACGTTAAGACAGTACACTAGCACAATTTTACCATCGAGAAGTGACGCACCCTTGGCAACAATTTTCATCACGATAGTCGACACTTTGTTTAGTGTTTCAGTGTCTCTCGAGAAGCAAATAAATGAACGTAATCACGTAAGAATTTTAATGAAACATGTTAATTCGAGTGTAATCGAGAATGAGTGTATGCGCGTGTACATTAGTCTTAAGTGTAACAAGTCTTTTGTATATACTGCTGTTAAATGTTAATTATCATTAAAGTTGTCCATAACGATAGATATTAACGAGATGATAATACGTGGATCGCAGAAAATGTAAAGGTGTGTATTATCGGGATGCATCGAAGGTTTCATCGGGCGAACACTCTCGTCGATAATCGATACATGTCCTTCGCAAGTAAAATATTTTTCTACCCTGAACATTTCGAAAATAAAGAACGAAATAATGAATGACGAACGGCCACAGTAGATGGGAAAGATATACTTACGTTTCGCTTGAAATTTCCTTCCACGATGCGATCAAATATGATACAGTTTTTTCACATGAAACACGCAACCGTTTATTCAATACACTATCTGAACAATGTACACGTAATCGTAATCGTAATCGTAATCGGATCATGCGTGCCAATGACAAGGAACGCGAATTAACAATAACAATCTCTTACTTTCTCGGTTGAAATAACGTTGGTCTCGTATTACCTAATAGAGATGGTAGGACCATGCACATATACATATGTATACCGTATCGAGTACCATAGGTAAATGGGTATGGACTATGGATAGATGAGAATTTGTTCCGCAGGTCCATACCGATACAAGCTCACGAAAGCAGACACGCCTGTACTTGTTTCCATTTCTCGAATCGAGTCGTTGTTGAACGAGTACACAGGCGGATCAAGTCGGACCCATACACCAGCTGGTTAAATATATATGTGTGTGTATGTGTATATATATAATCAGAACGTTGGGACAAGGAGGAAACGTATTACCGATCTCGTAGGTGTAATGCCTATGGGAGATAATACTCGACTCGAAGACGCACAGTTCACCGAAGAGAAGGTGAATGTTTTGAAATTGGTGATTGCGATCTCGCGTGGTACCCTGGCAAACAAGCCGCTAGTTTATATTCTCGGGGCATACGTTTAAAGGGAGTATCGGTGAAACAGTGAGAGCGAGAGAGGGAGGAAAACGAATAACAGAATAGCGGAAGCTTATCGAACAGTCAACGTCCCGCAATGAACTTGACTCGGTGTACATAGCAGCATTCCGCTATAATTGCTTTTTCAATACATACTTGATACGCACTTCCTTCATATTTACAGAAACGGCAACAATCCTTAACGAGAATGTGCATTGCGTGATAACATTTAATATAGACAACTTATGACAACGCACCGATGACTGTCGTCGTCGTCGTCCCTACTCGACGCGATTCTTTACGCCATACCTATATAACGTTTGGTTCTGAAAATTCCACGAGATTTCGACTGGACCCTCGCCAACCATCCCTCCCATTTCTTCTCGCCTCCGTTCGCTTTCGTTCTCACGGTCTTCATCCCTTCGGCCTGAATCTACAAACGCAAACAAGTTCGGCTACGACAAACGCTCGCGCGGAATTTGCAAATCGAATTGACTCGCGCTTTTACCGGGAGTAGGTCGACGTTCGCGCGAAACAGCGGAACGCAACCTCGTGGATGCACCGGACCCGCGGTCGAAAACTATCTGCTTGTACGCTTGGCTCGTGATCGAGGCAACGCATCCTGTATTTTGGGTAGAAACTTGAAGTTTTTTAAAGTGCTACGACGCTACTATAATTATACGTATATATGTACGTATCTTTCGGATTTCCAAAAGTACGAGAAAGCTGGATCAACGAACAATCGCGATCAGTCGTGTTGTTCGTTTGCTCTAGCTTTGGAATCGAATGCACGCTTCTCTTCAAACACCGAATACACAACATCGAGCAATGAAGTCTGCGCACTTCTCTACGAATCTTCTCTACAACGATTTTCTAAGTTCGTACGCGTAGACAAGTACCTACTTACAAGTTAGGTACATTCTTCCATCTATTATCTTAATTCGTTTGAAATCGGGCAGGCTAGACGGCGAACAAGAAGTAGAAGACGAAACTCTATTTCTATAGGTGGATTTTGAACGATACGTAGGAACACTGAAAACGTAAACAGATTCTCGTTAGAGTTTTCGACCGCGAATTACCAAGAAAGTTTATCTTATAATTTGCAAATCCGTCGAACTTTTTTTACGATTGTTCCGGGTGCCGGTTAAAAATATCTATACGATTGCCGTTGCACGATCTATCGAATATGGATCTCCCCGTTAATCGCAAGAGCAAAACCGCGAATCTTCGCCCCTCGAGGCACGCTCGTTTTACGTTTCCTTTCGTTGCATTCCCCATTTCCCCATTTCCCCCCCAAATACGAATTCACGATTACTCGGAGAACACTTCATCGCGCCTATTCCCTATATATTCGCGCGGACGGTTTCCCTGCAGCCATTCAGGAAAACCAAAATAGGCGGTCCTCCGTATGGAGCTGGCGAGAATTTGCTGAAACGCCAAAAGCGATCTACCCCCTACCCCGACAGGCAAACATTCGCGCGGGTTGCTTTGCTCGGGGCTAGACGCGACGACGCAATACTTGTCGATCGCTCGATACACGTTTCATATTTTCATTCGGTGAACCGCCGACCGCACACACTTATTCTTACGATCTGCTGCTACACGTATACGTATATGTACAATTTGCGGTAGACGCGAATGTAAGTAACGATGCTTCGCCTAATTCTACTTTGATTTTCATTTCCAAAGACGATAATCATGCAGAGGGCTTCCGTGTCAGATTGAATTGTCGTTGTTCCTGGATCCAGATATCGAGACGGAAAGCTTTACTGCTCCTCCTCGTCGTTTTGGTACGTTACGTAGCGCACAGACGATTTCTCGCCGATTATTAAGGACTAGAAACGCAAGGAACGATTATTAAATGGTGGAAGAATTTCGGCTACAATAGAAGTTTACCCTTTTCTCCTCCTTGGTCGGCGGTGCCCTCAAAAAGTACATGAGCGGGGCGTAAATGAAGTTTAAAATGGCGATTCCGAATAGCATCCACTCGAAGCCGATGGTGTTAACCAATGTGCCGCTGAGCGCAGGACCTGAGAAGAAACGATCGGTGTCGATCGATCGATCAATCGGTAGATACGATTGGCCACTTTGAACCGGGGCAAAGGAATCTTAGGAAAATTGAGAGCGGTCCAGATGACAGAATCGAAGCATCGGTGGTTCAGTGGTAGAATGCTCGCCTGCCACGCGGGCGGCCCGGGTTCGATTCCCGGCCGATGCATATAAAATCTTTTTTTTGTTACTTTACCATAGGAATAATTGGGAAATAAATTGTGGTTCGCGTACACGTACCAATGGCAAAACCTAAGCAGAACGCGACATCGCCGATAGCGTAGACGCTCCCGTAAACGGCACTGTGTCGTATGTCGACCAAGTATCCCAATTCTGGCATCATCGAGCTGTCTACCATTCCGATAGCGAATCCTAAGCCGGCGTTAGGTACGATCAAGTGATCGATACTCCTAGCCAGCGGTATCTGTGAACGAGAGAGAAGTAAAGAGAAGTAGAGGAAAGCAGAGAGAATGGAAGAAGCCGTGGTGCGTCCAGCACGTTTTCATTACTTACGCACATCAAACAGATTCCAATGACGACAAGCCCGATCAACGAGGCTAACCACCTGCGACGAAAAGAAAAGGTGAAGTGAGGTGAAGAGTCGACGCGAGGTAGGAGGTTGGAGGAGGATGGCGATAGGAAAATGGAGAGTAGGCTGAAGGGAAAAAAAATAAACTCGCCCGAACAGGGACTCGAACCCTGGACCCTCAGATTAAAAGTCTGATGCTCTACCGACTGAGCTATCCAGGCGACACATGCGTTGATTCTGGCTCGTCCGACGCTAGCGGAGGAACAAGATCGGTGTTTGAATAATGTTTGTTCGGCCACCCACCTGCCCATTCTATGCCCCAATGGTCCGAAAAGATTGGTGCCGATCAAGTAGCTGATGCTCGCCGGCAAAAAGGTGGCGCCTTGCTTCCATCTGCTCGCACCCATCGTGTCCATCATCCAAATCGGGAGACTCGGCTCCAGCATCGCGATACCCATGTTGGCGAACGTTATCGCACCTGACGGATGCACGCGGACGTTGCTTAGGATTCGGGACTATAAATAAGGACGGACGAAAGGAGGGGGCGCGTACCTGCAGCCAAAATGATGTACGGATCGGTGACCAGAGCCTTGAGGGACGGTGGGTCCGCTTCGGTGTACACGACGGACGGTTGAAGCACGAGAAGCTGCAGAACTGAAAAGAGTTTTCGGTATGCAAGGGGGCGATGAAACATCGTACGGGGCACTCACGTCCATCGCCGAGAGCCAGGGCGGATAGTATGAGGAATGGGGCAGATTTGCCGACAAACTCGTACATCACACCCCCGAAAGGTGGACCGATGAGAACTCCGAGGGCCAAACCTCCGAGCGCGATGCCCATGGCGTTTCCGCGTTCCTTGTCGTCCTGATATCTTTCGGCCAGCATGCCCATACCTGGCGGTCGATCGTACTATCATATTATCCTACTATGGTCATCGTTCACGGAGACACGAACAGAGGGGAGCCGTTACCTGAAACGCTCGAGCACGATGATCCGATTCCCTGGAGCGCCCTTGCCAAGAAGAGAATCCCGTAGCTTCGACCGAACGCGAATATCAGCGTAGAAAGGAACATGATGATGAAGCCGGTGAACATGGGTATGCTGTAGCCGATTCTGGAAGGAAAAGGAAACGCGTGATCGAGCTGCGAAGGGTTGCCGATCGGCGATCGGCGATCGATTCGCGTACTTGTGAGTAAGCGGCCCGACGATCGGATTGGCCAGCAGCTGCACGAAAGCCTTGGACGCGAACATTATACCAACGGCGACCGTTTCCTGGAGGAGCTCGCGGTGCTGCTGCTCCCTCTCTTCTATCTCCAGCGACTCTGTCCAAGATAAATCGGGGAAAAAACATTGGAATCGGAAGCACCGTACCATCTTACCAGGCAGAAGCAACTTACCGGGCAGATCGGTCGAAGCACCGGTAGATTGGGTAGCCGAATAAAGAAACTCCAGCTGGGAATCGTTCAACTTGGTGGACGCGCAGGGACATTTGGGGGTGGTTGCGACCGCGCCGTCGATCGTGCTCGTCGGGTGAATAGCGGGAAGCGTGATTACTTGCTCGAATCGCTGACTCAAGGTTGCGTTAGGATGCTTGATGTCGTAGAGAAATTCCGGAATAATGGGCACTGCAACACATTATTCGCGTTACGGCGACTGCCGTGCACGAAGAGCAGCGACACCGCTCGAAGCCACCCAACTCGGGGGTGTAACTCAGTGGTAGAGTGTCTGCTTCGCATGCTGAAAGTCCTGGGTTCAAATCCCAGCACCTCCAGTTTTTGTTTTTTTCGCCCTGCTATTTTCCTTCCACGCGCACGCTTCTCGCGGAGATACATAGCAGCGGACGTTCGCGTAACGGTGGACAGGGATGACGGAGAAGCGAAGAAAAGAGATGCCATAAGATTAGATTATTCTTACGGAAAGCACCCCGATTTAACGATTAACTGCTTCGCAGTATATTTCGTATACGCTGCATAAATGTATGACCACTTATCTGGATTGCCGGAAGGCCGTTCGTCTTTCCTGTTTCGTCGACGCGCGTAAGTACATTTTCATGGGTTTCAGTGGCCAGAGGCGCGTGGAAGCCGCTCGGACGCGTGCCTCGTGAATTAAACATCTGCCGGCGATGCGATAAAGGGAGAGAGGCAGCCTAGGGCGCAACGTGAAAGAGGTGGATATTCCGGCCCCCGCGCCAATCGTTTTACCGAAATGATTTTTCTGCAGCTGAAGCGGAGCTTCGGACGGTGCTTCACCGCCCCTTGGCGAGCGCAACCCGCTTCGCAGCAGTGTAGGGGTCGTCCGAAGCGGGGAGCGAGGAGCGAGAAGCTATGAAAGATCGGATGGAATTTTGCCTATGTACTTACCCACCGTAGTCAGCAGCATATTGTCCAAGAGCAGGGCAATAGCGACGATCACGAGGACCAACCTTCGCGACTCCCGACATCTTTGCAGCCAGCCGCTCCATTCTCCACCGCCCATTCTCGCTTCTTTTTATCTCTTCTCTGCCACGCTCCTTCTCCTACGACGAGCGATCTGAAAGCAGTGGATCGACGAGAAGGTAAAATCGAAGCGACGACAACGGGGAAACGATTCTCTTCTTTTCCTCTCTGCCTAGCGAACGAGCGACGGAAAGAGCTCGTTTCGCCTAGAAATTTCGCGAGCGACGGTAAAAGGTACGCAGGGGGGAAGTTCCGGCACTCGGGTCGCTTTTCCTCCAATCATCCGAACGATCGACTGCCGTCGGAAGCAACAGTTTCCACATTGGCATCGTCGCGTCGCGTCGCTTCGTTCGACGCTGGGAGCCTCGGACTACATATAGAGTTAGCGGCATTAATTGGTCGCTTTTACCAGGCTATCTCTCATGGACCGCTTCTCTTTTATTCGTAATAACTCGATTACCCGATGCTTTTAGCCCGGCTAATTTTCGCACCCTCCCCCTGTATAGGAAACCATTAAGGCCGTCTAAAGCGACGCCCCGCAGAGATTCCTACCCTCCTCCTCGTCGCCTCGTTACCAGGCGGCATCTCGATTTTCATGGAAGGCAGAAAAGCCTACCCGCGGCGCGCCAGGGCGTTCGGAGATAAGGTCCATTTCATTTTGGTCCGCACACTTTGCCGCACGGTACACACCTCTCCATCATTCGCCGTCCGATCGCGCTCATCGCCAGAGATGTAGAATCTCGCCTCGCGGATAATTCCTAACGGAATAGATATGCGGGCGGCGATTAAACGCACGAGTCGCGTAAGTCGTCGGGGGAGACTCGAGAAGATAAAGTAGGGGTTGGTGGAAAGGGAGCGATGATTTGGAGGGAGAGAAGCCGGAGAAGCCGAGAGTCGATAGGGAGACGAGCAATCAGCCGTTCCCTGAAAGCCGGGTCCCTTGGGCGCGTGCATTATTCTCGGAAAAGACCGTAAGAGATTTTTCCCATTCCCCACCGATACTTTACCGACTCTTTGTTCTCCTCGGTGCGTTTCCTTCTCTTATCTGTTCGGCAATTATGTACACCGAAGAATGTCCGCGAGCGATTCCGTTCTCAGCTACGGCTACTCTCTACCGACTTTTCCTTCGTCTTTCCGATGCGATACGAAACGATACCGAATTTTCGAGAAGCGGTGCTGCGGCAGAATGCAAACTCGATGGCGAGTGCGGGGCTGCGGGGATCGATGGTTCGAGTGCGCGTTATCCACGAGAACGTAGACGCTGTCGAAAGGGTTTGACGCGCTAGTGGTTTTGCGATTGACAGGTTAGTTGGCTTCGCGTTGATGAAGTGACTGCGGGATCGGCAACTCATCCGACCTCGTTATCCCGACTCGTTGGACGCGTACACGCTCTCACCCTTCACCCCGATTCGCTCCTCCACCCTCGTTCTTCAAACTCGGCCATCTCTCCTCATCTTTTCATCCAGCCAGTACATAGTTCTTATGCCCCGTTCCTCGTTTCGCTCGTAACCCCGCGGCGCGCCCTGCGCCCTGCGCCGTACGCCATTCTATTCCATCGGCCAGGGACGAGGAGGTCGAAGGAATGGGGGCGAGGGAGCGCGAAAGCACCGAGGTAATAGAAAAATCGTGTCGAGCGTCGCCTAGCTCGACTTATCTCGCCCGTCCTATTCGACCAACGAACAACAGGTAGAAGGTCCAGCTACCATCGCGCCCTCGCCAACTCGAATGCGGGATGGGCGAAGCCTTTGCGCGTTCCGCTCCAGCTCCGCTCCCTCGCAAACTTATTGCTAGTTTCCACTTTCAGAAGCAACCGACGTAGTGCAGTTTCGTCGAATGAATGGCGCGATCGTATCTTGGAGCCAACTTTGTAGCGCAAGTCGCAGAGCGATGCGATTAACCGGGTCTAATCTCCTCTCTGCCTCTATCCATATACATACATATGTATGTATATACGTATACGTGACAATCTTTCTCGAGCGCAATCGTTCCAGCAGAAATTCGGCGTCGACGAAGGACGGACGCTGATACCTCGTCGGAAGAGTCGGAGGAAACGTCGCGGAGCCGTCAACGAGCAGGGGGAGAGAGCAGACGCGTTTAAAAGGCAAACTGTTGCTTCGCGCTTCAACAAGTTGGCCGACGGAGAAGAAGATTCGCTGGCCGATCGATTCGTTGCGGTCCTTCGGTTCTTCCCGACCCTTTGCCACTGACACCCCGCAGACCTCTGATTTTGCATCGGAAACTCACGCTCAACCTCTTCCTTTGCGCGGACTAGACGCGATCGCTTGCCAGCTGTCCAACTGATATTGTTGTCCGTTGCTCTATCCGTCTTACCGTCGACCTCTCTATCCAAGTTTCACTTGCGAGCCGACGGATCGACCGAGATGAACGAAACGTCCTCGGATCGCAGGTGTTTACGCGTCGGGAGAGATGGGCAAACGGGGATCTACTCGGAGAAGAGAGAGAGAGAGAGAGAGAGAGAGAGAGAGAGAGGCTCGACGGTAAGCAGAAATAACGAGCTCAGACTAATTGCAAGCGTCGCAACGATCTGGCTTGCGCGCGCGCGCGCGCACGCGAGAGAGATGTGATCGCTCGCCGTTGACGTAGAAATCCAGCGATGCGGATAGATACAGGGTTGACTCGCTGGCGATGGAAAACGGAGCGGTTCGACGGAGACGGAAAGGCGAGGATCGCAAAAGGAGGTGATTGAATAGAAACAGGATCGCGAAATGAAATTATGGCCCCGACGCCGTTCCGCCTAAACGAATTTACGAGGTGGCTGTATCCGTATCGCGAATCCGACGCGAGACGCGAGACGCGAGACGCGAGACGCGCGATATCCGATTTTTCGTGGCTCCTACGCGGCGAGTAAATTTCTGCTCGCCGAAACTGTGCTCCAAGGGACGACTGAGACGGCACTCTGCGCTGTAGCTGGTTCGAAGAAGCCGAAGGAGAAGCTGCCTTCTCGGTTACCGGGTCTGGCGATCTGGTAATCGCATTATACGTCGCAATTACGAGCCCGCTCGCAGTGTCACGGGACGAGCCCGTAGCTTGGCCAAAGTACCGAGCAGGGCTACGCAGATTGCTTCGTAACCTTGTTACCGATCGCTCTATTAACCTCGCGAGCCTGATACCAGATACCGGAGACCGGAGACCGGAGACCGGAGGCCGCCTTTCTTCCCCTCGAATCATTCTTCCGAAGAAGAAAGGCAGCTCGCATCCCTCCGAACTCTCCAGAATTTTCCGCGACTCGTCCGCGAATTCCGACCACACCGGCCACGCACCAGAGCTGGCCGCGGGCGCGCCGCCCAGCGAAGCTGCAGGCGACAAGAGGAAATGAGAAGGCAGAAGGCGACGAATCTCGCGCGACGGAGTTGGACGCGAACGATTCTGCAAATTCCTTTTCCTTCGCCATCGACCGCCTCTCGTCGGTCTAATCGAATGCCGCGCGAGAGATAAAGGACTAGGAGAACGCTGGGCGTCGTCGAACCGGAGAAAGATCGAGCAGACGGCGCGGCCGCTCGGGAAAACGCGAGCGAGAAAAAGAATTCTTTCTTACCTATGACACTGGTGGTGAACCGGCAGGACAGTCGGAGAGAAGGCGACGAGAAGGCAGCAAACGCTGAACCGTCGGGCCGATGGATCGCCGGTCCACGATACGAGGAGGCAGATGATATCGCTGAGGAGGAGCCGTACTCCCAGGTGGAAGCGTCGCGGCCGATTGAGAGCGGCGATGGTGGCGAGGGTGCATCTCACCCCGATTTTTCCGACTGGGGGCTCGGGGCTCGGGGCTCGGGGCTCGGTCGCAGTCTCTGCCCGCCGCTGTTCGCATCCGCGTACGCGTACTCGTTTCCGCCGCTTCTTCTCGATCCGCCACTCTTCCAAAGATCCAAACGCTCTTCGTCTCGGCGCCAGAGCGCATGGTCCATCGCGCCTCCGGAAGCCCCCACTGTCCTCCGCCGCACCGCACCGCGGCCCGCTTCACGACGGACGACCGCCGATCCGCCCCTGTCGCACCGCAACCGTCCCGTGCAGCCCTTTCGCCGCGTCTCTTCCTCCTGTTGCACGCGTTTCCGTTTCCGTTTCTGTGCTCTCTGCTCTTCATTCTTTGTCTTCTCTATTCTTCTCTATTCTTCTCTATTCTTCTCTCTTCTTTTCGTCCCCACCTTCGTCCAGATTCGTGGCGGCATCGATCGCGATCGGGACGGTAGCATGAAATTCTAGCTGAGCACGTATACGGGGGAAACGCCTGTTCCAAGTTCCAACTCCAAAAGGCTGACGGGGGGGGGGGGGGGGGGGGGGGGTCGAGATGAGCGAAAGGGGAACGGAGGGAGAACGGAGGGAGAACGGGGGGAGAACGACGTGATATGTATTTGGCGAGGGGACGCTATTAAGACGAAGACCGCAGGGGTAGCAGAAAGCAATGGGGGACGCGAACGGTGGGTGAAGAGAATGCGACCCGAGGTCGAGAGGAACGCCAAGCCTTCGAAGAATTCTCGATACGCGAACGAGCGTAGAAGCGTCGCTTTATTAAACCGGCTTTTATCGCGTTCCAGAACCATGGCCGCGCGAGCATCGAGCTTGGACGATCGATCGACGAGCGTGGTCGCGCGCGCTTCGCGACGACACCTATCAAAAATACGTCCACGTTCGAAAGGGCGTTGATTCGTAGGGGCTGCTCGCTAGTTAGCTACGCGAGGAGTACAACGAAATGGAAAACACCCGTGCCCGTCGCCGATCCGAGACGCGAGAGACGAGCGCGAGCGGAATCGTGCCTTCGGTTACCACCTGTGGAGCTGGACGAGAAAGCGGCGTAGCAATTCCAACCAGGTTAGCGAGTTCACTTGTTGATACTGCAGGAAAGTCTGGGGAATGCGAAGCCAACCAGCCGCAACTTGTTGCTAAAGCTGCAACTTCCTGCCCACCCTTTCTAACCACCCACCCACGTTCGATTCTTCTCGTTCCTTCCGCGTTCCGACCGATACCAAGCCGGAGAACACCTAGCGCGGACGTTCAACGGCCTGTCCCGAATCGAAGAGAGACGAGACACCTGTCCGCGGCAGACGCCGCACGCCCTATATTCTATATCGCAATACCCATTTCCCTCTGCGTTTCGTTCGAAAGGGAGCGAACGACTCGTGACGGTGCGTCAACCATCGCAGACCGCACGGTACCAACGCGTTGCCGCCCAGATAGTGCTCGTCGATACTCGACCCCGCGGAGTAGAAGGCCACCGTAGCCGAGAAGCGGCAAGATAGCAACGAAATCCCCAATATCGCTGGATTACAGGGAAACTCACTCAACCGACAATTACCGAACAATCCGGCGAGCGTCCATCCCTTTTTGCTTCGTTCCGCCATGCGATCGCTGCCAGTCTACCTGGCCGACCTGCGGAAAAAGTATAAGGGAGCGAACGTGCGGGGGAACGTGATCGTCGATAGATAGGCCAATAGGATATCCCGGAGGAACGAAGGAACGTGCTTTCTTTTCTCCCAGCTAATATTCCAGAAACGTTAACGTCAGCCGTCTACGGTACGACCGAGGCGACGCGAGCAGTCACGGGAGAGTACACCCTTACCAGTGAAAGGGTGAGTTTCCTCGTTCCCATCATTCGTCTTGCCGTGGATGGAGGCTAGGATGGAACGCGCGAAACGTTTCACTCCGAACTACCAATTACACCGAAACCCTTTCTCGCTGACGCTTTCCCACTTTTCCTTCTCCAGTCATTCTTCGCGCGAGTTGACCTTGCGCCGCTCGATGCCATTGCCCCTTCCAACCGTCCACCATTCGTTCGAGGATGCGAAACGTTCGGACAGAGAGATAGCCCACAAGTGCGGTACAAATCGATTCAGCTATGCTTCACTATAACTACAAGTATTATTAATTATATAAAACACTATTACTATATCCGTAACGTGATTTCTCAATTTCTATATTTCGTCTGTGGAAATATTATTGTCGCTCTACAACCCCAAAGCTACATACAGCTGTGCTGTTACACGCCAATAATACATTTACAAATGCTGCATACGCTGTTTATTTCTTATAAACAATTGAGACATTTGCATAAAAATTCCTCCCAAACTAAGCACGAAGCCCTGTTCGAAAGCAAAGCAGCTTGTTCCTCGAACCGAGAACTTCAATTTGAGACGTCGTTGATTAAAATCGGCCCAGTAGAACGCGAGATAACTGAATTTCTATAGAGAAGTTATAAACAAATGCCATTATTTCGACTTGCAAGCGAGCTACATCAATGTTCAGAGGAACGAAATTAAAGCTAGCAGTATGACCTACCATCTGCAATAGGTGTGAACATTATTACATGTGCGGTTCATTTGTTATAAACAATTAAATGATTAAAATTGTTATTACGGCCAACTGCATATAGTTACAGCAACGGGGTATTTTTTGAAAATAAACCTCCACGTGGTGAGACCTGGGCAATCAGTTATTTATCGTATAATTATTACACGTTTAAGAGACGTCTGATAATTATGTGGAAAATAATTCGAGCGAATTGACTGCGCATTGCACTTTCCCCTCTCACTCCCTTTTCTTTGCACAATTTCAAACGATTCTTTGCACAATCTCACAGGACAGATAAGATACGTTTGATAATTGTATGGAAAATATATCGAGCGAATAGACTGCGTATTGAACTTAGGTTACAAAGAACAGTAGTGCAAGCTTA
Organism: Nomada ferruginata; assembly: GCA_963583965.1. Lineage (NCBI taxonomy): Eukaryota > Metazoa > Arthropoda > Insecta > Hymenoptera > Apidae > Nomada > Nomada ferruginata. The sequence goes on from OY757225.1 coordinate 13,991,911, forward strand.
AAGTTCGTTTTTTCCCCCAATTAATGTTTCCGGAGTCATCCGCACCAATTCTTCGACCTGTTCCGATGCATCGTGGATGGAGCGAGCGTCCGAGTCATCTCAACTTGTCATCAAATTGCCCTCAATATTTCTCACCAACACAGAGTAAATCGTGCCGAAAACCGATAAGCATGAACAATTGCTGGTATGTCGCATCAGCGGATAGGGTTCACTAAGCAGCCCCGAACCAGCGAACAATAAGTGGACATTACTGCCCACTGCAGTTATTTAAGTGGACAGAATCTTAAATCCTTATGGCAATTAGTTTTGAATTCTCGTTTCTATTTTTCCATCTATTTGTAGCTGTAATTATTGTGTATTATTTATTGCCCTGCTTCTTATGTAGACTCTTCTGTTTTCTGACGCTCTAGAGATAATTCTTTAGTAAGATAATTCATACATTTTTCGCTTTGTGAATTACATTGTCTTATCCTCCACGAAGCCTTCTCTTTTATAAATCAAATACCCATCTGTATATTTTGTTTCATTAATATCTGTGAAGATATGCTTGAAACTACGCGGGTCTCTGCCATATCTACAGTGCCAGCTATGCTATCACCATCTGTACAGAACTTCTTCAAACTACTCGCGCCTCTTACTTACCTTGAGTGTAGATATGGCAGAGGCCCGAGTAGTTTTATTCACATATGTATAGATGGCGGAACTATATACCCTTTGGGTGTAGGTAAGACAGGGATACGTGTGGTACGTCACTTCAAGCACTTCTTTATAGTACGCGGATACGATAAACTTAATAAAATTTGGTTATTTATGTCTTCATTGATAAAGTTAAGTTAATAATGCTCGAAAATCGTTTCGTACTCACCCTTACACACCAATAAAGTGTTAGCAACTAGTGTTACAATCTATATTAAAATTAATATGTATAGTAACATTCTAAGTTTCACTGTTCATTTGAGTTTGCAACAATCACGTTCTTTAGCAAAGGTAAAACATTTGTGAATAGTTTCTTCTTTAAATAGAATTTCCAGCTTGTAATAAAGGCATACTAATAGTGGTATTATTCATTATTTCGGTCTCGCAGTAATAAAAGTTGGGTTAGTGTACTATAACCTATCTCTGCACTACCATCATACCTCTTTCATACCTTTTGTACCTTACGTATTACCCTATTGCTTATCTCTTTATCGCACATCTATTATAGATCCTTCTGTCTCGAATTCCTAAGATTCCTTCTTTTATTCGACGCATCGGATCCTCTATCGTAACCCCCTTAGCTGTTTCCCTGCATTCTTTTACCACATGTTCTAACAGTACCAATTTTTGTCCAGACAGGTCACATCATTCATTCTCTTCTTACTGCCAATATCTATTCGACGTTAGAGTGCTGACACATCTTACCTGCGTTATTAACCCTTTCGTTACGGTAGTGCGCTCCGCTGGAGTGAAACCAGTGAAGGGCACTGCGCCGCAAAGTGTGCATATTGCGCGTACGACTTAAGGCTTTCAATGCTACCTTGTCATTTTGGAGTAAAACATAACAAGAACGAACCATGGAATGACAGGTGCCATCGATTGTGCAAGATGCATACAAACAAAAGGAAGAAGTATATCGTGGGGCCGGCGGTCGAGCGGTATCACTCTGACTCCGGCTACAGCCGGCGTTCGTACGCACAGGTCGTTGCATGGATGCCGTCTATATCCGGCGCCCGTAACGAAAGGGTTAACAAGTTCTGTGCCACGCGTACCAATGATGGAACGTAGTATCTTCTTTTAAGGCTTTCCATCACTTTGTTTCCCTTCCTTCGTGTCAAATTTACTCGTGCTGGACTTATAGCGTTCCTCTTAAATTAATCGTACCTTCCTTTTTTGCTTTTGCTATAACCCCTTTTCCTGTGAACATCCCTTCATAATTTGCTCTCCTGTTATGTACTTGCTGATATATTTTTTGTGTGTGCAGGTTATCTGGCTAAACAAATGAGGAGCATTGACTGGCACTTCTCGTTGTGCATAAGAGCAAGAAAGAAGATGGAAGAACATTTGCCACATACTTTAGCTATCCTTTAGTCATAGTAAATTAGTTTGTAAAAATAGTTTGTAACTATTAACCCGCCAGTTTAATTTAGAACAATTGTGTAATTAAGTGTTATGTATACATAGTATATATTTTATTTTATATTCAGTTTATTGAGTAGATCTTATATTACTTGTATCACAAGTTCTACTGAATGTGCTAAATATAAAATGAAAGATATACTGAATACTTTACATATGCACAAGTTACACACGTGCCTGTAATTTAAAATATGTTTCTGTATATAAAGTACATACATTTTAGTATAAGTTTTATCTGTAAGATATATTGTATATTAACTTTAAAGAATAGCTTATAAGTAATAGATTATTTATGTTTATACTATTCTTTATGTTAGATAAATGTTAGTTTAGAATTGGTACAAGATTTAGTTGTACGATGTATTGTAAATAGATATAAAAGAATAGTTCATAGGTATCCGCTTGTAAATTTAATTACAACATTTTTGTAACTTGTATCTTCATTAATTAATTTAAATAAATCTTTAATGAAAAGAATTCTACTGCTCTTTTTACTTTCATACCTTACCAATCCTTGAAAGAACCTAATTCCGATTCCTTATACAAGAAGTATCGTGGGCGAACTTTAAATGGAAAGTTCTAAAGCGAGAAACTTGTCGAAATGGCCCTATACGTTATTAAACTTGAAATCAGAAAATTCCAAGTCTTCATGCTTCATGCAAAACTGGTTGGCAGGTGTCCAGTAATTTCAGCGCTCGGAAATTCCTGGAACGTGACGTCATTTCCGAGAATTGCTGCGATGAAAGACCTCCTCGCATATCATATTCTCCTGATACAAATCCACGATTTTCAGCGAGATATTTTTGCCAGAAACTCGGAAACTTAAGCGCTCGAAAATTCCTGGAAAGTGACGTCATTTCCAAGAATTGCCGCGATGAAAGACCTCCTCGCATATCATATTCTCCTGATACAAATCCACGATTTTCGGCATTTAAATTTTTGCTGAAAATCGTGGATTTGTATTAGGAGAATATGATGTGCAAGGAGGTATTCGTTCCCAGAAATGACGTCACATTCCAGGAATTTCCAAGCGCTGAAATTTTCGAGTTTCTGGCAAAAATATCTCGCAGAAAATCGTGGATTTGTATCAGGAGAATATGATATGCGAGGAGGTATTCGTTCTCAGAAATGACGTCAATTTCCAGGAATTTCCAAGCGCTGAAATTTTCGAGTTTCTGGCAAAAATATCTCGCTGAAAATCGTGGATTTGTATCAGGAGAATATGATATGCGAGGAGGTCTTTCATCGCAGCAACTTCATTTTCTGAACTTCCGCCACCAAAGTTTGTAAGAAAAACAAAGAGGACTTTAAAAATGATGTTCCTTCGAAGAATTTGCTGCTGCCAAAGATTAATAACGTATGGGGCCAATTTTACAAGTTTCCCGCTTTAGGACTTTGCATTTAAAGTCCGTCCACGGTACTTCTTGTTTAAGGATGTGGAATTAGGTCTTTTCGAGGATTGTTCGGGTGTAAAAATAAAAAGAGCAGTAGAATTCTTTTCATTAAAGATTTATTTAAATTAATTAATGAAGATACAAGTTACAAACATGTTGTAGTTCAAATCTACAAGCTCATACTTATAAACTATTCTTTTATATGTATTTATAATACATCGTACAACTAAATCTTGCATTAATTCTAAACTTCTAATTTGTGTAATATAAAAAATACTATAAATATAAATAATCTAACACTTATAAACTAGACTTTGAAGCTAATTCGCAAAATATATCATACAGAAAAAAAGTTATACTAAAATGTGTGTACTTCATATGCAGAAGCTTACAACTTTAAAGTACAGCACGTGCGTAACTTGTGCATATGTCAATTATTTATTATATCTATCATTTTATATTTAGCACATTCGGTAGAACTTGTAGTAAACGTAATATTAAAGATCTACAAAGATCTACTGAATAAACTGAATATAAAATAAAATATATAATAGTTAATTACTCAATCATTCTAAATTAAACCTACGGGGTAACAGTTACAAGCTACTTTTATAAACGAATTTACTATAACTAAAGTATGTGGCATGGGTTATTCTTTCTTCTTTCTTCTTTCTTGCTTTTATGCACGATGAGGGGGGCGCCGGTCAATGCTCATTAATTACTCCTTGCTTGCGAAACCTGCACACACAAAAAATATATTAGCAAGTATGTAATAGAAGAGAGGAAAATTGTTAAGGAATGTTTAGAGGAAAAAGAAAAAGATGAGGGCAACACTAGACGCATATGCAAATTTAATTTAAAATTATTTAAGAAGTCATGAAATGAGCCTCGTAAGAGTGAATTTGACGGGAGTGGAAATAAAGGAATTGACAGAGAACCGTATAAAAGAAGAGACTATGAAATGCAACAGCAGGAACGAGACAGAATAATAGAAGAAGCCAAATGTAATGAAAGGTTTAAATGTATTAGAACAAAAGCACAACCAAAGCACCTAAGTAAAAACATAAGACGGAACAATCGGCAATTAATAGTCCATGTGACAGAATGCGAAAGCATTAAAGGATGAATAAATATTGGGGAAGGGGAAGAATAAAAGACGTGATCTGCGCAGACAAAGATTTGGAACGTTAAGACACCTGTTAACAGAGTGTACGGAAATACAGAGATAATGGGATATAAAAACGAGTTACGAATTTGAAATGAAAAGATGTATAATGGACGCGCGATAAAGAGGTAAAAATACTGTAATACGTAAAGCAGTAAGGTATGAAAAGGAAGAGCGAAAGGGAAGATGAGAGAGTGAGAGTAAAGATAGTATTGTAAAGATAGGTTATACATATGTACACTAACCCAACTTTCATTGCTGCGATATCGAAATAAAGAATAATACTAATTTAGTATGTACTTATTGCATGTTGGAAAACTTATTTAACGAAAAACGATATAGACTAACGATATAGATCTTTGCCAAAGAGTTTGATTGTTGTAGAATAAAATGACAATGGCACTTACTTACATTGCATTAATTTTAATGTAGATTGTAATATTGTGTTTGCTACAACTTTATTCATATGTAAATGAGAGTAGGAATCGATTTTCGAGCATTATTAACTTACTTCCATGAGTGAAGACATAAATAACAAAATTTTATTAAGTTTATCGCACCACTATTTATAAGGAAGTACATACTTGAAATTGCGATACACTGGTATCCCTGCCTTATCCACGCCCAAAGGGTATATGGTATCGCCATCTATACAGTTGTGAAAGATACTACTTAGGCCTCTGCCATATCTACACTCAAGGTAAGTAAGAGGCGCGAGTAGTTTCAAGGAGCTACGTGTAGATGGCGATACCATAGCTCGCACAGTAGATATGGCAGAGACCCGCGTAGTTTCAAGCACATCTTTGCAGATATTAATTAATTTGTGAATTAAAATATACAGATGTGTATTTGATTTATGAAAGAGAAGGCTTCGCTGAGAATAAGCAAATGTAATTCCGAAAGCGAAACATATATGAATTATCATACTATAGAATTATCTCTAGAGCGTATGAGTCCTGCCCCAAGGCTACTTCAGTAAATAATAGTTGATGAGCAAGGGACGGTGAAATCAGTGTCGGATTTCTGAGTCGGTATGGCCGTCTATTCCTATTGTATCTCGTGAGTCAGTGATTTTCCATGTCACTGGCAATGTTACCGACACCTTAACGAAAACGATGTTAATTATAAATTTGATATCTCGGCTCCTGGTGGTTCGTTTCTAATGTATGAGGTGTGAAATAAAAAAGGGATGGTGATAAGACGTTGGGAAGGAATGACGCGAGTATCGGCGTCGGTGACAGTGGGTGGGTGCAATGCGGCCCTCGAAATCGCCGCTGCATCGCCGCTGCACGTCGTGTACCGACGAGGGATGCCAAGGCGGAAAAAGTCGATCGAGCCTCCGCAGATATCGCACCCCTTTATGAACGAGGCCGCTTGGGGTGTGAGCAGCGTTCAGCGTGCTGGTGTATGCGGGAGGGTAATGCAACGAAGGGTGGGTGGGGTCGCAATCGTGCTCCCCTTGTGATTCCACGGAGTTACTGGGAACGTAGTTCCGAACGAAAGTCACGCGAACGTTGATCAGCGGGTGAAAAGCAGCGGGATCAGAAGGTGGGAAGGAAGGAAGGAAGGAAGGAAGGAAGGAAGGGAGGAAGGGAGGAAGGGTGGAAGGCAGAACGGAAAGAAGGAAGAAAGTTGTGTGCTGAACGCCGCGCGGCGATGAATCGCCGCTGCTTTCTTCGCTCCATCGCTTTCGCGATCTATCCTGATGCGCTCGTGGATACATGACCGAGAGAAGAGGGTTTCGCGCGGTCGTCGTTCTTACGACAATTCCATCGAAAGTTCCAGAGGCGGTGGGCCTACGTAAGTAAAGGGAGGAAGAAAAGTGCTTTCTACGCGAAGACTATGGCTGCCCACCACTAGCTTTTACTCGCAGGCTCGCGACAACGATCGATATACCATTAACCGCGTCGCCTCTTTCTCGCTCGAGAGCGCGCGCGCAAGTGCAACCCCTTTCGTTCCCTTAACTTTTCTACTCGACTGCATCACTGCATTCCTAATTTGCTACCTTGCTATATACTTTTCCGTATCCCTTTCCACGCGTCGGCCTTTTCCTCGACTCGGCTCCTCCCGCAGCGACGCGCCACGCTCGACCCACCGCATCGTTCGCGAGACGCCTCTCTCTCTCGCTCTTCTACCTTGCCCCGCTCTAATAGGAAAGACGATCGCAGTTAAGAAACCGCAGGACGATCCGGGAAAGAGATTTTTCCGGTTCACCTTGAAGGCGCGGCGGGACGGAGTCGAGTCGTTTGCATTTGCGCGTCCAGCGTATTCGCGTTCGTTAGCAACGCGATGCAAAGTTGCGCGCTCGCGAGCGTCGTAGTCGGTCGGCGGGCGAGATAAAAAGTGTCTGGTGCAGTTTGGTGATTCCGATCGAGGACGGTGCGAAGGGGTGGGTGCAAAAGAGTCGGAGGTCGAAAATGTCGGCAAGTGGTGGCAGGGAAAAGGGAAGGTGGATGCGCTTTGTCGCTGCACGTGCTCCTTCTAAGTACGTTCGAGTAGCCCGTCGCCTTCCGTCTCCCCTCCCTCGCCGTTCCTTCGTCAGTCGTTCGTCAGGGAAGAAGAGGATATCGTGGTTATCTCCCTCGCGGATATCCGCATTGTTTCGCGTCGACTAGCCAACTCAGCTGACCTATATTGGCAGGCATCGAGCCACTCGATGCCGATGCTCGTCCACGGAAAAGCACTCGCGTTCTCCGCAGACCGCATCCTGGTGTGACCGGCAGCGCGATTGCGACACTCTGCTCTATCCCGAGCCGTAGGGAACTGCACCGTGCCGCGCAACGATTCGATCGCGGCAACGCGATAATCATCGATCAAGGTGAATCGCGTAAGCTGCTAGTGGCTTGATACGTTTTCGATTGCTATCATTTGCCATCGACGCAACCGACTCGCTTCTTCTTCTCCTCCTCCGTCGCCTCCTCTTTTACTCGCCCGTTCCTCTCCCCGCCAACCACCTTTCGACAAGTCCGCGTGCCATACTAAAAATAAGTTAACGCAGAAGCATCGTCTTTCGTGCAGGCGGCTATGAGAATACGAAAAAGCGGCAGAAAGAAATTTGTCCACGGTTTGCTCGGTGGGACGAGAATACGCTGGGACGCGTACTCTTGGAAGCGGCAGCATCGATGTCGCGGGTGAAACGAATGGCGGTGCGAGCCAAAGGGAACGGCGAAGGAAGACGATTGACCGGGAGTTGTGGAGGAGTGCAGGAGGCGCGCGTCGGACGTCCAGAGGAGACTGTTTCGAATCCCGCGCCTCTCGGGCGCGATCGGGCGCGATCGGGCGCGATCGAGACAGAACGAGAACGGTCTCGAACCTCGACATTAGAATTCGGAAATTCGACACCGATATCCAACGACCGATAAGGAGCGCGATTTCAAATGCCTATCGCAGAGACGCCCATCGCATCGGTGCCTCCCTTCCTCGCTTCCCGATGCGTCGCGGCGAATCTCTGCCGTCCTCCTCGCTGTATCGATAGCGCGGTCGGTGTGCCGGTGGCGAAGGATCAATCGACGCAACTCACTTTCCTTGCTTTTCCACAGATTTCGTCGAAATGAGGGACCATCCGCCGCGCCTCTTCTCCGACACGAGGTAAGACCGCACAGTCCACCTTCTCTCCGATATTCCCAGCGTGAATCCACGATTCAGCTAATCTACTTCTCTTCCAGAACGGTCGCGTAGGAGCAGCAGAATGAGAGGTGAGCTCTTCTCGGCTGGTGGCAGCCAGCCGGGCCGCCGGGTCATTTTCCCTACACGTTTGCCCACCTTTCGCAGGAGTGGCGTTCCTGGGTTCGAGCAGATCGGTACGCGGAACCCTCCTCAGAACCCTCGTCCTCGTCTTTCTGGCGACGTTCCTCTGGCTCCAGCTTCACGTCATCAGCCTGACCGGTCGCGACGCTACCGGACAGGCCTCGTCGAACGAGACGCTGTTCGCCCTCGTGCCGCAACAGTTGCACAGGTAAGCGCGACAACACTACAAGCTAAGCTCGGCCGAGGGAGCTGAGAAAGGGTTCGACCGAGGGAGAGAGCGTGCTTGCAGATTTCTCAAGGATCGCCGGAATGCTTCTTCCCCGATTCCGTCGAACGCCAGCGCGGAAGCGTTGACCGAGTTCGAGATAGCGGAAATCCGTCGAAACGTGGAGAAGGCGAACGCCGAGCAGAGGGTCTACAACGAGGAGTCGTTCGGCCCGTTAGCCACCGACGCTCCCGTGATAGTGATCCAGGTGCACACGCGGCTCACCTACCTCAGACACTTGATAGTGTCGTTGGCGCAGGCGAAGGGGATCGAGCAGACCCTCCTGGTCTTTAGCCACGACGTCTGGCACCCGGAGATCAACTATCTCGTCCAGAGCGTCGACTTTTGTCGCGTCATGCAAATATTTTATCCTCACAGCATACAGACGCATCCCCGAAGCTTCCCGGGCGAGGATCCCAACGATTGCCCCCGAAACATACGCAAAGAACAGTCGGTAGCTTCATTCGCTAGATCCAGCGACGCGGCCAGCCTCTCATCGCCGTACCTTCTCCCCAGGGCTCTGAATCTCGGATGCGCGAATGCCAAGCACCCGGATCTCTACGGGCACTACAGGGAGGCCAAGTTCACGCAGACCAAGCACCACTGGTGGTGGAAGGCGAACCGCGTGTTCGATCGACTCTCCGTCACCAACAATCACACCGGCATGGTTCTGTTCCTCGAGGAGGATCACTACGTTGCCCAAGATTTCCTGCACGTTCTCCGACTCATGGAACGCACCTGCAAGCACAGCTGCGAGAGATGCAACGTCCTCTCTCTGGGCACCTATCTCAAGACCTACAATTACTTTGCCGACTTTAGTCGAAAGGTGAGAGACCCGCTCGAATATCGAGTCGCTCGATCCACGATCCATCGCCCGATCGAATGCCCGCTCGCACTTCGCTTCGACTCTCTCTCTGCCTACCGTGAACGCCAAAGGACGCGGCAGAGATGCAGAGTCGAATCGACGGAGATCGGAGGCGAGACGAATCGTCGATCGAACTCGAACGTAAACGCAAACGTAAACGCAAACGCGAGCGAAACCATGACCGCCAACGCGGGCGCCACGAATCGTTGGACGATAGCTGCGTACCGAATCATCGCTTCGATCTCCGTGCGAATATCTGTGTATCGATGTTTCACGCACGCCCCGTCCCTTGGCGTTAGTTCCTTGGCGTCAACAGTGCCCTGCAAAAGGAGCTTCTGCGTGGACTAAAGAGGCGAGAGGCGTCGCGGAGGGCCAGACGCGGCGGATCTCGGAGGCGCAGTGGCGGCCGCATCGACCTCGCCAGCACAGATGCCTCCGCCGACTTGGCCACCGGCGGAACCGCTATCTTATCCGTGCAATCCACCTCGACATGGGCCTTCCAGCTACTACCAGATCTCTACAATCACTATCAAAAGGTTGCCGACATCTTTCGACGAACCTCTCTTACACTCGCGACTCCCCCGCCGTCCCTCCTCGTCTCGTTCCTCCGCTTATTCGCCATCTCCAACGATTCCACGTAAATGCGCCGCGATCGTCGAGAGAGAACGGGAGAACGAGACTGGAACACCGAGGAACCCGGTATCCTCTCGCCCCGCTCGCGTTCGTGTTTACGCGCACCAATCGTTCCACGACACTCCTCGTACCTCTTTTCCCCTTATCGCGACTGCACGCCACGCCACGCCACGCCACGCCACGCCACGCTAAAAATCTATGATCCTCGCGTTTCGCTCGACAGGCCGAGGTGATCCCCTGGATCTCGAGCAAGCACAACATGGGAATGGCGTTCAATCGTGTCACGTGGAACAAGCTGAGAAAGTGCGCCGCCCAATTTTGCTCCTACGACGATTACAATTGGGACTGGAGCCTTCAACACATCGGGCAAACCTGCCTGCCGATGAGCAAAGGGTCGGGAATCGCACCTCGCACCGACTCTGGCCTGATCGCGATCATGATGAGAGCGCCACGAGTTTTTCACATCGGGGAATGGTAAGTGAGAAGCAAGTTGGAGCTTCCCGCTCCACCGTAAATCTTTTCTCGTCCCACCGAAAGCTCAGTCTAGAAATTTTCCCGACGCCAGCGGAGTCCACCACAGAAAGACCAACTGCGAATCGACCGCCGTCGTAGCCAAGGTTCAGAACGTCCTGAAAGCCGCTCAGGGCCACCTCTTTCCTACTCAACTGACGCTCACGGTAGCCGGTGCTACGAAAAAGACAAAGCTCAGGAAGGGCAACGGTGGATGGGGCGACACGCGCGATCACCGACTATGCTGGAACATTACCGTTCATCCGAATCTCGCGTTACCCTGACCCCTCGAGCTCGCGATCCAACCTTCCTTTCGCCTTCCCCTCCCTCTGCCTCTGCCGCTTAGCGGAAGATCGGCACATTCGCTGGCTCCGCGTTTCCTTATCGCTTTCGTTCCGCTTCGAACTAGTTTTATACAGTTTCGTCTCTCCCCAAAACTGAGACATCCGTGTAACAAGTTCCTTCGCGTCGGTGAACCGTTCCGCCGATTATTCATAACTCTCCTAATTATCATAGTCATCAGAATTATCCCGATCGCGCGAAAACACCCCTGACGCACCGATCTGTTCCCCGGAACCCGGAGGCTAACCCGTCACCCTCGAGAAACCTGTTGGCGCCTATTTGCCCGCAACCCTGCGCACACCGGCGCACGCAACGTGCATCGAGACGGAACGGCGAGCGACAAGGCCAACGACATTCTCGTCTCGAAACGGCCCGAACAAGCTTGGAACTGGGAACGACTCCGAGAACGAACCAAAGCCATCCACGAGTCGCGAAATCTATATAGGCTACATTTTATATTTGTAACGAGATCAACGAACAATGAAATAAACGAGTCGACCGATTTTCACGTACACGTTGACTTTTCAACCGTTTATTATCTCATGCCGTTCTCCACACAGCTCCTCCTTATTTATCAGCAGCAACCACGTCAGGGCTGCCAACGATTCCTTAGAATCCCAGCAGCTTCGCGTACGCTGCCACGTTCTCGTCGTACTCCACTCGCATAAAGTTTCCGGCTATGGGACCCTCCAGATTGTACTTGTCGGCAAACTTCTTCACGCTGAATCTTTTGCGCCGTGGCCCGTCCCTGAAATCGTTGCAACTTTCTTATAACCACCGTAGCCCAACGATGCACTGCCGGCCAGAGGTGTTTCGTACCTGTTGCTCAGCCTTCTCTCGTCGAACGTGATAGCTCCTTGATTCTGCTTGTAAACCAGGAAAACGTACCGATGCTTCCCGGTACCTTTCGGTGGCGCTGGCCCAACGTATTCCGCGAGCACCTCTCCTTTCGCGATATTTTCCTCCGGGACGTTTCCGACCAGCCAGTGACGAAACTCTCGGTTGTATCCCTTTCTAGCAGGTACGTCGGGATCTGTAGCAGAGACGAAGCAGGTCGAGATGACGAATCACCGCGAACCGTGCCAACGATGCAACCGTCCAAGGAAAACTGCTTTCCTCGCGCTTGCTCGGTGAAAGTCGCCGTGGTCGACACAGTTTCGACCGACTCGTCTATGCTCTCGCGGTAGAGAAAGTGATACGGGATCGTACCTGTCATCACCACCGTATAAAGCACTCCTCCTTCGTGCTTGTAACGAATCTGCGGGATCTTTTGCGTCTGCGTCGGCGTTAATTCATTTCCATAGTCGACCACATTTCCTTCGTAATTCACCTACGGCACAGTAGCACAACTTTCATAGCACCCGAGTAGGCAGACGCGGCTCGCTGCGATACACGATTTCGCTTTGCTAAAGGGTACCTCAATTTTCTCCGCCGGAGCCGACTCTATTATGTCCGGCACGATCCTCGCTTCTTCGAAAGCCACTCGAGTATCCACACCCGAGGTCGCAGCGGCGGCAAGGTGGATACCGCATACAACGATACCTGCAATTCATTCTTTTCCCTATATACTCGGACAACGCCGTTTTACACAAATTCTATATACATAGATATCGATGAAAATATACACGCACCAATTACAAGAAAGGCCTTCATCTCTGTGTCTCGTTTCGACGCAGCTCCTGGCTTCTGCATACTCCACCACGGTCGCTATGGATGAACGTTTTATTCGATCTGCCTACCTTCCCCTTCCCTAGTCAACTAGTTAACTAGTCGACGAGGATTCGCATTACGCTTTCCATTTCGTCCGTCCGCGTTGTCCAACGAACCAACGAGCATATTACCCCCAGCCGTACTCCTTCGGCCTTTCCATTCTCCTCCCTAAGAATACGCTCTCGCTCTCGCTCTCGCTCAATTCGATACGAACCGCTCGCTCTTCGCGTTCCAAGTTTACCTACATACTTGGAAACAAACAGAGGTGGAAGGTGGCCAGAGAAATAAACTCGATTCTTTTCGCAAACGAATGTTTAATGCCAAACTTCCCCTCAAATATTTTCATCGATCTACAGTGCTTGCATGGTTACAAACTTTGCATGCCTCGCAAGATTACTTTTAGCCTCCCAATTGTTTGTAAAGAAGCGGAACGTAGTCGTCAAATTCGGCCTGATACATATTACCAGCGATCGGATCGCCCAGCTTGTATTTCGCGGCGAACTTTTTTATGCAAAATTTGCCTCGATTGTCCCCGCTCCGATTAGTCAGCCGTGGTTCGTCGAACGTAAGCTTTCCGGGCTGCTTGTACAAGAGGAACACGTAACGATGAAGACCCGTGCCCTGCGGTGGCCCAGAGCCTACGTACTCGGAGAGAACTTGGCCTCTGGAGACGTCCGAACCCGGAATGTTCCCCACCAGCCAGTGATGCCATTCGCGAAACTTTGGTTCGCTGCGACTCGGTGCGTCCGGATCTACGGAAGAAACGATACGCGTGTGCATGCTCGCATGCCAATCTATGTATGCACATAATGCATGTGAACATGCGTATAATACTTTGCCATAGAATACGTACCGGTCATGCACAGACTGTAAAAAGAATTCGCATCCGCATCCCACGTGACGCTAGGCTGATCCTTAACCTGCGTCGGGGTTAACACTTTGCCGATGTCGATGGAAATATCATTCGGATATGTAACCTTGAGCGTGCTCCGCGGAACTCTCTCTATCACGTCCGGCACGACACCGTGGGTCTGCAACGCTTCAGCCATGGCGGATAAGAAACGAGCGCCGATTTCCACCAGAGGTTTGCTCCCGATCGCGCCAGCTGAAAATACACCTGCTCTTCGCTACTGCGATCTCTCTAGAAATCACTTTCAGACAACCTTCCACGTCCACGCGATACAGCGATATCGCGTATCAGGCCACGAACTACGCGATATTCATCACGACGAAGGAAACGCTATCAACCACCCGCAAAAATGCAAAACAAGAAAGCAACAATAGTTTTCGAACGCGACCGATGAATCGCGTGCGACTCGCTAGAAGGAAACGAACCGCGAATCTGTAAACAGCTTCGGACAATTGGATTGATATTACTTGCGTTGAGGAAAACAGCCGCCATCGTCCAACGGAGTTTAAGTTCGCAGTCGCGACAATTCGTGGAAGACGAAAGCAACTAACTTTGCACCGATGTTCAACTTCCTAATGGATCCTTCGTTTCGTCCTTTTCCCAACTTTTTATCTACGTGCATACGCAACAGCACGCACGTAACACTAGCAGCGCCGAACGCGAGAACCGGTATCTACCGGCTAATTGTGCGCCATGCGCGACCAAACACTGTCACTAAAACGTACGCCATCTATCGTCACACGCAGTTCAAATTTTTCGAATCAATGGAAACGGCGGAACAAGCATGGAAATGCAATGGGAAATCACACTTTGGTTTCTATGAAATAATGTTTTTTTTTATATAAACTGAGGACGCGTGTAACATATGATTTTTTTATAATGTATATATATGTACACACACATATTATACATATATATATCTTCTCTTCGCGATTCGCGCGCGGACACAGACACACGCATACACATTTCAACAACACACACGCTCGCGCAGTCACACACGCACAATCATACACAACGTATGTATGCATACGTCCGTTAAGCGTACATATAAAAATTTGCACATCTTTAAAAAGCTTTAATCTCTTTACATACGGGCCTCTGGCATATTCGTTGCCAAAGTATATAGACTAAGAGTACAGAGTTTCTTTAGATCGGTGTATAGATACACCAGTTAAGCTTTGGCGATATAGAGTACCTCGAATTAATGACGACTACGCGGTCGATCGTAGTACCCGCGAGTTCGGAGGAATCGAATTCGCGCGAATGGGAAACCTGCCCCCGAGGAGAATCAATAAATCTTGCATACACTCCTGCTTTCTTGCTTTCCTCCATCGCCATCCCGTTACAATTTTCTCGCGGACGCTTCCCACGTCCAACTAAACTGCGTTCGCTGTCGTCGTTCGTTATCGAAATCGGCTAAAACGTCTTTAAGAGAAGCGTGATCGAGCGAAACTGGCTACTATTATTTACAAATACGGAAGAGAAACGTTGGCGAGAATGGGACGGGATGGGAGAACGCTCCACCTTTCGTTCATCCGAACGCCCTAGACAAGAATCAGAACTTGCTCCGAAAAGGAGGCCGGGGGGAGAGAATTCAAAAACCTAAGCGCATCAAGTTGGTTCGCGCCGCACAGCTGCCGATTCTTGACTTTTCTCCCTGCCAGCTCTTACTTTTGCTTCGAAATTGTCGAAGATCGGCTTCGTGATCGGGATGCCTCATCGGACGATACCCTTGCGGCGAGCAGAATTTCTTCTCCTCTTTGTAAAACTGCTCGTATCCACCGTGCAAAAGATAAACTTCCGGGTAATACAGCGCGGGGTAATGCTCTTTGTTGCGCTGCCGATCCAAGTTTCGTAAAAATCGCGAAAGGTTCGGACCGCGTTCCCAAGAAAATTCGCAATGGAATACCAGAATGTTCCTCTTGTTCGTATCCGGTTGAATCTTTGGTGCGTTCGTCAACGGTTCCAATAGAATTCGCTCGATGAGATCTTTGTTGTAGAGATTGAGAGCGCCTTCGATGTGGCCGGCGTCAAATTCGTACGGGTAGCGGCAATCCACGACTTTGAAGGAACCTATTCGATCGTTGAATTCTCCCCGTATCAGGCCGGCTAGGGTGGCCGCGGAGATGGACTTGAGATCCTCGTGATGACCGGTTGCCAACGGCAGCACGCAAGGTTTGCTAAAATCCCCGGTAAGGTCGGCATCGGTGGTGCTACGATGAATAGCCGATTTGATGTGAGCGTGGCTTTCTAGTTCCGAGTCGGCATCCGTCATCTCCTCCTCGTCCGTTTCCATTTGCGTCGTCGTCGTCGCCGTTCTTGTTGTCGTCGTCGTCGCTGCCGATTCGGAAAGACTCCTCTGCAGCGATACTACTTTGGCGCTGGTAAACCTCGGCTCCTCGACGACGAGAAAGTTGCTCGATCGCCGCGATCTCTTGACTAGCTTCGGACTTTCGTCGATCGGTGGTTCCGGTCGTTTGAAAGTGCGAACAGATAACGGAGAATCGACGATGGCGGTCGCTACCGCGTGCTTCGCGGCCGAGGTGCTGGCAGCGATGCGTCGACGACGCGGCACGCCGCTTATCGCCGTTAACGGGCTGCTCTCCTCGCAACTCGAATTCACGGTGGACGAACTAGTGCTCGGAGAAGGAAACAGACAGGAGCGTACTTTCGAAAGGGAGGAACAACTTTTCCGCCCTTCCTGCCTATCGATCTGTATCGAGGCAGAGCGTCTAAAATTGCTGCCGGAGGTGCTGGTGCGCGAAAACTCTGGCGTACTCGGAACGCCGGACCCCTCGATCTTCAAGGAGAACGAGTCGATATTGGCGTCGATATTGGCGTCGATGCTGACGATATCGCCACAGAGAAGGGTCGAGATCCCGTTCGGCAATTGCGTCGCGTCGTCCATGCTCTCGATGTCGACCAAATCGTTGAAGCCATCGTCCATGCTCTCGTAGCCGGACGAAAGACTCCGGAATAGGGAGGGTCGAGCGACTCGCGACCTCTGAGGCGAGGACCGTATCGGCGATGCCATCGGGCTGCGCGATTCGATGGACATTCGGCGCGGCGCAACGGCCAGGGGCTCCGCGAATCTAAATCCGTCCACCTTTTCATCTTTATCCTCCTTTTCCGGGTAACACGCCTCGTATCCGCTGTCCTGGCTGTTCGGATCGCAATCCTCCAGCGGGAAACGGGCCTTTTTCGCACCGACGATCTGCAATAGAACGGAACCGTTACAACTTTCCACCGATTCACCCTTTACCGCTTTTCCACCAACGGGCTTTCCCTCGGAGAGAGTATACATACCTTTTGCGGGCTAACGCAGTGCGAATTGCAAACGCCGCTGTTGTTTTCCTTGTCGGTAGATGGCGACATCGGAGCATCGGGGCTGGAGAAGCGTCGCGATGCCATGCCGAGAAGACGGCGCGCTTTCGGTCTGGACTTTATTCTGTTTTCAGGAGTGCTTCTAAGCTTGAACGCATTTTTGAAGAGCCTGTTGAAAGTAGAGAAATTAGTAATTACTATAATTAGTCGTATACAAGGCTGGTGTACGCGAATGCAACCGCGTGCGCGTATAAAAAAGTCGGTAGGATTGACAAGAAACCTAACCCAAACCTAACCTCGGTGGCCATGCGTTTTTACGAATTCCGATTAATGTGAATTCGAATTGAAAACAAAAGACGTAGAGATCGCTGAGAAATTATACGCGCTTCGGCTAGCATGGCTGGACGTCGAAAGTACGCTCGTTAAACTTCGTTCCAAATACGTACTATCGAGCCTGGGTTGATCGATTAAGATACACGGCACACAGTATCTTATCCCGTAGCGGTATCATTTAATCGAAGCAAAAGACTACAATTACCGCAACGTTCACCTTGGCCCGCACAATCTCGCATTTGCTTCCGATATTCGCGCATATTTATTACACCACGGCACGATACAACCATCACCGTTACCGCCAAAACGCCACACGCACGACATGCCAAGCGCTATGCAATGGTAAGCACGGAACACGGGAGAGCATGGTAGAACGCGGCCCGTCAAGAAGCACGCGTGCGCGCGCAACTCTCGCTACGGAGACAGTTGGGTACATCGAACATGTTCACGTTGGTACATAATTATCTTTTGGTATATCGTGTCGTTGGACCAGAGCAAGATCTACATTGAGTAAATTATGTCGCAAGAGACACCACCAACTGGATACGTAGGCTTGACACGAGGAACGCGGTTCGATAGAAGCACTTGAAGAAGCAAACACTACGATGCGGGATAGGAAAAAGCGGGTAAAGGTCGATTTAAACGCGCACGAACGAGTAGGGCGAAATCGTGTGCTGGCTCGAATTTCTTTCATTTTTGCTACTTGTGCGTTTCACTGGAGGTGACACGTGTGCGGACACTTGGATATCAAAGCATGGCCATATCGTAGCTGCCATTCGTTCGAATAGTAGTTGCATTCGTTTCGCGTGGAATATTATTAGCATCAACATATATATGTACCTTGTGCACTGGCACACGTCGCAGGAATCCGCAACACCTTCCCAAAACATGACGATCAGTCTAGAACGTGTAGGAGCGCAGAAAACTTTGAAACAATGTAAACTCGATGCGCATAGAGGAGCGGTTTTCAAATATAGTAGAGACAAAGAAGAATGTCTCGCGCGAAATAATAATTTCGATCGAGCGGGAGCTCGTCGCCACGCGTCAACCCGAGCACCGTTACGGAGCAACGTATCACTAGCCCGCAAAACTTGCGCACCAACTGACCGATGTGGCGGGAATGCCGGCTCTTTATACGCCGCTAGCTGGCACGGAGGGGGAAAGGGCCGACCAATCGACAACTGGGAAAGGGCCCGCCTAAATCTTCTCAGGGCATGCAGGGAGAACGGAACGCGGAATCCTCTCTTTAGGGCGACCGCTATGGGGGGCCCTTTTCTGCCTCCTTTCCGCCGTGTTTCGTTACGTCCGCCTGTCGGTCTGTTCGATTGCTCGCCGGTTTTTTTATGCACGCACGCCGGCTAAATGCGTTACACAAAGTGGACGCAGAAACACCTAGCAACAATGCATTCTGCAGTTCTTGCAACCTCTGTATACGATCGTCCACTGTCGAAACCCTTTTTCATTGCCCCTCCCACTACGTGTGTATATTTTTCCCTTCGTTCTTAATACGCATGCACCACGTTCGCACGCACATACGATAGCGATTCTACGAAATCCACGATGCCATTTCGGCAGGATGAAATTTCTCGGTGGATTTCACGGTATAGCTGCCCTATGCATATTCATTTGCGACGGACATTTAAATCTCTGCTGCTTATACATAATCTCTCTCTCCCTCCCGCAAGCATACGCGGTCATTCATTCACCGACTAGCTCGCTTTCGAAGCCAGAGCGGAAAAGGTTGCCGACCGTAGGAGTTGTTGCTCGTCCGCTGAAAGGACCTGCTTTCATCTCTCTCGTTTCGCCGGCGATCCTTTTCCCGTTGACTGATGCACCGACTACTCCGACTACTCCGACTGCTCCGAAGGATGCAAGCTCTCAGCAGGTACATCTAGGACCGTTTTTTCATTCCGGTGATCACAATGCTTCACCTGATCTTCGATATCACCCTCGCATTCTTGAAAGATTTTCACACGGCAGGTATCCGTCGTTCGAACATCTCCGCCGTGTAGATGTGCCGGCGTTTATGCGTGTACGCGCGTCTCTGTGTGTGTCATTGGGCCACGGAAAACGCAGGAAGCATTTCGTACCGCAAACTGACCAACGTTTTTCCAGAACGCTCGATACACGTTCGATACACGTTCGATGCGTCTGGATCGTCGGCTATTGCGTTCGCGTTTGTCGATCGATACCTTTCCCATCGCGCCAGAAAACTTGGACGATGCAAGGGAAATTATCGAATTTATCGTTGGACAATTTTCAACTGGTTGGAAGATTTTTATTTAAACTAGAGAAGGGAGAGAGAGGAAAAAAGTGGTTTGAAAGGGAAACGGCGCAGAAGGGGGATACGCGGGGGAGAAAAGTCAGTAAGAGGGCGAGCAAGAACGGGAATAAAGGGACGTAACGAGCCATCAAACCAGCAGAGTCCGTTGCCGGTAATCGTGACTGCAAAGATCATTCGCTTATGGGGCATCGAACGCGCGTAACCCACAGTTCGACCATGGGGGTAGCTCAGCTGCTTACTTTGTCGTACGTCGGGGGTAGCAGACGTACGTACCCCTGGTACGCAGCTGGCTGATCGCGCACCTTCTTCGCCGTCGCGACATGCCGTTACACGCCACCGTCTTCCATCGGACAGACGGCTGTTGAGCTACCTCCATCGAATCTTTCGGCAAACCGTTTCGCAATTTCCCGCGATTATCTTCGTCGGGGATTGCCTCTTCGAGGTTGCTAATTCTGTAGGTACTGTTATTCGTTGCGTTTCTGCGCCCATCCTCCCTCGACTCGATTCGATCCATCCCACTCCAGTTCTCCTCGCCTGCTTGACCGATCAGGCGAGTTTCTCAGGTATGCATATATGTACCCCGGACTTTGCGCGGCACGGCGAGAAAAACTAAGCGAATCGGCTCGGAATCCGAGTATACGGACACGTCTATTCAGATGGAAGCTCGTCGAAGCTTAATCGGGCGCGCGAGTTTCTCTTTGCTGGCCTGGGAAGCGCCTTCGCTGGGAAACGGATGCGTAACGGAATGGTAGGGAACTCGGAATCGGCCAAACGCCCGGCTCCCTGCGACTTTGATTCTTCCATAAGAAGGAGTGCAGATGGTCGTATCCATTGTAATGGTTGGCACGTGCCAACCATGGGCACCCCGATAGTGCACCGCTAAGTGCATACACACGTCTATACAATATATCTCTCTCCCTCTATGTATATACGTGCATATATACTATATGTATGTATGCATACAGTATACCACCTCACGCTGTGAACGAGAGGAAACATTAAGGAGAGCGCACACGTTCGCGAAAGTGTAGCGACTGTCCAGTGGCGAGAGACAGGAGGAAGAAAGCGCGGGAATCGGGAACGAATGTATTATACGTGACATCTGAGCCAGAGGGCTCCGCAACTTGGACACCCATAATCGGCCGTTCAACCCTTATTTTCCCATGTCTCGTTTCTCGACGGAAAGCGTTTACGCCACATGCGTTACGCAGCAGGCGAGGAAGCATGGAATCTTGCGCACGTTCCACGCGACGAACAGTGAGCTAAACACCGTCGGCTCGGCTGGCCGGCCGACGATCGCTATAATATAGCGGGAACGAAGAATAGAGGAGACAAAGTAACCGAGAAGAATCGCCGACGATAATGACCCCGTAACCCCTGTTAGTAAGTTTGTTCAAGGGCAAGGCGACTTTGCAGCACCCTAAACGCGATCATCATCTGCACCTTCGGGTTCCCGAAGGGCGTAAAAGACAGCTTGCCGTCCTCGTTGTCCTCCCCGATTCAGCCAACCGTCGCAGATGTGCCATACGTAAGATCGACATTCGCAATGCGTCGAGAAGCGATCGAGGGAACGCAAGAAGCGGAGGGTTGGCTCCAGGCTCGCCTTGGGGTAGGTTGCGGCAAGTATCGACCCGATATCTATGTACATATTTCGTCCGGGCGTCACAGTTTTCCGACTGCGGTGCAAAAGAATCGGCGGGCAAATTCTGGCTCGTTTCGAAAATCATTAGAGGAGGATTGTTCGTTACGGGCGGAAGGCAGGCGCTGGAATTCCCTCCTGGCACGTATCTCGATCTACCTTGCATTCTCTCTGGTTGCTTTGGCCTCGCATTCGCACAATAGAAATGGAAAACGGTATTTCTACCGATTTTTCAGCAACGTTCCAAAAGGTAAGAGCGCTGCGGGTGGGATTCTCAGTTTTGGCGCCGCCCACCTGCTAAATAGCGCAAGTTCCGACGCCTCGACGAACCTACAAATCGGTGCTATTGTTTCAAGGTAATTTCCTCGGCAAAGCCACGTTCGTTCGGCCACGGTCTTTACGGGGGCCGTTTTATTACCGAAATTAGGAAACGTTTTGCTCGCCAAGACCAAGGGGAACAATTACGAATGCCCGCGACCAACAACAATATTATTAGCAATTACACGGGAAACACTTTTCAATAACCGGCTCTATTGTCGTTCCCGTTCAGAAGCTCCATTGTGTGTGAGGCGCTTAACGACACTCCTATTGTGCTAGCCGAGTTAAGCGAGCCGATTAGGAAAGAGCCATCGGCCGGCTTATAACGAGCGTTCCTCGACCTATATTATTGATTCGCGAGCCAATACATAATACGCATAGCCGAGAAGGATTCTCGCTGCTTCCTCGTGCACTTGGTGTAAGTATTGTACATACATACACTGGTTCGGTAGGGCTTCGGTAGGGCTTCGGTAAGGCGCGCTCCAAAAGATCGACACGTTTCCGAGAACGGCGATGCAACGGTGTCCATAAAGCTAGACCTTGGGACACGAGCACCTCTTATCGACGTTGAACCGCAACCGAAATACAACCGAAATACAACCGAAATATCGCGACGATATCTGTCTTCCTCCATCCTTGTTCCGCTCGTCGCGTCATTTATCCTACATTATCTCGTCTTTTTCGTTGCCACTTGATCGTACGTTGACGCATCGGAAACTAATCCACCGGTACGCACGTACGTGTGTGCGGGCGACGTGAAATCGTTATCGAGGCAGGAGAGAAGAGAAGGGAAGGGAAGGGAAGGGAAGGGGAGCGGTTGATATTGGGCGAGACGACGAGTCTCGCGTGGCGATTCGTAACCCCTTTGAAAAAGTCGTTTCGCGTTGATCGATTATTCGCATACGAACAACTCTGGAGTAACAGCTGCGCCCGTATAGCGTATCGCGCGAGCAAGCGTTAGACAATACGGTGAGCGAGTGCACGAGGTGCCCACATGGGGAAGGCCAAAAGTGCTTATGGGGGCGTGTAGCGTTCCCTGCGCTGGCCTTCTCCGTCTATGGAAAGCACGCTCTTGGAAACAGCTCGTGACCGTTGAGGTTGCGACCGTCTCTAGTAGCCGAGCATCGTTATCGCTCTATCGGCGTGTGCAACGGTTGCCGCCTATCGGATTCGGGCTTCGCCGAGTGCCTTCGTGGCAACGATTCGCAAGACAAATGCAAGACAAATGCAAGACAATTGGCCTTGCCAAAGGCACGCGAAGAAACGAAAACGAAACGGACGAAAAGCAACGATAACCGGCCGACGTAGTCGGTCGCAACGGCCAGCCGATCGTTTGCTCCTCGTCCCGCGCAGAAAGCTACACCGTTCCCAGGCCGGAGACTCTTCTCCGTCCACCCGGAGCTGAGGAGAGGAATTTAAATCTCAACGGTCGGTCGTGGTCTCTCATAGTGGGGAGAAGCGACACCGCCGAGAATCGCGACGGTGCGCCCGACGAGCAAACGAGAAAAAGAGAGAAGGTGGACGAGGGGAGGAGAGTCCCGCGCATACACGCAGAGAGAAAGGGGAAGAGAGAGGGAGAGGAGCCGCCGATGGAACGCTGTTTTGCCTCATCTCGATCTCGGCTTCGGCCCCGACGACCCCGACGCAACTTCGGCACCAACCCTGGGGAAAGAGGAGAGCCAGTGTCGACCTAACCGACCAACGGACGAGTGCGAGGCACACTGGAATATACGGGCCACGTAGAAGAGGACAGAGGATAACGAGGTGCATCCAGGGTCGAGAACGCCGCACGGGGTAAATGGAAGCCACCCAGGAGAGGATGAAACGAGAGAACGTAGGAGGAAAGTGGCGGCTCGAAGATGTGGCCCGAGAAGGAATGGAGACGGACGGTGGAAAACGGAGAGAGCTTGGTCGGTGTTTGTAAACAGAAGAGTCCACGATAGGGAGCCCTTTGCACTCTACATCCCCGCCAACTGTTTCGCGCGGTTCCGATTTCGCTTTTCTCGCTTTTCTCGCTTTTCTCGCTCCTCTCGCCTCTCTCGTCCGCATCTTCGACCCCCTTCATTCTTTGCATGCCACTCCTGTGCCGCCATGCCGGATCGGACCAGAGACTTTCCCGCGCAATAGAGGAGAAGACCCACACGTGTATCGTCGCCACTGCGGCGGCTCTGCGGGCCCAATTTCGCGTTCCACGTAAACGCCCTGCCTAGCTTTCGTTGTTTGCGCGTCGTCGCGATTCGCCGAGGAATTCCAACTCTCGCCCCGGTGCACCGCGGTGGCGTCAAACGGCGAGCTGCAAACGAATTTTCGCGGATGAAAGCTTGGGAAGGGGGTGGCTATTCTTTGAGAAAGCACGTTTCTCACGCCAGGCCGGTTGCCGGGGGAGAATGCGAAAGACGGCGGCGTTCGAAGGTCGCTCGTTCCGATTGCTCGTTTTGCGCATCGCACAAAACCGCCTCTACCGGAACGTTAAGATCTCGGTACATCGACACGACCTGCAACGGATCTGCCCGCGAATGCCAACGTTCGACGCTCGATGCTGCGTTCAAAATATCGAATCGAGCCGGCTTTTAAGCGTTTACGTAAGAGGAACCGAGTGGTTCATTCGCACGCACGTTTTTAAAATACGGATAAGGAGGGAGAGGGAGAGGGAGAGGGAGAGGGAGACAGAGAGAAAGAAGGAAGGATGGTATGGGGAGAGAGAGAGAAAAAATTGGTTGGAGTTGGAAGGGCGCTGTTGCTGGGGGCACAAATCTGCCGTTACGAGCGAGTTCAAACGCTTCGAAAGAGTTGCGGAGAAGCGGAGGAGCGAGATACCAGAGGAATAGCGAGAAGAATGAGGCAAAGAGAGGGACATGAGAGGGACGTGTGAGGGAAGAGAAAGCGAGGCGGCGGGGGACTTGGGACGCAGAGTGTAAAGGAAAGAGAGACGATGGGAGGACGAAGACGCGAGCATCGGTGGGTGGGGAGAGTGCGATAGAAGCAAGGAAAAAGGGAGAAAGCAGCAAAGAGGTACAGAGAGAGAGTGCGAGAAGCGTAAAAGATGACGGGATGACGGGGAGACGAGTGTGGGCAGACACGAAGGCATGCAGACGAGCGGGTGCGGGAGCGGGAGCGGGAGCGGGAGCGGGAGCACGGGCACAGGAGCGAATGGATACCGCAGAAAGAAGGCGAGAGGAAGGAGGAAGTTGCGCAACGGTTAACCGTCGTTGGAGAACCGCGGCCGATACCGACGCGACGCGACGCGAAGGCCACGAGCATTATGCCAGGCCGAAACTGCAAGCGAGTAAAAGCAAGTAAAAGGAGAACGGAGAAAAAAAGAGAAGAAAAAGGGGGCCTATTGCCCATAAGACGCGCGATTCAGGAAAACGTGAACCAACGGATTCCGATCAACGGTTCAAGAAAATTCCCACCGCGCGCGACCACTTCCGAACCTTTGGACGAGCATAAAAGAAGCGGCCGATGAGAAGAGGAGGCCAACAAAATTCATTCCTCGAAACTACCCGTCGAGGCGTGCATCCGATCTCGTTCTTTCTCAGCCGACTGGCGGATTTGCTCCAGCTCCTTGATGCTGGCAACCGAAATCGCGTGCCTACCTGTACGAGAGCGAGCGAAACGATCACGAATAATACCACCACCCTCGCTACCTGTTCGGAGAGAAGCCACGTCCGTGCACGGATAGCAGCTCTTTCCCTTTGATCTCGAATCACAATGGACACCCCACGACGAACGAACCGCCGCGCGTTCCTCGTTTTGTGCGAAGGAGTACTTGTCTACGCGCCACGCACACCTGTAACCAGTGCGCGCACTTTTTTTTCTCTTCCTTGCTTCCAACCGACTCGCCACCCACAACCCACCACCGCTGCGCCACTCGCTTTTCAATTGGAAAATTCCTCCTCGCCCTCGCGGTCGCGTCGCACCGCGGCCCTTCTCTTATCCACCGGTGATTCGAGCTCCAGCACCGAAGAAGAAAAGAGGTAGAGGTGCGAGGCGACACGACCGAAGTAGCCCGTCTTTCGCAGAAATGCGGCGAAACTATCGAAACTCTGCGTCGCGACCGTTTCTCTCGAAAAACCGGTCAGCTGATTGTATTTGCCCGGCCAGCTGAAGGGACGGACGGCTGTCAAGGGTAGGCAACCTCGGCCATTTTTAAATCCCCCGTAGCCGTCGATTTAAAAGACCATCCTTGTCGGCTGAGACGTGCGGCCCCGCGCCCCTCGGCTCACGGCTCCCGGCCGGCGCGCCTAAGCCCGCGTTGCTACGCTCCTTTCCGCTTCTCTTCTCTTCTCTTCTCTTCTCTTCTCTTCTCTTCTCAACGCTTCCGATCCTCGCAACCTTCTCTCTTTTCCCATCCTCTCGCTTCCACTCTTTCCCTTTCCGACCAACCGTCCAACGACTCGGTCCTGTCCGACTCTGCCCGCCACAACCACATTTTTTTCCCGCGCTCACTCCTACTATTCTCGCCGTGTCGCGTTGGTTCGCGCAACGCGCAAACCGGTTGCCGCGACTCGGCGCGGCTTGGTCGTGCCGATAAAGCAACCTCCAGACACGCTGTCCGCGCAACCGGACGATCGCTCGCGCCATCTCCTTCTGCCCTTTTATTCTAAAAACCGTTGCACGCGTCGCGTTTCCAATCCACCAACCTCGACCTGCCTCCGATTTATTAATCAATAATGAATAGCGGGTGGGCAGCGGGGGCAGGCCCGACCACTTTTCCCTCGACTCGTCGTTGGACATTTTTCTACGATCCGTGCTATTCCTTTATCTTCGCTGGGCCGCGCAAAACGACCTGGAAAATTCGTCGAAAGCCTGCACAAATGGGTAAGCTATGAAATCGATAGCTACACACTAACGGCAGGTCCCACACAGCGACAAAGCAAAGCGGATAGAAAAAAGAAACGATGCACACAAGTTTCCCTCTCGTGGGGTCCTTTCGTGGAGATCTCAGGTAAGTGTATCCCTCCCCGTGACCGCGGGACACAGGTACTACACAAAGTGGCCAACAATCTTCCCACACCTACCTGAAACCTCGACACGGAATGCATCTCTGATCGAGATTGGACGTTTTACCGCCTCATTTTCCACTTGCACCCTTGGCCTGTTCACCCATCCGCCAATTCTTCCCTCCCTATTTTCCTCGTCTTCAACCTTTTTCGTTTCTCACGTTCGCGCCCTCTCTTCTCCGTAGCTACGGGCAAAGGGACATCCAACGATCCAACGACGCGGCTACGTTTTTCACTAAACCTTCTTAACGCAAACAAACGTTAAACATGAAACATTAACCATTGAACAGGCGTCGATCCAATCGATACGTTCCTACCCTTTTCTATCAGCCAGCAACTAACCTTCATATATCTACATACATACATACGTGCGTGCATGCATCTACGCATACTACATCATAAATCTTAAATCTTGCTCCATTCAAGACATTCCTAGGTAAACTAATTGCAAATGAGGCGGAACGACGCGTCGATGCATCCGACGAGGGACAAGAGCGTTCCAAGGGAAACTGCGGTGCGTGCGTGAGAAAGAGAGACGTGGTTAAAAAAGGCGGGAAGGTTGCGACGATCAGCTGAGAAACATTCGACGAGAGGCCGGTAGCCGAGGCGGGAGCTTCTCCCGCAAACCGGTTACCCTGGCGTGGGGTATCTTGGCGGGAAACTTCTACCAATCAAAGTCTCTTGTTTTCCCTCTTTCCTTCTCCCTTCCGCCCAAAACCCTCTTCAGGCGTCCTCGTCGCTTCCTTGTTTCTTCGCTTCTTCCCAAACGCCTGGCCGGCCTTCTTGGAAGGAACGCAAAGCATTTGCATTCACCGAGAGACCACCGCATAGATCCTCGCCGCGTATCTGCCATACACGTACACATGTATGCACGCTGCTTACGTCTACGGTGTACGGTGTACGTATGCATCTGATATCTGCGAACCGCTATGCTCTCGTTAGGAACGAATCGTTGCCAGGATACTTTCAGAACGACCGCTATTAGATTGTCGCGTAACGCAACGTACTCGACTATTTCAACCGTCCGTAGCATTTTTCTTTTACACGGCGGCAAAATGCGGCAAAATGCGGCAAAATGCGGCAAAATACGTCCGAGTACGCGTATATTTCTACAAGTGTGCGTAGAAAAAACGTAGAAACTCTATGCGGTCAAGTGGGCGGCGTTATCCCTGACAAGCAGAGATGCCGTACTCTACATATATATGTATGTATGTATGTATGTATGCATGTATACACTTGCTCGCCCGTATCGTTTTCCTACATCTTTCAACGGTCGCAGGAGCAGGAGCATTTTTATCGCTTTTCCATTCGAGCCTCCTCCACTACTTTTCCCTGCTATTTGCAACGTTTATGCTCTCCGTTGGCCGAAAGGAACAGGTATCTATGGGCGATGGAAAGCGCATGCGGGAGAGCGAGAAAGAAATGGACGGGCGGAGGGAGAGCGTAAAAGAAACTGTGACGGACACTGAGCGCGGGAACAAGCTCGAGCGTGAAACGGGAAACGGAAAACGAAACAACGAGAACGGTAATGCGCGAGATGGATAGCAGAAACGACGGGAACTGGAGACAGAGAAGCCGAATGGTCCTTTCTTGCGACGTTCGATGAATGAAAGGGACCAGAAGATATGAATGGACTTGCCAGGCACCAGGCGCATGGAACTCGAGCCTCCAACGTACCAAGTAGCAACCAACGTACATACACACGTTTTCCTACGCTCCAATATCGAGTCGCGAATCATCGTCCATCAACTATTTCTCGTGCATAACTTCAAGTACAAAAAAAGAAGACTCACCCTCCGCCGTCTCTGCGATTCGATTGTCCGCGCCCGTCCTCGAATTCTTGTCCCTTGTGCTGTTTCTTCGTATCTGAAATCAAAGGGAAAAATCATTGTCATATTCGAGCTGCGAGAGAGGAAGAATTGATACTCGATGAACGAGCAATCCTATCCGCGTTTGCCTATCCGTAGCGAGTCATTTTTAGAAATGAAAAAGGAAAGGGGGAAATGCTGCGACACGAAAATGGGGTCGCTAGAGGACCGGAACGTCTTTCCTCGTTACTGCGTTCACCGTGAAACGTTTCCGCAGGAAGTTGGTGCACTCTCTGTGACGAACGTTCGTTGATTCGTTTTACCTGCAGCTCGTTTCTTACCGATTCTTCAAAGGTAGAGGGTAGGCACTTGTTGCCGATAGGACGCACACTTTAAGTAAAAAGATATTCCGGAGAGAGCGATGCGTCGCGACGGCGACAAATGCGAATACATATTCCTGTTCGTTCCGTCTTTCGCTTTTCGAGGATGCCTTCCTCGGTGCTTACGCTTACGGTTACGGTTACTCGTACGGTTGGTCTTGCGGGGCAGCGGTTACAGAAACGAGGAACATCTTGCTCTTCAATTCCCACTTGCTACACGTGCACATCGAACGATGTTTACAATTCCGTGTCTCCAACCAAAGGATAGTATTCGCAAATGTTCGACGAGGAAATCGTAAAAAAATGAAAAAACCCCACGGTTCTACGCACACATGCTCGCGTGTACGACATAGAGGAGCGAGGGTGGAACCGTGATCGTACACGCGTACCCACTTCCATATAACCGCCCCGTTCGAATCTATTTTCGAGCCGAATATCTGTTCCGTAAATACATCATGCGTACGAGCATCAAGCGGACGGGGTGGCTGTCACGCGGTCCAGACCAACGACAGTCAGAGATTAGGGTACAGATGTCGAACGGATGTTCCGTAATCGTTAGCGTACGTTATATGTATGTATGTAAATGGGTAAGCCCGCGCACACGCGCGTTTACAAGAAAAACGTTAGATTGAGAAAAATTTAGTCAGCTACTCGACCTTACCATCTTACGATTCATTTCACCTACGATACTGTCGCTTTCGTTTATTAGCTCGCAATGTAATCGTTTCGTGCAAGCTGCTTTACAAGTCTAGAACGGGTGTGCCTGTGCCTGTACCTGTACCTGTATATAGTTCTATGTTACAAAGATTCCAACCCTTCGCAAGTGCTACTCGAACGCTTACCTGAGCGTATCATTGTCGTACATTGTATCGGGCTTCGGGCTTTGGACTTTTAACGAATCTCGCTTGCCGAGAACTGCCAATGCAAAGTTAATTAAGAACAAAAGAGTACGGTAGCCCACGGGCTGCGACGACGATCGCCCTTGCGATCGTAAAAGCTTCGAACCTATCTCGTCCAGGTTCGAGTCTCCGGTGGAAATTCCTCTCCTTTTTCAAACAATAGGTTAGAAAAGCAAACTATCCAGAGAGCCGAGCCTACTCGCAACAGAGTTTATTCCATATCTGGCGAGGAATGGCGAGCGATACGTGCATATGGACGTGCACGAGTACGGTCGTTGCAGCCAACTGCTCTTCGATCGATCGATTCGATACGAGAGGCGAAGGCAGAAAATCCTACGACAATGTACGGTGGCACGAGCCAAGTGGAGGGTTGGGGTTGCAACGCGTTTCTAGTCGGCTACCCACCATTCGTGTACTCGCTCGGCGATGCATTCAGCTACACCGTACCAGGTGGTGACTGTCGTCCCATGTGTGCTCATATGTCTGCCCCCTAAGCCCTTACCTTCCCCTGTTGGGATAAGTCGACCCCTCGTGGTACCACGCGGATCGCAGACGGAGACGGAGACACCGGTGGCACACGTTACCGATTCCAAGCTCCCGCGAGTTCAACGCTCCAGTCCTACCCCTATGTGCCTAATTGCTCTAGTCGTGACTATCGCTTTCGCCTACTAGCACCCGCCGCACCCTCTAACCCCCGCCGCTCGGCAAATCGTACTTGCGCCCATCCAAATCATTTTGCCATCGCCCTCGTATCGATCGCTCAACGAATCGTGTCCCTACCGCCTACCACCGCATCGCTTCGATCGATATGCTTCTAAATAGCATCGAGAGTAACGAACAGTTGGCCGACAGATACGCTCGTTCTTCAAAAACTACTATGACCACTTGGATTCGTATCCACGTGCCGTTCTCTACACTAGTCTACAGCGTGCGCGACCACTCGTTTCCTTTCCACTTTTAATTATCCGATCAAATAGTAACGATAAACAGGCGAATGGCCCGTGAAGATTGAACAGCCGCGTGTGCAGCGAGCGAGGGCCGCCTAGACGGAAATTCTTAACGAAAAACTCACTAACCGTGCAACGAAAGAACCGTGTGTCGTTCGTTCGCTATACAGGTGTAACCTACCACACCGTGACAACCATCGAACCGTTCAACAATCGAGCCGAAACTTTTCCTTGTCGACTGCTTTGCCAACGCTTTGCCAACCAGATCAGTATTATTTTACGCCTTTACGGGCCGCTCCGATTGCGCCAATTCTGCAAAATCTATACACCTGCAATCTATACATCTCGCAGCGATCCGGCAATCAGACTTCGGCCAAACGTGTTTGGAAAATGGGTGGGCCGGGTGACTCAGGTAGAAAAGGAAATCCCCTTGCGCGTCAACAAAGCTTCCACGAGTATTCGACAATATTAACGACACTTGCACGACTACATCCAGCCCAAGGAGGTTCATTAAGTTGTCACCCTTGCTATACTAGTACAATACCGAGAGCAATAAAAATATCGTTAAATGCGGAAAAATAAAATCAGGTAGAAAAAAGGTAAAGGAACAAGTCCGAGGCAATGGGCTGCGTGTTTTGTGCTTTGTGCTACGTGCTACGTGCGGTGCAATTGACGATAACGCCGGGAAGGGCGTGCATCGGTGCGTAATAAACGATAAAGCGCGAGGAGCGATTAAACAAAGCTCACCGTTCAAGGCGTTGTACAGCTGTTGACTAAACATGTACTCGTATGTATATACCCATGTATGCCGGTTGAACGGTGCTCGTGGCTCGTGCTACGTGGTATCGCAAGTCGCACGCGATAAACGACATTTCCTAACGTTCCAAAAGCTGAACGCGTCGTTACTATTACCACTCGCTCGGCGGAACTTTAAGAGAGAGGGAGAAGGTGCGCGCAATACGAAGATCGCAAGGCAAAGCAAAGAGCTCCATTTATGCGCTACACCCTCGATCGAGCTGACGATGGCTGAGCAAAGTGAAATCGAGTGCAGCATAACCGATTCTCGTGACGGGAAGGCGGATTGTTCGCGGCGAGAGAGAAAAAATCGATTAGCAATTCGGAGTACACAACCGTTAAAGGTTGCCGAAACGGAACCTTTCGGGGTCAGGTTGCGAGACCTGCTTTACCGGCCTTTCGAGAAATGTTAATACATACACTGGAACCCTCGAGACACCAAGGGTGCTACCTCGTAGACCTACCGCTTCTCAAAGACCCTGAACAACCCTTTATGGTCTCTTGGTGATTTTCTTCCTTCTGTCCCTTTCTTCTTTCACTCCTTTTGCCTCACAGTTTGTGCCGTCTCGTCAAAATTCCTCGAGCTATTTAAATTTTAAATTCCTTTCGCCCGAGACCGTGCCGCTATCGTTCTAGATCCGCTGTCCATACCCCCCCCCCCCCCCCCCCCCTCGAATCACCCTTATACCCCATCCGTCTCTCTTCTTGATTTTCCAAACATCGTGCACAATGTGCATCTCTTTTCACCCAACATGGAGTCGTTATTTACAATCGCTTATTTACATAACGGTACAGCACTCGTTCTTGTACGAGATGGCGTAAAAGGATGCGTCTATCCACCTTCGAAGCTTAATGCTTTGCTTACCTTGAATCTGGTCGCCACCACTGTCCTCGCGTATCGAAGGATTGCTCGGGGAGAGCGTCGAGTACCTCAATCCATGGACGATACTGGAAATTGGTGACGGTGCGAGCATTGCCGCTGCTTGAGCTTCACATTTTTTAGGCGACGTTTCGTCCATCTCGGCAATACGCGACATCACTTTTACTCGCTTGAAAATGGACATCGTATTTACCGCGCTTTTCTTCCCTCCTGTCACGATTTCGCTCTTTATTCTCCCCGTCAGATTGAACCACGTTCTACGAAAAGAAAAGACAACAAATACTCTAGCTTCCATAAGCTTACGAAACAAACATACAAATCGCTATTGCCTCCTTCTCATCTTGTATACGTAATTACGATCAACATTCTTATCGCTCGGTAAAATATTCCGACTAATTTTTATTATAATAACATCACTCGCGTTATAGTAACGCTCTTCTTCGTCCGGGCTACTATATACAATACAATAATGTTATACCCAAACCAAGTATATATCTGAAACAGAACGATTTGTACTTGCTTGCTGACATCGAGGATAAGGCATTTTTTCTACAATTCTATAATATATCTCTTTACATTTGCAGAAAACTTTGTCAAGATCGGTCGTAAAAGTTGCAAGCCCAGAATTAATGATTGCATGCATCCGAAGATTATACACGTGTACATATACATATGTATGCGGATACGCGTGTAGAACTGATCGCGAGACGGACGAACCAACTATGTGCATGGAAATACGATGAACAATTTCAACAGTACAACAGGTATCAACAGTAGTGGAATTCCTTTGATATATTATCAGCCTAGAAAAACTTATTCGAACTGGTTTCGTTGCCGGTAACCTTGTACGTGGTTTTCAAACAGAAACAGGATACATACATATACATACGCCGAACAAACGATACGAGATGACTCGACCCTATACATTGTACAATCATATGCATGCAATACACATATACATATGTATGTCTGTACATCTATCGGACAATGTGCATGCGTATGATGTATGCATATGTGCATATAACCCACGATGAATCCCGTGTAGAGGTACGCGGTGAATAGTTGAATAAAGGAAACCGTACAAAAAAAACCAAGGAAAACAACGACATAATAATAAGTTGCCATTTCGATTGGAATACGCGTATAATTCTGTAATTACTTACTTTCGGTTCGCCCACGAGCTTTATCAAACTTTCCGTACAAACTATCAAACTTGAAGCGTTCAACGGCCAAGATCTCTTTCTACAGATTTCGTTGCTTCTGCTTTCTCGCAGTTGAACAACATCCCAAAACGAATTGTCAGCGAACAACGACTTCGCCGATCGAATAACGATAATCGAGACGGAGACGAACGTCGTTGGGTCGTGAATGCCGAGGTAAACAATTACGCAATGACGACGAACCGCGTAAATGTGTTATCGCGACCTACACCGCCATCTGTGAACGCCCAACGAAATCAATCGAATGTTGCAAACACGGAACGGTGGGTAAGAGATCTATCCCCTTGCACAGACGAGATATAGGGATAGACAAGTCTAATATATTTATATTTTTATTTGAAAATTAAATGAACCCTTTCGCTTCGGCCGCCGAATATATCATACAGAATTATATTACTAGTCCTTTTCACTTTCATCATTATTTAAACACATTTAAATGTGTATAATCTAATAACTACATACCTATATCATTTTATTCGTGAAATTTCAAACAATCATTTGCCACTAAGCGCAACTGATTAACTATTATCGCAAAAGTACAAAATACTTTCAAAGTTGAAACTTTCCGATTTTTTTCAAACGTGATTTCTTCAAAAACGGTAAAGAGCACGCGTTTAAGTATTTTGCATTTAAAATTAAAATTCATAATGTGCCCTAGAGTAAATACGAATATTTCGACTAAAAACTCTACGAAACTATCGTTCTCTACAAAAACACTCGTTTGCTGAAATTCGCAAATGAGAATCTCACCGAAATAATGAAGAGCAAATGAAAAACGGAAGTAAAATATTCTTCTATGGAAAGTAATTCTACCGAAAGTAACTAAGGAGAAATTAATCTAAAGGCAGAAGGGGCATTTTTATAAAACAAAGTCTATATAATTTATTTAATACGCATAAAATCTCAAACATTTCTATCTCTTACCTATAACAACACTCATCGACTATAAATTAAAATAATAAAATATATGTCCTGTATAACCAGGAAAGTAACAGCTGTACTGCAATATCATCATAAATACGCTCGTATTACGATAATTGTTCACGCTGTCACCGGCATTGTTGTTGCGTTGGCTCGTACGTCGCATCCCATTTTATATCATTCACATTCAACAATCCAACATTTTAAACTATTTAATCGAAGGCACTTTCGAATAGGATACGCATATACGCCTGCCGATACACCGCTAAGCAATTGAAAATCCTAGTCTTAACGATCACTAAATAATACTACAAGCTCTTCTCTATGCATAACGTCTACGCTTCAACTACGCGTGTATGTATATCCACGTGCAAAGAAGAATCGATTGGAAAATCTTGTTCACTCGTTGCCTTAACGCGACGACGTAGTAATGTTACCGTGACTGTCTGTTACTGTTACTGTTACAGTTACAGGACATTCCTTCGACTGGATTCGCTCGGGTTTAAAGGAACGGCACGCTTAGACTTTGGTAAAGATTTCGAGGATACGATGTATCCAGCTTTCGTTGCGCTTGTTACAAGATTTTTTGGTTTCGGTGGAAGAGGCGGTGGTTTCGGTGATTTTGTTATAGCTGACGAATTGGCTTGCCCGTCGAAACAATCGAAACAATCCAAAGGGGTTGTTTGAGAGCATAGTCCGTTCTCAGTTACGGTCCGATCTCCATCAGTTAAAGTTTCATCCAAGACGAACGAACTGTCCGAAGACTTGCATTGGCCCTCCGTTCCAATGGCCGATGCGCAGTGTAGTTCATCGGCCGACTCGTTCTTCGACGACACCATTACCATCGCGTTTTCATCGTGTCTGTTACAGTTTTGCCGTTCATAAATCGAACCGTAAAATTTCGAGTTTGCTTCGCAATTGGCAGATATTATCCTAGGCCTTCGAACCTTGTTGCGATCGCTCGGCTTACCATTTTCCTTGTTCTGATCAGTAATTTCATAGCTTTAAGTTACACGTGTGGGTGCGCGTGCGCGTGTGCTCGCCCATGTATACATGAATTAATGTAAAAAGGAATTACACGAAATACGTATTCTTATTCATTGTTGCTACTCTACCTCAGAAAATAAAATACATGCTTTACCTTTAAAAAGTCCGGCAACTCAAAATTGATCTCTGTCCCCCTTTGATCTTCCAGTCTGGACCGTTGTGCCCGTTTCAAACCTTCGTATAAATCTATCAACGAAATAACAACCTGGTTAAAACTCTTGAAAAGTGTTGAAAGCTCGAAGAAGGAATATATTATTGGAGTTGTTACCTTCTCCGTCAAATTTCCCCGGCAACTGCAGCTTTACTCCGTTTCGCCACTTGGCTATTAAAGGAGGATACGACTTGCCACTTTCTTCGGACGCGTAGTCGTTTGCGTTGCTTTTTTCGTTCGTATTACACTTGCTCCCTGACCTCCCTCCCTATATAAAAGACAATACTGAACTGTACTAAACTGTACTGAACTGAGCTAAACTAAACTAAATTGAACAGGATACGGGTGAAAATGCAAACAATCCTACCTTTTTCTTTCCATGCATAGTGGATTCGCGGAGAAAGAATTTGCTCGGTAAAATGGAGGAGCTCTCGGAACGTTGATCGTCGGACTACATTCCGAGAATGAGAAGAAAATTCCTGTACAAGTTGTAGCATATCGATCGACGAGTGTCGAAATAAATAAACCATTCCATTACCTTACACGAATCGTCATTGTAATGATATTTATTCGTTCCTTTGCCCACCAAAAGTTCTTCGAATACTCTGTTAGTGATTTCATCTAGAGTCGGTTGAGCATTTGACGCGTCGTGCGTACGTTGAACACAGTCGGCCACCTTTTGCGAATCTATAATAAAGATAAAGTTCCCCCCCCTTAAGTGTTGCGATACAGCAACAGTTTTGTTTCATGTCGCGTCCACGATAGATTGCATTACCGCGCCAACTTTCATTACCTTCGTCCTTCGCGCTGGTTAAGATCAATCTCGTAGGAGTCTCGATAGCTTGCGTATCCATGCACACGCGATGGCTTTCACACCATACAGAAACCATGTCTACGTTGAAACCATACTTATTTAAAAGTGGCCTGAGCACATCCTTTAGAGTTCTGCCCTTGTGCGCAACCACGGTTATTACGCGTCGCGATGGTAAATCTACTTTCAATATTTTCGTTGGTACAACTTCCACCTCTTGGCCAGCCAACACGGACGACGGATATTTCGCCTCGATCGTCTGAAAGCGCAACAGATGTTATACGTAATAGCGAGGTGTGAGTACAGATCAGTTGTAATGGATGCGCTCAACTAGGAGGTACCGAGCATGCATGCATAAAAGAGACAGACAAATGAAAAACAAATAAAAACATCTATTTTTCGCATGAAACGAATGATCGTGGAACGGTAAGAATTAACAATTTACAGTTAACAATCAAGAAGATAGACGAATGAAAAACAGAAATATATCTAAAGTGGTGGCTGAAAACTACATTAGATATACTACATTGCGAACTATGTTGTTAGTTTTTAGTTGAATTGCTATCAGAATTAGACGTATATACGACGCAACACAAACCTCGTCTGTAGCTAGGATTAGAACATCATAGTTAGAGTATCGGAGAGCCCTTTTATCGAGTAGGCGTGTAACCACATCTTTAATACTGTCCGTTTGGCTTGTCGGCACAACCGTAGTCGATCCATCGGGCAATATTACCCGACACAGCCCGGCACATTTCGCCCGAACTTCTTTCGTTTCATTCGACTGTCCTTCGCAGGACGATAAAAACTACAAGTTATACATACAACTTTGTACATTCGAAACTGATTGTCAATTTCATAACACATACAAATGCGTTTGCATCACTGCACAACCATACTATCTACTATA
Source organism: Nomada ferruginata (assembly GCA_963583965.1). Classification (NCBI taxonomy): domain Eukaryota; kingdom Metazoa; phylum Arthropoda; class Insecta; order Hymenoptera; family Apidae; genus Nomada; species Nomada ferruginata. Next base: position 14,029,237 of record OY757225.1, read on the forward strand.
CACTTTCCATACAAATAAAATTAAACATATACCGCTGCGAATCTATGGGGCCGGTACAAATACCGCCTTTCAGTTTCACTACAATGCAACAGACAACAGACTTACATATACTTACATGTTTATGAAACGATTGTCTCAATGCCAAATCCCATGATGCTAACGAAGATCTGCTACTAGATATCGAAATACTGTCATCATTGTTATTACCTTCCGTTTCCCTCTTCATAGTTGTGAAACTTTTATATATCGCCTCGTTTCTTCTCGGCGCTTTGTTGTATTCGGACTCTCCACGATCCTTCGACTTCGATCTAAGAATACATGAGCGCATATCATTCATCCCATTTGTGCGACACTTATTCAACGTATCGTTGGCGTTACCTATTTTTTCTATTCCAAGGAAGTATTGATTTCCTGCACCGATCTTCAGCATCGGAATGGCTTTTCTTCAGCTTTACGCTAGGGGAGCTGGTAAGATTTAGATCGCAATCCTCCGCTCCAATGATCGAACTGCCAGCCTCTACGCAACGACGGTACAAATCTGATCTGAGAAATCTTGGATAGCTGTCAAACTTCATTAAATTGAACACCTGTTTCTGAGCCTGAAAACGAGCGAAGGCAAAATTCCATAATGATAATAATAATAATAATAATAAATGAAGCAAGAGAATCAAAAAATAAAACATATGTTTATATGCATATATACATATGCACGAGTATATGTAAATAGAGACACAAAATGAGCGTCACCTGTAGGAAAAGGTTCGAGGGAGCTTCCCCGAGAAGATTTTGAGTTATTTGTCCAGCAGCATGGCTATCGACGTTCACAGGTTCGGCCGCTGTGGCGGACAAGTGACGCTGATAAATTTGATTAGCCAACTTGCGCCTTGTTTCCACGTCATTAGTATCTTTGTATCTCTCGCATGCTGCCCAGAAGTAAATATTTTCATGGCTGAATTCTTTCTTCAGAAATTCCTATAAAGTAAATTAGACGTGTATAAAAAAAAACGTACGTATAAAATGCTCGATAAAACTAATTAGTTTTCACTCTTACCGCAAATGTTTGTAAACCTTTCGGGTCCTCTAATAACTTTTCAAACCCACTTGCCCATGCGTGTATATTTTTACAATCGCTACTTTTATCGCATGTCTCTGTACTGCCGTGCTGCGAAGGTGCATTAAAGAATTATGTGTCATTAATAACGCAGTTGGCCGTGATTGAACGAACCGTAAGGGGAAGCGAGATCGAAGCGAATATCGCGAGCAAACGAACGAACAAACGAACGAGTAAACGAGAAATGGATAATCGTTAGCTTTAATACGCGAATCATTGCACAATAATTCTATCTTGATTCACCGATTAACACGAGTGCACGCACAAGCGTTGACGTTGGATCGCGAAAAGCATTTCGGCACGTGTCGCGCTCGTTCGCAATGCACAGACGCATGTACTATGCAAAACTGTACAATCCTTTATTGACTATTTGCCACCTACAAGAACGTGAAATAATTTGAAAAATGATTGTAGAATGTCGAGGAAAGCTGCTACCGTTCGAGTAGATTACACACGGAACAAACACTTATGCTTGTACTGCACTAGCGTGCCAATCATATTATCCCTACTAAGGTAATATTTTTAATCTGTATAAATTTAAGTTGAATAATGGGTAGATAAAAATGTCACCACGAATGATCGACGGGATGCGGAAGGAATATCATCGTTTAATTCGATAGAATTCGTGAGAGGGTGGGTGAAATCGGTGGATATTTTAGTTGATATAGTTAAATTTCATAGAATATCGACCGTCTGGATCGCACGTACCGATTTCACCGCGGTGTCCATGTCAAGATAGGAGATCGTATTCCTTCGAGCGGACTCGCTGCGGACCCATTTGTCAAAGGAAAAAAACAAATACTTGTACGAACATAATAAACTTTACGAAATCATTTTCTACGTATTATATGTTAAAAGAGCGTTGCGTTATGTTCCTAATAATAAGGGCTCCGCCCTAGTGCACCCGATGCACGGTTGACAATTACGATTCCGCGCACGGTACCCGATCCGCCTGCAAGTACGGACGAATGGTCAATCGAGTACATATAACGTACAGTATACCGATACCGATACCGATACCGACAACGACACCGACACAGCACAACGGACACCCGATCGCTGGTTTAATCAAATTTGCCAAACACCTAACACCGTTCACCAATCACCACTATTATAACCGTTACAATACACGTCACGTTCATTTCATGCCCAACATGTCACTCTCATGTGCACTACCGCTGCGGGTATGTGTTGCTCGTACTTCATTTCCTTTCCACTCTCCCTCTCGTACCCTCTCTGTCACACGCGCACGCCTCTGTCTGACCCACTCTCTCCATCGGCTACTCAACGTGCTCGGTCGGTACCTTCGTTTAGACTTAGACGCATCAATGCAATTACTTTGGTTTCCTTTTTTCCTCTTTTTCTCTCTTTTTTTTATATCTTCTCGCACACTTTTACTTTTTCCCTTTTTCCCTTTTTCCCTTTTTCCCTCTCTCAAATTTCTTCTATCTCGATGGAGTAAGGAAAATGTGTAAGGTCAATTTGGGAGATAATTGGAATTTTTCGCGCGAGGTCGTACACTCCTCTTCTGTCTGTGCCTTCGTTCTCTCTTATTTACAGCTTTTTACATGTACATGCATATATGCATAATCCTGCACGCGTTCAAACACACAGCTCTCCTCGTTCCTCTTTTTATAGCGTTTATTCTCGCGGCGATTCCGAATAGTAGGGAGAAAAAAAACAAACAAACCAAGCCTTACCAAACAAGTGTCTTGCACAAAGGTTCCCACGTTTCGAATTTCTTGCAAACTTCCCCAAGGCCGTGAATTATCCGATTTCTCCGAGCAACTTTGGCACAGCGGTCGAATATAATCCATGCTCGTGTTAAGGTCTTCAAAACTATGTACCAAAGACTTGGATATGGTAGAAAAAACTTTTGGACTGAATTTGTCCCGCGTTTCGCTGCCCGTTGATTCTGATAAACCCGCGAGTCCTAGCAATCGCTGCGATTTAATTGCTGAATCGGTGCACGTCTCGATAGAATCTTCTATACCTTGTAACATCGCGGTGGTGCATACGGATCCGAGGGAGCCAACGGACAAACTAACCAACCCCTGCTTAACTGTTGAGGCAGATGGCAATGGACAGGTGGGCAAGTCCCCCCTCTTTGTTCCCCTTTCTACACCGGAATTCATCTCGAAATTCTCCATCGATTCTGTCCACGCACTTACTTCATTGCAACGATCATTGAAACGCACACATTCACCAGACGACTCGTTGCATGCGTTACTTTTACATCCATTCGTTTTATTTCCAGCGTACCAGCATGTATTCGATACGGCCCGTACCGTTAATCTCAAGTCTATGGCTTCGTTATGGTACAACCTTGGAGAATGTTTACGTGCTTCCTGAAAATGTACTGCATTTATTCTACATATATATCGAAACTTCCGTACCGTGTATGACAATTGAAGCAACCAAATTATCTTACGTTACAAGTGCATAAAACAGCAAGTAACAGCAAGTAACAGCAAGTAACATCAAATTACATCAAATTACATCAAATTACATCAAATTACAGCAAATTACAGCAAATTACAGCAAATTACAGAAAGTGTCTCCATGAGAAACATGGTACTTGCATGGTACAAGAAGAATATATATTTCTTGCGCCAAATTAGCTCTTGATCAATCTGACGATCTACTTGAATAATTCATTAAAATTCATTCGGAGCAAGGAAACATTGCATTCCACGTACCCTGTATTCCGAAGTTGAACACCTTCTTTGGGAAAGATTTTCTATAATATTTTTATCCGAACGGCTCGTACAATCATCCTTGTAACCAATTCCGGAATCACTGTTACTCGAATGAGCTGTCGATGTACTTATGTTACTCGGTTGCGGAGAGGCAGCTTCTTGGTGCCTACACGTTTCGTTGTACGGATTTGCGTCAGGTGTAGTGGTATCCGATATGTACAGAGTCTGTATAGCACCGATCAGGCCGTTGCAGCTCTCTGGAAATTCTTGGCATACATTTAGTTCTGACATTTTGGTACACGTAAATCCAAATATGTTGCCCACGCTGGAATGTACAGTGTGATCGATTAGCTTGTAATAAATTGTGAAAACATGGCACGAATTGGAAACTATATTGTCCTTGTCCTTCACGGATTTAGTCAATATGCCAAAATATTGTTTGTCCTGTTCGGAAAAAGAATTGCAAAATATTATTCTGTAAGATGGATATTCTGCTATAACACGATTTTCCGAATTGGTGAGCTTTATATTTGCCACGTGTATGGTCAAGAGGACAGTGGTCGGATTTCTTTTCTCGGCCTTTAAGCGTTTGATGCATTTCCTCAATACCTGAAACGGCAAACGTGTTAAATAGAAGTAAAATATAATAAACGTGCATGAAAAACTGCCATCAATCCTTCATTCGCTTGTCAACAACTCCATATTACCTGCATCATATACGACGGATGCAATTGATTCGGAATGTCTATAGTACCTAGATAACCGACGACCGTTCTGTGTACAATTTTCTCAGAGTCCCTGTTATGGACAGCTGGTGGCGGCGGCGGCGGAAGCGGGCTAGACATATCCCAATGATAATGCAAATCGCAATAAGTTCCCTGACTTTGCAATTCTAACTGACTTTTTCCTGTCCCATCGAACATAGCACCAGTTTGTAAATCTCTCACGACTTTGGCCACTCTACATTGTAATTGCAACGCTCCTATATTACTCGCACGGGGCTTGTGTATATATCTAGGCTTGCAACGGACCGTTGCTACGCCCTCTTCGTCCGAAGAGTCGGAATAATAATTTTCAGCTATTTGTAATCTCAACAAACCCTTGGATCGACCGATCAGTTGTACCACATCGTCGTGAGGCAGTTTGCTAACGTTGTGACCATTCACGGATACTAAATAATCGCCTGCTCGTAGCCCTGCCACATCTGCTGGACTTCCTGGCACGATGCAACTCAATATGCAAGGTTGCTGTCCAGATATCGTAAAACCAAATCCTTTCATTCCACGCAATACCTCCACTGCCCTTACGCCGTAATTCACACGCTTTTTCTTTCTCCTGTTCTGGTGCATTCTTATACTTTCTTCTCATCAATTCTCGAACAAATGTCAATTAATGCGTTACAGGTCCAAGTCGAAATATCGTCGAACTAGCACTCTCACGATCCAGACAAAACTTCCAAGTTCGAACCATCCCTCTCCAAATTAGATTTCCATCAATTTCTTTCGAGCATGTCGACCAGCGAGTAAATATTTCAAATACTTGAATGTAAAATGTCAAATCGTTTTATTCTATTTCACGATCAGGCGTATGGATCATCGATATACTATTCTCATCTCTGAAATCGGTAGTCGGGCCGTTTACGCGGCGATTCGTCACAGCGTTCTTTCTGCGCGCTCCTACACCTCCTTCTCGCACTCTGTGTCGTACTACTGTTCTGTACTGTTCTGTACTGTTCTCTTCTGTTCTCTTCTGTTCTATGCGTAATGTGTATCACGGAACTCTCCGATACAGGATCCCTTGCATTCTCCCTTTTTATACACCCCATTAACTACATACAGTCGTCGAACTACACATACGATAGTTTATATTTCGTACAGGCACCTAAAAACAGGTACGGCCATCAAATGTTTTGCTAATCTTATTATCCTTTCTCTTTTGTTTCTATCTTTTCGTTCCCACCGCCTTTCTTTCATTTGCATTTCCATTCACATATACATTCACATCACTGTTTGTATGTTGCACGCACACGCATCCATCGGTTTCTACACTTCTGCCATCAACAAGAAAACAAGCATTCTCAAAGACAATTTTCCCACAGAAATGTCTTTCCTTTTTTAACTCGAATATTATTTTCGTACGGCGACAATTTTAGTCCTATTAACGAAACAACACTGCGCTTCCTTGTGCCTGTACGCTCCTATAATTCCATATTTCGACGGTGAAAGTAAAGAAAACTGCAGTTGTACATGTATAGCACAAAATGCATCTTTTCAAATATCTACACTTCCCTTTTTACATTAATTTCCGTCTATATGATCGTTCCATTTGCTTAATTCGATGCAATTTCGATACGTATCTACATATTATCTGTACCAAATCAATTACGATAAATGTGTCTACGAAAATGAAACTTGTTAAATTCCATTGCGCTTATCAAACTTCACACATATTCCAAGTTTGCAATTAAATTATTCCAACCGATAATGCTGTGTGCACATGTATACATGAAGATGCATGCTTACGTGCACATGCGTACAAAATGGAATGCAATGGAATTTTAATCGCTCTTATTCATCCCGAAATCCTGCATTTCCCAAAATATGATACAATCGTTTCAGAATAACCACAGTATACGTATCACGCATAGGCATTGTGTAAATAACATTTTTAAACGTGCTACGAAATAAAAGGGATAAGAAATTAAATAGCGAATAGATCTGTGTCGCGTGCAGAGATATCTTTGATAACTTTTAACAGAGAGGAAATGAGAGTGCTCATGCCCGAGATTTCGTTGTCCTTTGGGACAAGTGCTGCGCCAAGCGGCCATTTCTAAAAAAAAAACTAGCTGTCTACCCTACTTGTTTCTACTACAGCAGATACAAGACCTTATTTTCAGACGAGGATCGTGAAACTTGGAATAGAAATGTACAAAGCTGAATACAAAGAAAAAGATAATGCAGCTTGCGTGTTTGCTAGTGGAAAAACTTGCAAGCCATACAAAACAGGTGTACAATCAAGCGATAACGATAAGCAGCTTTTAGTTTCCTATTACAAAACAGTACTGTCATATGTTTATGTTACGTACCTGGTATAGAAATTTCTTTCTCTTTAAGTTAATATTTTAACGTGTGGCCAACGTAGATTGTTGTTGAACCATATCAGGGCGTGCAGAATATTATCGTTAATCGAATATTTGGTAATAAGTGATACAGGTTAAACAGACTTGCGTTTCCAATGATTACCAATGACACAACTCGGACATTCTACTACCAAAGTATTATTTGTAACAATATAATTGAGAAAAATCACCATTTAGACGAGTTTTTTTCCTCGTTCCTGCACGAAAGCCAGCAGACCTAATTACATGGAGGGAATTACGTACTCGAGCGAGCAATGCCATAAATAAATGTTATTAATATCATTATCTATTCGTCTATGAAACCTACCTCGATGCTTTTGTAATATTAAGAGTACAAACGAAAAGAATAGGGGAGCTACACGTAAAATTACAGTGTTAATGTTTTTATTGAATCTTATCAATTACGAGGTTTCCATGGCTGCAGTTGAATCTTCTGTATATTTTCCCTTGTCCTTGCCCAAAGCAGCGAGTCTGCCTTTACTTCTCCTGTCGATGATCTTCTTGCGATCCTTGTCCATCTTCAATTTAACGATTACCGTCTGGTAGAGAGCAAAGGTTTGGAATTAGCAAAAGAGAAGTAGCCATTAGCAGCAATGATATTAACAGAATGATAATATCAGTGCCTATTCTTCTGCAGTAAAAAGAGTAAGCCGGTCAAATGAAAAGATGCAAAGGAAAACCCTTTTGCATCGAAGCAATTGTCAAGCTTTACGTCTTCCTCTATGTGAATGGTTTAAATCATCATCGATCGGAAATATGTAGAGACGGAAAGAGGAATGGACGCAAGAGAACGCTTCTTCCTTACCTTGGATGGATCGATACCAACATAAACGTTAGCATTGTTGGCTTTCTCGCGTTGAATTCTTTCTATATATACGACAAATTTTTTCCTGTAAACTTGAACCACTTTGCCGACTTGCTGACCTTTGTAGTGACCACGAACAACCTTTATTTTGATGAAAAATGGAAAAATGTGAAAGTGTCAAGATGTAAAAAGAAGAGAATCGAAGAGTTAGGGGTATATTAAAAGTACCTGAACTTCGTCGTCTTTACGTATGGGCATCGAACGGACATTATATTTCTGTCGAAGTTCTTTCGACAGGGGTGCAGACATGAGCCTCCTCCGAATATGAGAAGGTGCCGTGAAATGCCGTTTTCGGTTCTTTCGACGCGAAGAAGACACCAGCGGGTTAAACTTCATCTTGATCGCCTACCTGTATATGGAAAATGATCGATCGATGTAGTTTCGAAATAATCAACAGATCATAATAAAATCACGTGGTTTGGCGAAATGTAAATAAGAAATAGGTTAATCACTGTCAGCAGGAATACAATTATTATCGACGCGTTGCACAAGATAATGTATCGGCATTTATATATTAAAGTAAGTATCACGGAGATTTGTACAGAACGCAGCCGTAAAGCCGTAAATTCTATTAATTGAAGTCGGATTGAAATCGATTTAAATTTCAACCAGCTCACCGTTCACAACTCGATTCGGAGGCCACGACCGGAAGAACGTTTCTTCTTCTAGTACCGGAAAGACCGAATTTTACCCAAGTTGACGATTGGTAAAGATGGCCAACCATTTGGCTACACATTTAATGAATCTTACTACTGGCCTGCATTGGTCGGATAACTGTAAATCAGTGTTAAAATTGTAATACACGTATCTATATCGTAATAAGATATCGTGCGCACAACTTTTCACAATTTTTCCTTCATTAAGTACACTTATGTTACGCTATCGCGTTAACTAGGGTTAATATCTGGTGATATCGAACCGATGATCGACAATATAAATATAACTATCGATAGCGATAATAATTTAGGAGCGAAATTCCAAGTTAGATAAACATACGCGCTAAACCGATCAGTACATTGTTAATTATTGTACGCGTATTCCTACAACGCGCTGTAAGATTCCTTTCCCCTCGTGTATTTTCTTAGGTTTTTTCCACGATTCTCTATTTACCGTTACCCCGCGACTTTCATGCGCTTTCTCGGGTTTATCCCATTTCTCCCATTTCTCCCTTGCGCGCGCACCCCTACGTCCTTGCCGGAAAGAAAAGACGTTACTACCCCCACGCGTCCAAGGACGATCCAAGGCCCAGCAAGGCTCAACCCCGTTGGCCGCTACCTGAAGAGAAAGGGAAACCAAGGAACTCAGGAAGGAGAACCAGAGCCATAATGGAAAGAAGAAGAAGCCACATTCACGAGTAGAACTTGGTTATTTCTTGAACCAACAGTATCGCTTACGCTAAACTCTAGAATAAATGGTCGTTCTTATTAAACTCTAAATTTGTGTTTGATTCTTCCGCGCTCCTCCACAAGCAGAGCGGTTCAGCGCTCCACGGGCAATCGAACCTACACAAAGTTCCTACATCCCACCAATCGCGACGCAACAGTTGAAATTGATTTTTCCCCTATGTGGCTCTAGTGCCTTTCATTTTACCCACGACAGGTTTCCCTCGAGGAAAAGGCAGCTGGTACGGAGTTTGTGTCATCCGCAATCGCAGTCACAATCACAATACTGTCAGAGTGTCAGAGTGTCAGAGGCAACATTAAGTGGTGAATGGTGGGTAATTGTACAGTTGAGGAGTTACGGTGCTACCTTTCGTAAGGCTTTGCAAAATTATTGCCGTTATGGGGCTATTAATCGTTCGAAAGTATTCCATATATCGGAGGAATCGAGTAAGTAAGTTGTTCAATCGATACACGGATACACGCATTGTCGCTTGGATGAAGTTGAACAACGTTACCGCTGTTTATATTTCAGCTGCAGCAATAAGAATAAACTGCTGTTTAATCGTTTAGTCTGTTTCGGCCATCGATTAGCTTTCCGTAGGCATGCGACGATTAATTTCCCCTCCTTTGCTTGCATTTTCACGAATCCCATCGTACGCGAGGCGTTTGTTTCAAGGTGAAGCGAAGCGAAGAGAAGAGAACGCGCAACGCTAATGGTGGGCCACGTTAATCGTAAAGATATTTGTTAGATCGACTCGAGCCAAATTGACACGGTGCAAGCCCTCACAAGCATTGAAAGTTAATCGATGATATTCTGTGGGAAAGGTGAAATGCTGCTTCCACCATCCGTTATGTTTTTAAGAATTATTGTTTTTTTTTGAAATTACCACGAACAGTTGGGTTCGAACTCTTTGTCAAGCGCACAACACAGTATCGCGAAAGGGATATTTTACCTTTCGTTTATTTGCCGATCGATTGCATAAAAGCAGCAGACTATAGCACAGGCGACCGGGGTTCATATAATTTAAAAATTACATGCGTATATATATGGATATGTTTAATATGTAGAATATGTATGTACATATGCGCGCGTGTCACTATCGTCATGTTGTTCGTGTTATAGGCTAGTAGAAGAACGTGCAAGTCGGTTTCCTAGGAAATTCCGAAAGCTTGATAGGAGCAATTTTTCAGCGACGAACATTGAACGATATCAGTCAAGTCCGATGCTTCGCGAAGCGATCTAACAGAGAAGGGATACAGAAGTAGATTGCGCTTCCCACCGTGGACCGTGTCCGCAATTTCAAGTCTGGAGAAAAAACATAAAAGAACAAAAACAGAGGTAGAGGTTTATCGAAATTCGATATGTAAAATGGGCTCCACCAGACAGGAGGATAGATTACTCGGCGGCGGAATATCTCTGCCGCAGTGGATGAAGGGAAGAGGTGATAATAGGTAAAAATTTCGAGATTTTTCAAATAATGAAATTTGTTGAAAAATTGACGAATGGAATGAAAGCTGATTGATCCCGATTGAAATCGAGAGGACTCGAAAACGTATCACGCGGGGGAATTTGTCTCATTCCCGATCGGATATTTTGTACACAGGGTGGGGTGGGGGTGTGATTTCTACGACACGTAGATATGAATTTTCTCAACGGAATGTCCGCGAGCGAAATTTGGCCAAAGCAATATTCATGTACAGGGGTATATGTACGCATATATGCAGGTAGCAGTAGAGTGTACAGGCAGGTATTGTGCCCGCTATTCTTAGATCCGCGACACTGTCCGAAAGAGTGCCGTGCGACCTCGCGGTACTGTTAGTATAGTATGCGACGTACAGCATGCTCGCTGTATTCTTTCGTTAGAAACTGCGATTGAAGTAACGCACGGCTCAACGTACTATCTACCTTTCCGTGCATAGTGCAATGTTGCATTAAATAATCGTCGAATGGCAATTGAATTCTCCTCGGCGCATCTCGTTGACGGCCGCGTATCGCAGAGAGGTAGAATGTATAGATATGTATAATACGATTTGGATAGTATCGTAAAGTAGGTATTGGCTCCTTTATTGGGAATCAGTCCACGCATCCCCCGTATACTTTATCTACTGAAACATCTATTTATCTGATTGTCCGATAACTCTTACTTTGTTTTTCTCTCGGTTTTATACAGATTCGATTTCGACGAAAGCACCTTCAGTCCGCCGTCTCACGACGACAGTTTTTTTTATATACGATATCCAAAGGCACAGAACCGTTTGTCGGTTTCGCAGGAATTTCGGCCGATCGACGAGGTATTTGGGGAGCAGAGCATCGCTTCGTCGACGAATAGCGGAACACCATCGTATGGAACGCAAGGGACGCTGGATGCACTAGACGCACGGGAACAACGGATTATCGATGAACAAAAGAAAAATCAGCCGATCGATTTTAGCAAACATCCCTTAGCCTGTCAACCGTTTGTGCCAATTTCATCGGCGAACAAAGGTATTAGATTTAACTGGTGCGCGCTCCCTCATCTGCACCGATGCACGCGATTCGCGATGCACCATTCTACAAGTTTCTCCCATACTTGTTACTCTGTTACCCGGTTGCTCGTTACACACGTTCAACTGCAACGCAAGTACATACTCGCTACCGCTTGAACAGGTAGAAAATCGATTTCAGAGAAGGAGGGCAAGCCGCGACCGAGGACACCGTTAATCGAAAGCACCAGGGTTTCAAAGTCGCAGGGAGTGGACGATGGATTTCACGGCGAACCAGCACTTTGCGGAAAGTCGATCGTTCTCGTAGCCAGTCAGATGATGTCTAACAAGTTCCACGAGACCTTTTCGGCCGAGCAGGCCAGCGGACAACCGAAGAAAGGGAGCAAATCATTGCCTGCCAGTCCACTCGCCTCGCCCGCAGGAACCCCGAACAGTTCACCGAAAGCTCGACGCCGCATCCCGTCGTCGAATCGTTACTTTACCGGCCCGTTCCTTCTCGATCGAGAGAAATATCAAGGCGGTTGGATTCTGGCAAGCATATTTGGTCCGTCTAGGGAGGTTGCCAGCACGAAAATCGACGAGGAGGACGAACCAGATACGGACATTTCGGCACTTCCACTTCGAACGTTGAATCGAAAGAAATCCATATCGTCGCAAAATCTCACCTACGTCGGAAGCGACGAAAAGTCAAGCGAAAAGGCTACCGTCTATCCGAATGTATATCAAGCAAAGCCATCCGAGTTAAGGGAAATGAATTGCTGGTCCCCCACGTCGATGTAAAACGATTCAAATTTTACTTGCCGTCGCGCCAGTGTACGCGTTGTTGCCGTACTTGTTGTTGTTGTTGTTATTGTTGTTGTTGTTGTTATTATTATTATCATCATCATCATCTTTATCCTTGTCCTTATCTTTATTTTCAATTTCATGATGATTACGATTATATTATTCGCACCTTCGGTCACAAGTTCATTTAAAAAAATAATCAGTTTAACAGTTAATCATCATCTCGAAAAGTATTACCGCTTGCCTGTATCTTGTTCAGGTTGAACAAACGAATAAATGGAACGATTAAAAGGAAATGAGAAATATGTAACTTAGCCACCGTTAATGTTTGGCAAAAATGTATTTGTAGTTTCCTTGGCGTCCTTTGCATCCTCCACGCCCTTGCCGGACTTGTCGGGTTCGTAGTTCCGATCGTTGGTGAACGCGTGCCTGTGCCAATGATTGCACTTGTAGCTGCGAAAACGGAACATTCATTGTTAAACGAAAGGTTGGAATTGTTAGCGCGCGTATGGGAGCAAAGGGATAAAAAAAATGCAACGACGAGCACAAGAGCACAATCGGGGGAGCAGAGTCTTGCGACCGAGCATAGTTAAGGGTCGTAGAATGGTCTGCACTTTTTTGCTATCCACTATGGAGAAAGCAGGTACATAAATGGCAACGATACGCGAAAATGCTGCACTTTGGTACGCAGTAATAATACAACCAGCCAGCGATACGCTTTTTCCACACTGACAATGAGCAAAGAAATTTTGCGGCATTGAAATCTCCTCTATTTCTATCGGTCCAAGTAGGCCTTACGCGGTCCTCGAGTTGGCGCGTGAATGCGTCTACTTTGCATCGCCATTGACAGGATGAAAGGGATAGGCGCACAGCGTCGCATCGTTTAGCACACGCCCCTTGGATATCCTGGCTCGCGAACCAGATATGCGAACAATTTTATCTGGCTTGGTAGCGCGAATCGCAAAGATTAGGAATAGAGTCATAGATAATACGGTACAGAATACATCTAGCGATCGATTGCACAACGGCTGCAGCGAAATCCTATAGCGTATGCCTGGATAGCGAGAGGCATCGGTTGCAGTTTGGGATACATGTAGATGTGTAATCTGTGCACCTTTGCAGATTTGCAGGTCGATGTTGCAAAACAGGTTCACCGACACATGGTTCAAAGCGGAGCGCTTTTCTTCGCTCGCTTCACCGTTCTTCCCCCTTTTCCGCTGACCATTCCGCCCTTTACTCTTCCGCGACTGTTTCCCATTTTCTGGACGCCTTTCGATTTCGAGGAAAGCGGTCTGATCGCGAAGAAACGAGGGCAGGCGCGTGCGGTCTCACGGGTTTACCTATGCGCACACATACATATGTACATGTATCGAATGTGCTCCAGGTTAGCATGTGCAGCAATAACGTGACGCAATATCGGCTCGCTGTGAACCTATATCCTACATTTTATACGATACACTTGCCTTTGGTCGATTGTCATCCGATAGCAAGTTTTCGGTGGAAGAAAAAAATGCGTTTCAAGTTATTCGCCTAGGCCCTAGGCTATTCGCCTGCGACAGTTTGCGTATAAATAGGCTTGCCGATTTACCAGGCACATCCAATTCGTTTGTCGCATTCGAACGGTGAAGAAAGCAGCTACAACTCGACTCCATCATGTTTAGAGTAAGTAGCCTCTGCGGTTTGTTGTTCTCGCATTACTCGAGCACTAGAGAAAATTCAGCCGAAGAATAAAGAGTGGAAGTTTCGTGTTCTGTACGACGAGACGAGGGAAGCGAGGGAGGGAAAAGTGCATCAAGGTCGACGGATACGGAAAAGGGGTTGGAACGATGATATTATAATTGTAACGAAGGAAATTTTCTTTCAGTTTTTGGTGATTTGCGGTTGCTTGCTGGCGGTTGGACAAGCCGGCGTGATCGGTGGCGGTTTGCTCGCAGCAACCGCGCCCGGGGCGGTCGCGGTGCATCCAGCGGCAGCGGCCCTATCTTTGCCTGGAGCAGCCACGCTCGCAGTACCGACTATCGCAACGTCCAGCTCCAACGTGATACGGGGTATCGGTAACTTAGCTGCCATATCGGCCTACTCGAAGAGCGTTGATACGCCGTTCAGTAGCGTGAGGAAAGCGGACGTGCGCGTTAACAATCCTGGAGTGTTGACGGTGACCGCTGTTCCCGCCCCAGTAGTCGCGGTCGGAAATACCGCCGTTTCAGGTACCTGATACCAGGGTGCCAGTTCACTCGGACATCTAATCCTTTATACTCTACACTCTACGCTCGATCTGTTATCGACGTGTTGTCGCCGTGCTATCCATGGCGGAGGAAAATCGCTTCCTTTGCGCGCTACTATACAAGTTACCGACGTTAGTCCGCTTTTCTACTCATCCTCCGTTCTTCCATTTGAATTCGATGCCATCACCATCGATTACCATCGAGATCCCTCGCTCGTTTACGTCCAAGCCAATGAACGGAAGCTGAACGCGGAGCAGATCTCTTTCCCGTGTTTCTCCGTTTGTCATTATTCCCATCTGTTATCGTTAGGATATCCGTTTAACGCGATCGACTACCGTTTCAGGTCCAGTGGCAGCTGCTGTCGCCGCGCCTACGCTTCTCACACCCGGCCTGACCACCGCGATCGCAGCACCCGGGGCGGCGTACACCACCGGTCTAGCGGCCGCTCCTCTGGGACTCAATGGCTTGGCCCTCAATGGATTGGGAGTAAATGGCTTAGGACTCAATGGCTTAGGAATCAATGGCTTAGGACTCAATGGCTTGGCCCTGAACGGCTTGGGGGCAGTGAAGGTTCTTTAAGATCCGTCCAACCACCAACCACTGTAGAGCGACGGAAGATTGATTTTTCGTCGCTGCCCGACTATGATGCGTTCGAACCGATCCGCATCGATGCCGAATCGTTGCAGCAACCCAAACGATACGATCCGTTTTGTCACAGAATGTACCTAATAATTATCAAACATACGTAAATATACGTACAAGCGTTACTCTCTACATCTACATGTATCCACACTCAATCCTATCGCCGTGTTCCTCTTACAATTAATATCTACGTTTCGTCCCTTATGGAGCTCGTGGCGATGCGGGGAATGGGACATCTACGGAACATGGGAAAGAACAACTCCTTCGTATTTCTTCAATCTACACTGTATTTAATAAATAGCTGCAGCATTGCGAAACGGTAGCGGGTTTTCGGATCGAGCCAGCAATTCGTCCATGGAGCATGGAGAAACGAAATACGGCAGGGCTGTTACCAGGAATAAGAGACGCCGATGGGGCTGCTGTAAGCCATGTGCGAAACAGCCACCGCTGGTGAGTACGCGACCCCGAGGAGCGGGCCCGGATGAGCAGCGGCGAATGGTGCAGCCAACGGTGCAGCGTACGTCAGTGGGGCAGCCTGAGCGTAAATTGCCGGGTTTGTTACGCGAATATCCGACTTGCTGCTGCTCGAAAATGGTGTCGATATTGTTTTCGACTGAGTGGCGATCTGCGCCAGATTTCCACTGCTCCGAAGTATATTGTCCGAGGTCGAAGTTAAAGCCGCTGTAGTCAAAGTGTATTGTCCAGTGGCGGCTGCTGGGCCCAAGTAACCGGCGTTGCATACCGCCAGGGCGCAAGCGAGTATTACGATCTGGAAAAGAAAGGGTTACACAAGCGTACGAACGTGACCAAACCACTCTCTACTCTGTATCGCTTACCTTGGAGAACATCCTGATTCGGTCAGAGGGTCGATCGAATCGTTGTGCGAATCCAACTGCGTGTGGAACGCTTTGGGCCCGAAATCTTATATAGTCCGAACCGAACCGCTATGCGACCAAGATGGGACCGCGATGGGAGTCGCGACTCAACCGGATTCAGGTAGGGTACAAGGGCGTGTTTCGGCCAAGCACGGAACAGACTTTCGCTATTCTCCGCCACGCCCGCTCCTACTTTTCTTCTTTTATCTTATTTTTCTCTCCTTTAACAATGTCGCTCGCTTATCCCCTGCGACCTTGGGCTAAAAATCCAAAACCGGAGACCGGTTACGGCTTACCACTCTGGAGACCAAATTACCGCAACATTTATTGCGTTACACCATTTCTTCCATTTCGTCCAGCTAAATCATTTCGTGGCGAATATGCATTTCCATCTTGCTATTTACATACATACATGCATGTGCTCGTATACCCCCATAATTTATAACTTTATTGTCTGCGCAAGAAAATCCCACAAGTCTGTAGAACAATACCGACCTGATCACGGATCACTCATAACTCATAACTAATCGCTAACTTACCTCTTTCAGCGCATTCTACATCGGCCGAGATCAATCTTTCCCGCCTTCTTTCGTCCTTCTGCCGCATCGTCTTTACCAACTAATGCATGCATATGTTCGTCTACATATAACTATAGAGTCTAGGGCGCTTTTCAAACGGCACACTTTCAAATTCTACCAAATTCTAATTCTTTTTTTTTCTACGGTGAAAATATTGCAGGCAAACAACAATTTCATTTTACGAGTGCAATATCCAATTTACATATTCCGAACGGAGGAATAGACGGAAGCAACTAAAAGTGACGACGAAACATGCATCGTTCTCTTGAAAATTCAGCTGAGCCTGCAAGTGAATCGGAATTGCGCCAATTTCTTCAGCATTCGAACGTAGAAGAGGTAGCTATTCGCGTCCGAATTTAATCGTCATACTGTGGAACAGATACTTGACATGTGCGTTGCTTCAATTCTAACAAAACATTTCATCAGCTCGTACAAGTAGTACGCAACAGTATTTGCAAGCCGGACGCTGCGAAAATATTAGATGATCTTTTGCAAGCGTTTCCCGATACCGATGCCTGTCAACTGAAACGACGTAAGCTCACTGAATCTAGCCTCAACATTTTGGCAAAGGCCAACATATCTGTAGGACAGGCGAACGCGATTCTCAATAGGATAATATCTCATCTTCCGAGATATTCCAAGCAGCATCTGGTAAAACTTGTCGAGTTTTCTTTCCAAACTATTTGCCTGGACGATAATGAGCTGCATAGGTAAGCGTACCCTACGCTTTTCCCCTCTTCTGCCTTCTACACGTTCGTACTCTTACCAGAGTTCTCTTTGCCTTCAGTTGGAAAGACTTGCTACCTGTGTTGCTTGAAACCCTGGAGAATGAAAAACATGTAGCTCACATGGATACAGAGATTTCTGGGACCGAGTATAAATCGCTAATTATTAAATCTATATGCGATTATCGTTGGAGCATCCATCTATTACCGTCTTTGGCTAAAATGTTTGGGTAAAAATCTTCCTTTCCTACGTTTAAACCGTTAAATCTTGCATAAGAAAAAGTACACCTTGCAGAGATTAAAACTGCTTTTCATTTTCTATATACCAAGGGATATGTCTTTAAACAAAGCGGATCGAAACAATGTTTTAAGGACGCTATGCGTGGCTCTACCGAACCTACGTCTCGATCACCTACCTTCGTTTGTGTATCACGCGTCCAAGTTGTGCAAAGACAGAGATAACCAAAAGCTCCTCGACGCTTTGTCTAAATATTTCAACGCTTGTTATTCGAAAATTCTTTCTGCCGACGATAAGGACAGCTTGGAAAGCATTGGTACGAGAGCAAAGATGCTTAATCCTACCTTCTGTCCGATCCAATTATAACCGTTCCTCTTCTCTAGGCACATCCGTTTATGTTTACAGATGTACTTAACGTAACAGAGGTGCAAGATATCGAGAGCACCGTATTGTATCACGTATATCAAGCTGCTCAGCTGAATCACCAAAGCATGAAAGACTTCATTCGTTTCCTCAAACAAGTGTCTTCGGCTCCAGAGTATACCTTGCAACCGTTTATGCTAGCTGTATTAATGTCCGTGTCTAATATATACCAAGATCAGGTAACGGATCCTTTAGAACGCAGTGCAGTATCTGTTACTATTACCATTACCATTACCATTACCATTACCATTACCATTACCATTACTATTACTATTACTATCGCCGTCCAATTATGTCAGGTCTTCGAGGTATTAAGGATGGCTATCGTGAATAGTAGCTTGGAGAAAGAAAACCGGCAAAATAGTGGATGGTTGAGACAGCTTTTACCTTCGTCTGGTAATATACCTGAGATTATGCACCGAGTCATTCATAGCAGGTCGTCTCTATTTAGTCGATATCCCTTTCTCCACCTGTATTCCTTGCGTTACTATGCAATTGCATTTCAGCAATAAAGATCGTCACTTGGTATTGAGGGGACTCACGAGTTTGGCATTTATGTTAATGTGTGCTGACCACAAATTGAAGAATAATGCAACAGCCATGTGGCGCATCGGTTCAGAAGTAGTGCAGGAAATAATTAAGAAATGTCACGAAACAGTTCCTATCGTGTTGCAAGAGTTAATTAATAAAATAATAGCGGGCAACGCATCAACCACTCACTATATAAGTAAGGCGACAAAATTATTATCGTATACCTGCCTTTCTCCGCACTTTAGTAAACGTACGTAATTTCTTTGATAGACTGTTTGAGATACACGTGCCGTGAATTATCGGTGATCGTCTTGGATCATCAAGCATGGATAATGACTCTTCTCGAGCGACTGCTATTTTTGCCTAGCGCAGTTGCTAATCGAGTGTTGCACGCTATTCTTCCATTGATGCGCGTTTCACCGAATATCCGTGAAAATCTTCTCCTGACATTGCGGAAAGCTCTCTACAGGAAAGGTATAGCGAAGCGCCAATTGGCGGTCACTGGTTTTCTTCAGATGCTAAAGTACTCGAAACTCCATTCTCTGAGCAACCTTCGACTTAGTCAACGTTGCAATTCCTCCGGGCATACGATCACCTCTGCTTCCCTATCAACGTTAACTCAGGTACAATATGCAGCACACAGATGCAACAGTAATGGAAAGGGCCACCTGTTATGCAGATAATAATATGTACGATAATCTTCATCACGTAACTCAACAAATAGGTCACACTGGAGTGCAATTCACAGCGAGATAAGACTTTTACAGAATCCGATAAATCGTTGTGCTTCGAAATACTGGACATACTGAGAAAGAGTTTTACTTATGAATTTCATGTCAGATTATGCATGTACGAAGGTGAGGACAAGCTTTCATTTTTACCTCCCTTGCAATCCCATGCAATCTTATGCAATCTTATGCAATCTTATTCAAATAACGTTCTACCAACGCGTCTAGGCTTGTACGATACGGTGAAGAAAAATTCGGGAATCACGGAACCGATCCTAGAGATGCTCCTTTCACACTTCGATCTGTACTTCAACGCAGACGTTACCACCTTGCCACCAGTGAAATTTCAATTATGTACAGATACTCGTGGAGTAGATGTTACTATCAAAGAGCCCCTAGGCCAGTTAATATTTCTTTTACAAAAAATCTGTGTAGACGCGGATGGAAAAAATTCAATTACTCTGGACAAGTTACGCAATACTTTGGAGTCGCTGAGTAGAAGAATGATAATAACGGATCTGGAACATTTGAACCTGGTAGTTGAGAAATTTACTAAATCAGAAAATCAGAAGCGCTCTGCATTATGACTCGGAGATATGCGCGATTTTTTAGGAGCACGGAATTGACTTTACCCACGAAGATTTCACAAAGTCACAAATGAAGCTGAAAAATCTTCATATAGCTATTACGATTTATGAGGCTTTAATAGCATTTCAAATTGGAGTGTGGTCGAAGGGACACGAAGAATCGGTCGATAAAATCGACCATTTGTTCAGAGCGTATACACGTCTGGTGGATTTCATTAAAATGGTGCAATATCAAATCAATATCATTTCTTCATTTCGCACATATCTTGAGAGCCACGATTATTACATTATGCACTTTTGCTCAGCAATCTGGAAAAGTGAAAAAGTCCACCGATACCGGGAAAGCTAGCAAGAAGGATAGGGATGTGAACAACACGACTCGAAACGCCGCCAGGTCGAATAATAACATAAAGCTGCCAGATACCATCATGGATTTCGATGCGATTCGCCAAAGCTTACTGCTTTTATACTCGTGAGTATAATAGTTTTAGGAAAAATCGCAACTCTAGTAAACCGTCCTAGCAAGTGTTACTCTTGTTTTCAAGCAGACGGTCCCCATCGGCGAGAAATGGGTCTGCTCTTCGGGAAAATCCCAACTTTTCCCGCTATATATTACAAACCTGTCGACAACTTTTGCAGAGAACAAAATCATTTACCGATGATATTTCGCAAGTGAAAAACAAACAGCACCTAAACGCTTATATTGAGATTGCCGGGTGAGTCCAACAGTAGTGTATTTCATTTATCCGCCCATTACTTGTCTATAGTTTTGGCCAATAACAGATTTCCATCATTCAGATTGCTCTATCGTTATTTCTTATTACATTTGGACGAAGCACTTGCAAACGATAAGCAAGCGACTATACTGGCTCTGCAATCGTTCAAAGAGATTTCTTCTTGTATATGCACATTAATCCCATCCGAGTTGCCGAGATTACTTCATTCAATTCGTACGTATTAGCATCACGATTTTTCTTCACCTTCGTATCCCAATGCGGTCGATTGTTTCATGTGGCAGTGCGGGCAAAGAGATATTCTACATCGGTAGATACCAACTGTCAGTTGGAAGAAATTATATTTTCAATCAAGCCATATTTAAGGGCATCGCTCGTTGACGATGTCGACGGTAACGAAAAGGAAAGTACGCTGCCGTTCCTATTGTTACAAATCGTTGAGCAATTGGCAGGGCAAATTAAGTTGGAAAATTATAATCACGATAAGGTTGGTATACATCATATACATCAGTTGGAAATTTCATTTACCTCCTGGGTTACCACCTTATGAGTCGTTTGATTTCATATAAAAGATGCTCGAGTGTGTCAGAGAAATGATACGAATGGAGGATGTACAGAGCCCTGTCGTTCCGGCAATGGTGCAGTTTTTCTTAAACATGGAGGAGCGTATGCAAAAATATGGAGAAACGTTGAACGAAATATGCCTCGAGTTGTGCGGGAAAGCTGGAAGTATCGACGGTGTATGCGATGATATTTTTCTTGAGCAATTGGCACATCTGAAATATTTCTTGCCGTTCAATTTCCTATCCTTATCTGAATTGAATTCCAGGGTGAGTTAGTAACGGCGGGCCGGTATAAAATCATACGCGAAGATACCATTTTACAACTCTATAGCGTGTCGAACGGTCAGATAAAAGAAAAGCTGAACAATGCTTCCTGGTTGTTGATGCGATTAAAGGCGGAACACACCATAGCTCGGTCATCTGGCACCATCGACCAAGCCTGTAAGTATTCATAGAAATGTATTATACAAATACGAAATCCCATCGGGAGCATGCGTTGGTGTCGTTCTAATAAAATAGTTGCCCGATCTCGGGAAAACAGGGAACGGCAACCTGAGAGAAAAAGAGCGAAATCTGTGTAAACAGTTATCTCAAGTAGCTCAAGTGCTCCTTACGTTGGCCAATACGACAGTGAAACCGGGCCCATGCACCGATCTTACGTTCAAGAATCTACAATTCCTCTACCATCTACTTGCCAATCTTACAAAATACTTTTACGTGAAATCTAACGATCAGACTGCAGCGTTTCAAGCGGTCAAGTATGTGCTCGTGCACACAATTTATATTACTTAATTGCGCTCTATGTCCATTGTTATCGATAATACTGAACTCTCGTTGCAGATTCATTCAAGTTGTACAATTGGCCGGCAATCCATTAAAGACTGCCTTCTATAATTTAGTAACCTACGTGGAGGTACGTTCGAGGAGAATTTTCCACTTTCTACAAATAATAAGGCTTGCTCATGCCCATAATATTAGCGTGTCAATTAACATTTCGTTTGCCCATCGATCGCAATCACTTTCCACAGGAGAATCAAAATAGATTGCACTCGAAATCGGACTCGTACGCGCAAAGGAACAAGATTTTAAAGGAAACCAAAGCAATACCTCGGGTGGTATACGAGATAGAGCAATTTAATAAGGAAGTATTGCTCCTTGGTAAAAGGACTGGAGTGAGTACATATAAACTATTAAGCACTTGCTCTTTCTCGATTCTCTTTGCGTCTACGATATTTAATACTTGCTGGTACGCGAATAGGTACCGTTAGAGAATTACATGAAACATAGCGTAACGAGAGACTTTAGAATCAAGAATCCGGAATTGGTAGAAGGACTTGAAAAAATGGACGCGAGCATGGTAATATCTGTAGCATCGAATCATAAGTTCGACCTTATTGCTAGGGGAATCGAGTTTCGAAATAATATTAACATTTCTAGCTCGTTTCCACGAACGTGGAAGCCAACGAGAATGGACATGAAAATGAGGACGAAGATGAAGACGATGACGAAAAGGAAAGTCGCAACGCGAACGTAGATGAGACGGGGAGCAATAGTGATGATTCAACACCATCAAGGAAGCGATCCCGCACAGATGATTGAAGTACTCCTAGCTAACAATCTTTTGCTACAACTTGGCAAAACTTTTACTTTT
The DNA here is from genome assembly GCA_963583965.1 of Nomada ferruginata. Lineage (NCBI taxonomy): Eukaryota > Metazoa > Arthropoda > Insecta > Hymenoptera > Apidae > Nomada > Nomada ferruginata. Next base: position 14,052,200 of record OY757225.1, read on the forward strand.
ATATATTCATATGAAATTATTTAATAATAAATTGATATGTACTCGTCCTGACAATTTCACACGAGCATATCATTGAATGTAGCCAATGTTGGAAAATTGGGCAAAGTAAGAAATTCGGTATGAATTTTCTACGAATTTCATCTTGTAATTCATTTTTTCCAATCTTTTTACAAATCTATGAATAATCCGCCCCCTTTTCTTGATAAAACTGTCAAGTTGGCAGAAAAATCCGGAACGGTGGACGAATTGAATGAAATTTCCCGGATCTTTCATATTTATAACATTACGCTACAAAATCCAATGGCCTGTTGAATCCTCCCTTTCTGTTCATGTACTGTCTGTATTTTCGTTTCAGTATGACATGCACCGCTCCTACGTCGTTTCCATCGACCTTCTTCCCTTTAGTAGTATCGAAACCACAAAAGCCCATCATCCGCATCATTTCTTGTTCCTCCGGTGTTTTCCCTTGGAGATCAGCCTCTGCAACATACTCATTTGAAAAACTGATCCATCGGCTTTGAATTGTCCTTGTTTAAAATTTAATTTACCAGTGATTACTGGTCGCTCTGCTGTTGTGGCTTTTATTTTCGGTTTAGGCCTGTCTCTTTCCCTTGACCTGGATCTGCTGTAAGAGCGTCTATGTCTTTCCCGCTCACGGTCACGATCCCTTTCTCTGTCCCTCGATTTTACTCGATCTCGTTCAACAGACCTGCAATCATTTTCAACGTGTCAAGCCAGAGATGAGAAAAGGGGAGAGAATGAAAATAGACGTAAAAACCTTCTTCTTCTTTCCCGGGATCGTCTCCTTCTTCGATCCCTGTCACGTTCACGATCCCGATCTCGGGATCGATCTCTCCTTCTACTAGGAGAAGGAGTACGACTCCGTCCCATTCGACAAGCTACTTATGCCTTCGCAGTTAATGAAACAGCAACGTGTTCATACGTGTACCTTTCGTGCCCGACTATACAGGTAATAATGTACCAAGGTTATGTTTACATACATTGGTTAGCGTCTTTGAGAAATGATATTGAAACTTATATTTTACAACATGTTCAACTAAGTACTAGGAAAATTCACAGAATGGGACTAGATCATAATATCCAGCAAAGTAGAGAAGTTGGAGCAGTTGTGTAAGTAAGAGGCAAGGAAAATTTGTCGCAACACGCACCTGACATTACAAACTGATTGCGCTTTGCAACACACGATTATCATCTGTTCAGTTACCTACGACCACGGACGAGGTATACAATAGACCTTTCACCCGATGTATTTTCTACTCCACTATTAATTGGCGGGAATGCGCAGTAGCATTATATTAAGAGGGATGAGGTCCGAATGGTAGACGCTTCCCTTTTAAATTCATTCGATAGAGCTTCTCCTATTGCATAAGGATGTGCCTTCCTTTTACATTATAATATAAATATTCTTTTTTTAAACTGAACTGTGTATTATACATGATCAAACTTCCACATAATCTAGTTTTTCAATAATTAATACTAAAGTGAAATATATTGAAAGCATAGGAATTGTAATTTAAATAAAGTTAAAGAAAAACAAATATTAGTTTGACGGAAATAGTTTACTTATTCTATAGTGCAACAAACATTACAAACATTTGATTACACAGATGCGTTTGTTATTACTAATAAATATATTTGCATCCTACTATTCGACTAATACCCATACTGTAACACTTGCAATAAAAAATATTCAGTTCGATATGATATTCAAAAACACCCGCCGTAAGGAAAGAACATGACCCCCATCGCCCAATCAGCTACCAGCCAATCAGCGCAATCTATTTCAAAGCTCTCCTTCTTTCGACCAAGGGATCTCGTAGTGATTAGACGTGTTCAGAGTGCCCGTCGAATTACGGTATGTCACATAGTCTAATATATTCTTGAAGACAGGGAATGATATACATTGTTTTCGTTTCCCTGTCTTTCAAGTTTTCTGTGTTTTCTGGCTTAATATTAATGAATATTTTGCAAGAAATTGAGTAAATATTGCGCAGTGAACGGAATCACACCGCGCGGCGTGCATTTTCTAATCGACTCCAGTATGCATATACGTATTATCTTTGACGTATGCGTATTTCACTTCTGAATTCCATTATCTTGCAATATATTCTGCAGTTTTTAGCAATATTACCATGATATTGGTGATTCTTAATACATTTATCTCTGATTTCAGTTCGATTCTGTTCCGTGGCGTCTCTTTCGCTAGCTTTGAATCAGAAATGGCGCGAACGCGACACTTTCAAACGGGAATGCGCAGGAGCAGAGTGACGCGGCGCCATATTGTTAAATCAACTTCTCGCCTACAGGTAAGCGTTCCTCAAATTTCTTGTGGAAATAAGTAGAATTTTAGTAATATGTCTCTATAAAATTATAATTCGTACCACGCATAAAACTTGTATGATATAGAGTCGCGTTGTAGATAAGTAGTAACATAATAGAAGCCATTATTTGCGGCTATATCTTGTTTCTGCTTGTGGTCGGGAAGCTTGTTTTTCGTGGAAAATATCAACAATATATCGCGAAACAAAAAAAGCCACTTATCAAGTAACGCGTGCGTTGAAATATTTCTAGGAAACACAAGCGATCGTAAAGAAAAATGGTGTTTGGTTTTAGTCGGATGTCGAACATAGCCGAACAGCAAAGGGCGATGGCGAAGGTCGTCATTCTACTACTTGACGCCGTGCTGAGAAAACGTATGGTAGACATCTCAGTGAGGTAAGTATCGAGGTGTGTATAATTTGTGACTGGTACTAAGATGAAACAGCAACAGTTAAAATATTTACAAAAACAAATAGATATCTATATTTGATAAGAAACACTCGATAGGATGAACATGTTCTATTTCAGAAAATCAGATAATTTTGTGACCGCGCGCAATGCGGTCAGTAGAGTCAGTGGTTTCTCCGCAGTTTTCTAGTATTTCCAGAGCAAGTGGCTCTGCTTAAATATTCGTTTACAGTTTACCTACACGCGATTGTAGAGTCAGTGTTTTTCGCCTAGTAGTTATTAATTCGATTATCGGAGCACCGGTGCTCCTCTTCAATTATTTCAATCGCGAAAGTAGCATCTTAATTTGTTCGCCGATATAATTTGCGGTCGCGTACATAGTCTTTTATTTTGATTTTTCTCTTATATTCGCTATCGGAAGCAGAGTCAGTGCATCACCGAAGGGTATGTTTTATGCGACACCGATGAAGCGAGAAATGTAAGTATTTTTAAAACAAATCTCAGTTTTCTATGAAGGGTTAAATTCTGTAGATTTAGCAGTAGATTTTAATGTTTTTTGCTTTGCTGTTTAGTTACAGTTTGCATACTTCCTGACGATTGAGTCCAATCGAGCTGCCCCGGTGATGTTCCTGATGTCTTCCACGAGTACTTGCTCTCCTTTTGCAATCAACGAGTTGGTGAGTCGCATGTGTTTTGGTTCCTCCGGTCCCCAATCATGCCGTAGGACGATTGGTCCGAAGCGGCACCGGTGACTGGTTGTATTTTTTAGTAGTTTTGCGAGCATAGTGACTACGGGAATAATTTTTATACCCGTTAGTTGTGACGTTATTTTTATGTGTATTATTTCTTATACGAGGTTAGATCTGCCTTCTTGTACTCCGCGTTTTTTAATATAAAAAGATTAAGGACCATAGTAATATTTCTTACTCAAATAAATATTTGATCAAAGAAGCACTGATCCTGTAGGTTCCTCTATTTCGATAAAATTACATGATGACTGTAACAAATACATTGCACAAATGTACATATATTGAGGACGTTGCATATTAAATTTGTAATTGCATTTATAATCAGTTGAAATTTGTTTTCACTGTTCAGCAGTGCAGAAATCGGATGCCCCCCGGCTTCGTTACTGCAAGTGCTACATGATTATAACAATCATGTATTAAAGTAAATAAATATAACGATACGTTTATTGAAATCAACATTGAATATGCATAGCCAATGATAGCATTTAATATTAATTTTCATATGCTATAGTCGAGTCCATTTCGAATGAAATTTATTACACATTATGTACAAGAAGGCACTTTGTATACGGGTAGATTTTCAAATCGGAGTAACTATCTTGAACACGTTACTTCGATTAAGGAATCACCTGAGGCTTATTTAATATCTTGCCTATTTTCCAAGTAAATATTTAATTGCATTACTTATTCTAGTATAATCAGTTTCAATGACAGTCATTTCCCTTAATAAATAAATTATTTATCAGTCATTTTTGAGTCGTTATTGATATTTCATATACTACAAGGTCGAGTCATGTTTAAAGAGATTGAAAATAAAATATATTATTAGCTGTTGCAATTTTACGTGTACTAATCATCTTTTTAGATCAGGATTTTCAGGTTTAATCCCTTCCGTGTTGATTGCCAGGAACTCACTCACGTGCCCAGGTGCTACTTGGGTGAGTGAGAGGCAATGGGCACGATGATCATATGGTTTTTAAATTTCTAACAATGTTTGGCGGCTGACATTTGCTAGTGCACCGTGCACGACGTATTTTCCATACCGTGTGTGTGTGTGGGTTAGGCCGTGGAATTGCGTCGGCTCGGGAATTTCATAACAAATTATAATACTATGATTTCATAAATAGCAATATGTTTTACAATTGCATATACACATTGAATGCCGTAACGAATTATGAAAATATGGCAACGAATAGAGTACTATACGAACCAAGCGTACATAGCAGAAAGAAAATGTACAATATACATATTTGAGCAATCAATATTTCATACGAAAGTAATGCATAAGCATATACGTTTGCGCAAATTTACGCAATGGTCGCTAGCCTTTGTCAGCCGATTTCAGGAACTGGTACGTACCCTTAGAGTGTGAATGATTGTATGCCAAGCTCGGGTGTCGGAGGCGTCCCGGGACGTCTCTCTAGTGTAGGCTCTTGCGCCCGAGTGTTTGATTGAGAAACGTTGAATGATGTGTGTTTGTGTGAATGCTTTGCCATTTTTGAAATATAGGTCTAGGTAGGATAGGTAGTATACCTTCTGGTGTGCCTGATAGATATAAGTAGGTAGGGCCGGGCAGGTTGACACAGTCTCTGATCGGGTAGGCAATATTTCGCGTGTTCAACCTGTTTCAGGAAATCTGATTTGAAAAGTCGACGGCGAAACTGTGGCGCGAACGAGAATGCGTTCGCCTCTGGCTTTGCCTATCGATTTTTCGAATTTTTCGCGGTCGCGATCGCGATTTTGTCTCGAAACGAACGTGTCACATTATGCTCGAGGCTGCACGTGTAGGCGATGATCGATTACAATTTTAATCGCAATCTTTACGATTTTCTGTGATCACAAATTTTACGATTTTATTTGGTCGTGATTCGTCCACGTGTGTTCCGTTTAGCTGCGCGATTTAGCCTTTTATTCAGTTTTGTTTGTTTGCGAATAGAGTCTCGAGCCTAGACTAAGTTTCAGCGAGCATTGCGCCCGAAGAAAAGAAGAGGCTAAAAGCCGAAGAGGCCCGACAAACTGTCGCTCAAGAGGGCAACTATCAATGGCTCTGCATCCTTCGGATGGAGAGTCATTCTTTCTTACTATTTTCTCACTATGCTCGCTTTTGTATGCCGTAGTTGTAGTTTATTGTTTGGCCGGCAGTATTGCCTGGCCCACCGTCATCGCATTGGGCACATCGCGATGTTTATTAGCGTCGCGTACGATTGAATACGGTTTGCATTAGAGTTGCGGATAGACCCAGGTCGCGGCATTTTTCTTACAGGTGCGGTTAAATATATCGTGGTTTGGATTAGAGTTGCGAATTAATACAGATTGCGGCTTGAATTAGAGTTGATTTTGTATTAAATTGTACTTGCGATACGTACTTGCTTTTAGCGTTGCGACAATAATTTTCGCGTTCCTTTCCTACACAGGTTTTAATTAGCACTTACAGTGCTGCGATATCTTTCTATCGCGAATATTTTTCTTAGATTTTCATATAGTGTTGCGATGATAAATGGTCGCGATTTTTAAGTAGCGTTGCGACCACAATGAAATGCCCAACGTGGTCCCTGAGTCACGAAAGGCAGCTACTAAAGCTGCATAAGGTGATTGCTGCAATCGTAGTCTTGGATGCGACTACCATGACTCGTTCGTTATTAGTGTTGCGAGTTAAAAATGATGGGTGCAGTGAATTATTTTTTCCTATCTTTTTTAATATATCCGAAATACTATATTAGAGATAACGAAGCACCATACGCGATTGACTTTGCAAGTAATGCAGTTAATTAGGGTTGCGAAAGAAAGAGATAATCCACTTGCGGGTTTCAATCGGGTTTATAATAAGTGGACGATAATTAATAGTAGAATGCCCCTCTGGCTATTGAGTTTGTTTGTTCAATGTTCTAATTTATTCTTCTTCTTCGCCTCTCCCCTTTTTATTAACATTAAAACGAGTTGTTTCATCTTAGTATCCAAGTAAATGTTTGTATTTGTAATTGACAATTATTTTCAGCATATTTGCATTTTAGAAGAACATGCTCCCTTTGTACTAGTGTACTATTTTTTCACAATTACTATTCTCATAAAAAAGTCTGTTACAGAATTGTTAAGTTAAAGGAGATGTCAAAGGAATAGAATATTGCGTCAAGTACATTAAATAACATACATTGCAATATGTAAGTAATCAGAGGCTCAAAAGTGATGTTGTATGGATCAAATAAATCGAAGGAAATCATATGATACCTACGAAATATCACGAAATTCTTATGAACTTTGATCTGTTTCAGGTTACGCGATCACAATTTTAGCGAAAGAAGATTCATGATGAAATATCCCTTGCCCCCCCTCCCTGTCCTTTCAGATTTTCAAGTAGATATGATATTTCCAAATTGAATTAGCTTTTTAGTCAGGTAGGATGCTTTAAGTTAAGATTTAATTTACCTTAATTAAAGGTAGAATGTATTTGAATTACGTGCATGCTAATCTATATTATAATGCTTATTCTTTGGTGTTAGTCAGGTCTAACAGAATTTTCATTTTCAGCTTTCCCCATAATGAATAATTTTAATACCCCCTATTTACTTAAACTAACTATAAGTTAATGTGTATTCCTATCCTTATTTTTTATTTCAAAAGGTTTAACAGAATTTTCAGAAATAATCAGATTTTCAATTAGATAGGATACTTCTAAATTGAATTAGCTTTTTAGTCAGGTAGGATGTTTTAAGTTGATATTTAATTTACCTTAATTAAAGGTAGAATGTATTTGAATTACGTGCATGCTAATTTATATTATAATGCTTATTCTTTAGTTTAAGTCAGGTCTAACAGAATTGTTATTTTCAGCTTTCCCCATAATGAATAATTTTAATACCTCCTATTTACTTAAACTAACTATAAGTTAATGTGTATTCATATCCTTATTTTTTATTTCAAAAGGTTTAACAGAATTTTCAGAAATAATCAGATTTTCAATTAGATAGGATACTTCTAAATTGAATTAGCTTTTTAGTCAGGTAGGATGTTTTAAGTTGAGATTTAATTTACCTTAATTAAAGGTAGAATGTATTTGAATTACGTGCATGCTTATCTATATTATAATGCTTATTCTTTGGTTTTAGTCAGGTCTAACAGAATTGTTATTTTCAGCTTTCCCCATAATGAATAATTTTAATACCTCCTATTTACTTTAACTAACTATAACCTAATCTGTATTATAATCTTTATTTTTTACTTCAAAAGGTTTAACAGAATTTTCATTTTCAGCTTTCGTTACAATTATTTATTTTAATACATTTTACTTACTCAAACAATGTATAACCTAATTTATATTGTAATGTTGATTTTTTAGTTGATTTAGGTTTAACAGAATTTTTATATCCAGTTTGCATATCATCCGCGCTGCAAATATACATCAGAAGGAAGTAGCGTTTGATTTGTAAATAATAATTATTGTAAATTAATGGTGATAGGGGCGCGGCTGCGGCTGCGGCCGCGCGGGTCTCCATTCGCAGCAACCTCCACGTGGTGAGACCTGGGCAATCGATTGTATTCACCATACAGTTACCAATTTTAACACTAATACTTTTGTGATTTAATTGTTAATTATATGGTTAAAATTTCGAGCTAATTGGCTGCGATTTTTTGAATTTCTCCTGCTACTACCATTAAAATTAATTGCGAAAACTTGTTATCATGTGTTTCTTTAATTAAAAGATTTTTAATTAACATTAAATGTTTCATATCCTCTGTTGCCTTTCATTACGGCAAAGAACAAAACAATTCTTTAAGATTATTTAATTTTTGCATCGTTTTTTATAATCTGTGGGTAACGTTGCGAGTGACACGGAAATGGTAATGGGTCCCCGGGACCCAGAAATCGTGGCCGAAAAAATACATTGGATGACTTGTCTATTCCTATATCTCGTCAGTGACGAGATATAAGAGATCATTTCACTGACGAGATATAGGAATTCATATATCTCGTCTGTGACCGTGGCTCAATTTTCCTACCGAAACGTTGAACGAGAAATAGCTATCCTGTTTTCCCCCAAAGCATTCACATATATTCACACAATCGTATGAGTCCTGCCCCACTACTTCAGTAAATAATAGTTCTTCAAGTGATCACTGTTTATGAGCAGGGGACGCTCAAATCAGTGTCGGATTTCTGCGTCGGTATGGCCGTCACGTTGGGCCACGAAAGTCCATAAGATGTCCACTCTATTCCTATATCTCGTCTGTGATTCTACATCTGTGCTTCTCGCTTCTGCCACTAGCCATGCATAAATTATAAACGTCAGTTGTTACAAACAATCGAAGCCAATAAGTTTCCGTCCTGCAAATTCACTGTATATGTATAATAATCTTCGCGAAATATATTAAAAGTCCGATGCAAATGAGCGTATCTATGCGTACATGACAGCTGTACAAGATATATGCATAGAAAGAAAAAAAACAAACTATTATTTCGCGATGTCTACACGTAGGGATACAAAATTTTGATTGGAAGTTTTCTTGTACGCGGCATGAGAATTGTGCAAGCATGTATACGTAAAACGATTCGAGTAGAAAGGAGTATCGAGCTTATGCTTCGACTAATCGAGGGAAGCGAGTAGTTTCGTGAGTAATTTATGTTCTATATGTAAGTAGTTGAATAAAATTAGAACACAGGCATTTGCATCGTGAGGTTTTCGCTCAATTAACTGCAAACTAGTGCAGACACGAGTTGGCTAACAAGAGCAAGTTGTAACTGTTGCGAGCTATTTATATCCATCCATTATATTTAATCTGAAATGCGTGGTAAGTGAAGTTGAAATGGTAAAGAAAAAATCAGTTTCATCGGTCCTGTTACTTTTCTGTTTGCATAATAAACGATTGAACGCTATCGAGATGCGTAAAATTTCGGATTCCGACTGTAAGAAATAGAGCGAAGAAGAAGGGGAGAGAAAAGTATTTTTCAAAATGAACTACCGCAATTACTTGACGTATATTCCGATACGAGCGTGTCGGCCATTCTCGTGTTGCGCCATCGTTCGTTAGCAAAGCCGCACGCCACTGCAGTACGTTACTATCGGTCAGAGAAGCGACCCGCGATCAAAATGGTAAGGCTATTGTCAACAGTGATTATAGAATCGCATGGTTTGTTAGTTAGAATTCATGAAACGGCATGTTCTTAAACATATTTTTATCACGTATCTGCCACTGTGTCGAACCGTTCACGAAAAGACGAACAGATTGCTTTGATTTGGGCCAGGAAATTCTAAAGGAACGACGATGGTGCATGCATATACATATGTACATCGGCGATTACAGACGAAATAAACACGGATGGGTAAAGTGAGAACAAGAGAGAGAACGACTGTTTACGTAATTTCAGCGCGAATGCATATCTATACACGTCGGCCAAGCTGGTGTTCAAATCGGAAACTCTTGCTGGGAGCTCTACTGTTTAGAACACGGGATAGAACCGGATGGCCGTGTGCAATCTATCCGGATGGATAGGGGCGACGATAGCTTCAGTACATTCTTTACCGAAAGCAGCGCGGGAAAATATGTACCAAGGGCAGTGTTTGTCGATTTGGAACCTACAGTGGTCGGTAAGAGAATGAAAGAGAGTAGAAACGATGGAGCGTCAAGTGTAATGTTTTTCTAGACCAAATTCGAAGTGGAACGTACAAGCATCTGTTTCATCCGGAACAATTGATCAGCGGAAAAGAAGACGCAGCTAACAATTATGCACGTGGTCATTATACAGTTGGCAAGGAAATTGTTGACCTAGTGATGGATCGTGTGCGAAAAACAGCGGATCAATGTACCGGCTTACAAGGGTTTCTCATTTTTCATTCGTTCGGCGGTGGCACTGGTTCGGGTTTCGGTTCGTTACTAATGGAGCGACTTTCCATCGACTATGGGAAAAAGTCGAAATTAGAATTTGCAATTTACCCGGGACCGAGAATGTCCACGGCTGTCGTTGAACCGTACAATACCGTTCTTACCACTCACACAACTCTCGAGCATTCGGACTGCGCTTTTATGGTCGACAACGAGGCGATCTTCGACATATGCTCGCGAAATTTGGACATCGAGATACCAAGTTATACCAATCTTAACCGACTGATCGGGCAGATTGTTTCCTCGATAACTGCTTCGTTGCGATTCGACGGCGCCTTGAACGTAGATTTGACCGAGTTTCAGACGAACTTGGTCCCCTTTCCAAGAATCCACTTTCCCTTGGTCACTTATGCCCCCATAATATCTCCCGCGAAGGCGTGTCACGAGCAACTGTCTGTCGCAGAAATTACCACAGCGTGCTTCGAGCCGCAGAATCAAATGGTGAAATGCGATACCAGGCGTGGCAAATACATGGCTTGTTGCATGCTGTACAGAGGAGATGTCGTTCCGAAGGACGTGAACGCAGCCATCGCGGCAATTAAGACAAGACGAACGATACAATTCGTTGATTGGTGCCCGACGGGATTTAAAGTCGGTATCAATTATCAGCCGCCTACCGTTGTGCCTGCTGGGGATTTAGCAAAAGTGGAACGGGCCGTATGTATGCTGTCAAACACGACCGCGATTGCCGAAGCTTGGACCCGCGTCGATCGCAAGTTCGATTGCATGTACGCTAAAAGGGCCTTTGTTCACTGGTACGTCGGCGAAGGAATGGAGGAGGGCGAGTTCTCCGAAGCTCGGGAGGATCTTGCCGCTCTCGAGAAGGATTACATAGAGGTTGGTCTAGACACCGAGGACTTGACCGCGGATCTTGATCTTTCCAACGAATATTGATGCAATCGTACATAAATACACGCATACGTAGTACCACGAGTGTATCTTTCGGGTACATATGTTGCATACACGCTGCGAATCACGCATTCTTCTATTTCTTCTTTCGTAGACACGCACACCCACGATCGCTCTACCAGGATATTGTGCGTGCGTGCGCGCGCGTCGAGAAAAAAGCATTTGTGGAGCAGTGGCGAGCAGATAGATAGACCATATATGAACTGAAAGGAGAAGAAACGAAATATGTAAAAAGAAAAAGTAAAAATAAGCCAGGGATACGGATCCATGGAATGGAAGTGAGATAATTGAGAACGTCCAGAAGCAAAAACCGTATATGCCGTATGGTGCGATAACGGTGTGGGCAATGAATTTCTTTTGTTATTTTCGCCTCGATTATAGACGTGATTTACCTTCTTTTGTTTTATTGCATTACACAAACGGGGCTGGGGAGGCAAAATTAAATAGCGGATTAAATAGTTCAGCGCGACGCTTTAACAAATTAAAAACGTAAAAACATTAACAGTACAATATAGTTTCTTATCGTAGACGTAATGCGATGGCAGTCTTGAGTCCTGGAAAGATGCTGTGATTGTTGCAATAGTTGTTTCGTTTTCCCGTTTCCTATGGTCTATGGTCTATCTTCTATTTTCTATTTTCGTTCATCTCCGATATATGCACTTTCGACACGCTTCGCGTCTTCATCGACTCTTCTGTCTCGCGTTTTAATCTTCATTCGGTAATTGTTTTCCCTTTACTTGCGATAAGCTTTTGCTCGTGGCAGTGTCTGAAATTACAAAGCGACGGATGAGTTTCGTAGGTGGTGCTCGATCATATACGAGAGAGAGAGAGAGGACAAATGGGGAAGAAATGAAGCTAGCAAACAAGAGATGAGTTACGCATATGTATCTACATTCGAACGATAACTTGCCATCAATAACACCGTTCACACTGACCATGATTCGGACTCTAACTGGCGACTAAAAAAAAAGTGTAATCTAAATTTGCAGCGTCTATGCGAATTACAATAGCGCCAGCGTTTCTACTCTAATAAATATACAATATGCTTTGACGTAGAAACCTTCAGCCTACCTTCGTTTCTTGGAACTCCTTAGCGTATCCAGAATAGGAGACAAATCACGGTACGCGTCGCGAACTGATCAGAGACGTGATCGGCGAGACAATCGCAACTCCCCCCCCACGTTACTCATTAATTACTATCTCGTATTGTTTTCGTTGCCGCGCGATACTGATTGCGGTGATTTTGTTTAACACGAAAATTAAAGGGGGATGGGGGGGGATATATATATATATGTAGAGAGAGAAACGAAATAGAAGTGGAGGGATGGTGAAAAGGGGGTGGGTACCAGCAAAGGTGCGAGTCCTAGTGTTGCTGTGATTTGTGCATACGTACCAAAGTTAAAACTACCTACGCCTCGGTTGGCTTCTTCTTTTCCTTTTTCTTCTTCAAGAAGGATGGTGTCCTGAGGCCTTTCTTCTTCTTCTTTTCCTTCTTCGGTGACTCCTCGCTAACGCTCACATCCTGCGACACGGAACCCTTAACACGGAAGGTCCCAACCGTAACCATAAACCTTTCTGCATGCACATGCAAGTAACCAATCTCTCTTTCTTTCTCGCTCTCCATCACGGATCACGTTCGTACCTCACAAACACACAAAAGGAAGTAAACTGGTACGCGCTCGCGCGCATCTTCGTTTTCTTCCCTTCCTTGTTAGCTCTTCTTCCCATTACATAATGCAACAAATGGTGAAAAAATGCAGAATCGCGCGCGCGAGAGCGCTTTGTCGTCGTTTGCATCGGGGCGATGCCCCTTAGCGTTTTGATCATTGTTATATCCACAGATAACCGGCTATCCTTAGATTCATGCAAGCGAACACTATCGGCGCATCTAGCATATTCGTAGCATTATGTCAAAGTCAGAGTTAATAGAAGCGGTGAATGTGCATGATCGTTCGTCGTTCCAAGACCGATCCAATATACAAAGATGAGATTGCGAAATGGAAGACAGGAATTTTCATTCACTTTCTTTGCCTTTTTCTTTTTGAACGAACTTTAAACTGTACGTACGATGCGGAACAAACACGTTCATATAGGTTTACGAAATATCGCTTTGCATACGTATATATACAGTACAATATGTACATACGTATATACGTACATCGGCGATATCTCGCTGCGTATACGCAATCCAAGAATCCCCGAGCTTCCTTTGTCTGCTCTCGTCATTTTCATGCACCTGGATACTTCCAGATGACCGTCCACAGCGATATGGTAGTATTCGAGTAATATTATTATACAAATCGGATGCCGTTTATTGCGCGTTCCAATGAAACTCGAGGATAGCATGGCATTGAAAGAAATGCAAGTGACAAACCTCTTTACTACTTTGTGAAAATGTACTGTGATGGGCATCAGAGTGATCGCCATTAACCGTATTTTCCCCTGAAACATAAAATGCGTGAGTCATACATTGTTTGAGAAATCCTATTTTCATAACTTTTATTTGAAACGTGGACCATCTCCATCCACATTGTCCATTCCGTCCACTCCGTCCACTCCGTCCACTCCGAAACCGGTGGCCAGTTTTTGCGCAGCCGTGCTCTCGATATCCAAGCGAAATAAACGATCACCGCAGGCAAAGACCCGTCTCGTTTTCACGCACGCGTCAAATCATATGCCATATGAAATAAAATGTCGGAACGTATGTATCGAGACATTTCAATTTATATCACTGTATTTTCATCTTTTATCTTTTATGAAAAATAATTTAATGCTACAACTAAATTATGCTTTGCGCATGGATGCATACGCAGTAGAAAGAAGCAAGAAAATATCGATAAACTTGTAATAAGAATGGAAACACAAAACGTAAGCAGCTGTTACTCGGCCAAATATTCGGCATACGACACAAGTGTAAACAGTAAAACATAAACAAATGAATGGATAACTTAAAAATTTCAAATAACAAAACATTAATGAACGTAGCACGTTTACATAGATCCACTTCCCTTCGAATCGGTAACACGTGTTATGGCATAAATACACGCTACTGCAAATCCTCAAGCAAATATTAAAAGTGAATAAACGAAAATGAGAACATAAATAATTAAACGTAAAAAGGACATTCCTTTGCAATGATAACAATAAATAGCATGCAGCAGGGAAGTGAATTCTTGCAGCTGTTGCAGCTTTGTAAAAGCTTTCGCGTCCTCTAATCGCGACGAATGTTTCTGGAAGAATCAAACTGATTCTTCAAAGTTAGCGACTTGACTAAATTCCAAGGGAGCAAGCGCTACATTTTTACATGGGTGCAGTCCTGTGCTCGTAAAAATATATGTGCGATCGTTTAGTGGTGTCGTATTAGGGAAATGTGCGCTTCCTGCGCTCTCCGAATTCGACCCGTCGTTCTCCTCTTCGTCTATAGGCGTTAACGGGCTACATTTTGTATCGTCGTCGTCCACTTTAAAGCAGTTCGCTACAAAGTTGCATTCGCCGTTGGATTCTACATGTTGCGTGGCAAACACATTCGCCGAATCGGTTTCATACTCGTCATCTTCCAGCGAATTATTCGAGTTCACGTAGCAGTCCGTACGATACTCTGTCCGTACGGTACAATCAACCCTCTCTTCATCGTCGAAATTCAATTGCCCAGGTTCTTCAGAATTTGCAACTCTATGCCCTTTCTCACCTTTCTCACCTTTCTCGATACGAAAATTCAATTCGTACGCTTTGTCGTCGAGACACGTCCATTTCTTTTTCGCAATTGTGCGAAACTCGAAAACCACTTCCGTCTCTGTCGTATCAATCGTCTCCGGCGTTATTACCGCGCATAACTCATTTCCATCGTTAGACGTTACAGCTACCGAATTATTTATCTGCCAACTAGTTTCCCTTCCTCTATTACTCGCATCGCAGCTTCCTGCTTCCTTTAGCTCTACGTTGGCGCTGTTCTTCGCCATCTTCCAGGGATCGTTGGTCACTTTTGCCAATGCATCTGGCAATTCTCGCCGAGACTCGTCACACCAATCGATCACGTGATGAATTATTTCTTCTACAACATAAAAATATGCGTGCTGGTTGCTCTCTACCTTTTTCTCCATTTCCTCCGGTGTATTCTCGTAATCTTCTAGGCAGCCCTTGAACGACACGACAGACGAACATTGACTAGAGGTCTCGCAGGACGGTATATCGGTAACAGTTTCGCAAACTTGCAGGAGAACGTCCCTTACCAGACAAGATATAGCCGTGTAAGTTTCGTTCAATTCGAGCTCCGCTATTATTTCGTTCACGCTATCGCCTATTTTATGTCGAAATAGATCGGCCGTAGGTTCGAGTAATTCAAGCACAGCGTTCGAAGCCGGTGGTTCTAGCGCGTGAACGGGGCCTTCGTCCGAACGAATTTCAGGATAATCATTCTCGAAAGACACTATGTCGCAGAGCGAGTCAGGACGCGTACAATTGTTGCCATCGTTCCATTCCGTGCAGCCATTCTGCGACCCCGTAGGACGATCGCTCTCGCTTCCAGACGTAACAGACCCTTCTTTGTGAGTTAAAAGATCGTCGGCGTCACCTAGCTCCTCCGAGCGCGAGTCTATAAACGGGGTCAAGCTATATATCAAATTCATATCAGTCGGGCCTAAGCTATACTTTGTTGAAATCTTCGAATCAGAGCGTAGTAAAGTGTTGAATCGTATACTCGACGACGCAACACTCGAATCGATGCCGCTGATCATTTCGGAAATTTCTTTCATAGCCATTTCATCCGTGTCACCGATCCACAACGAGTCCGTTATCTCTTCCCTGTTATTTTCCGACGTGGTTTCGCCACCAGTCGACTCTCCATTCTCCGTTAATTTCGATAAGCACCTTCCTCCCGCCGAATCATTCTCATCGACGTGATTCGTGTGGCGATTACGTTCGTTATACAACGAACCATCGATCTCGACCGATCGAGCGGCCGTAGGGGAAGGAGAGTATTCGATTAACGTGGCTACCAGTCTCTCCGCGACAACGTCGGCCCGCGCGATTTCTAAACGAGGCTCGCATCGATGCAGCAGTTGACGCTCGCCTCGCCAATTGCCGGGCTTACAGCCAACGCAGAGATCGTTCATCTCGAGTTCATTCTCGTTGTCATACTCGCTTTCGTTTCGACTCCAGTATCTGCCGGGTGAGTCGCGATCTGTAACCATATTGCCCAGAAAATAATCACGACTGTACTCGAACGGATACGCCGTCCCCTCTTTTACCTTCTTTCTCGTCGAGATAGAAGATAGATGTTATGATCACGGATGCTCACACCTGCGGTATCAGAGAGTCTCGTATTCGCAACCGCTAATCTAGCGGACAAAATGACTCGCGGCGAATCGGCACGAATCATAAGGTAAGTAGCGTTTCTAACGTTCACCGTACTCTCCTTTACGTGATCCCTTTTTTTCCTCTTTCCCTCTTTCAACGATTCCACCGACGACTCGTGGCTAACAACGCACAGCGTAATCACGAGGGAATGGAAACTCTTGTGTAAAGTTCGGTGCGACGCGAAAGGAATCGATATGCTTCGCAGGAAAAAAGGAAAACAAAGAGAAAAACATAGAGATAGAGAAAGGGAAAGAGAAGGAGAATGAGAAAAAAATAAATGAAACGGGGGGAAAAGAAAAAAAAAGAAAAAAGGAGCGAGTTAATAATGAAAAGGGAGTAATATGCGTAACACTTGTGCGAGCATGCGAATACCTGAATATGCAGGGCCCATGCAGGGTGTAAGCGTTAGTGATCATAAATGGAAAATTGTTGATGCCCGATACCAGGAGAATGGGAATCGGAGATCGCTTACCGTCGCTCAACACAACTTCTGGCTGACTCGGTGCAGGCACTTGTTTCGTTTCTATTCGCAGTACTCGGGGTTCTGTAAACGTTCGAGATGGGCAAACATCGTTACGGACGGTTCGATTAGCCAAAAGCAAAAAAGCTGTCAAGAATAGTCGCTCACCGTCTCTGCTTTCTTCCTCCGTTTCGGACGTAACTGATACCGGCGATTGAATTGGACTCTTGGCAGTGCTAGATTCGTGCGTCGCGCGGCTAATATTGAACGATGACAGTGCTTCCGATTCTGATTGCGACTCATCGTCTTATAGGCGGGTTGAAATCATACAAACCAGATTAGATCCATTCTATGCGAAGAACGCGAAGAATTCTCGAACGAATTTGATTGCACCATCGTGCGTTGCACTTACAAGGATCGCCTTTTTGTTTTCGTTCCACATCCTTCTTGTATTGATCGAGTTCTTGATCGGTAACCGCATCGAAAGGATTTTTCGCGTACGGTGTCTTGTAAACCATCGCGTTGTGCTGGAAGCCTCTTTGAATGATACCCTTACTGGCTGCCCCCACCAATACCACTTGCTCTCCTGTCCCACTAATAGTAGCGTCCTTCGGCCCACGTTTAATTCATACATTTTTTATCCATACGATTCACGCGATTTTATCTCGATTATTCCAATAATCGAATAAAATTCGGATTTTTCAAACGACTCAACTACGCAACTACGTTCGTAGTCTATACGTTCCGGTTTATTTACCTGCATCTTCTTTGCCTCCTCCCACGTGACACCCTCCAGTATGTGGGACTGCGGTCCCGCTGATATCTTGTCTGCCCTGCGGTAATCCTTTATCTAAACAAACGAAAGCACAATCCCGGAGTTTCGATCAGTTTTCAGTTTTCAGGTATCAGGCATCAGCTTGATCGTACACTTTGCTCTTTATCCGTTAATCACATCAGAATATCAAGAGATCATATATATATATATGTATATGTATATACACGTATTAGGAGGGACGATACCGATGAAATTTCATCTTACTTACCTGTTGTTGTATTTGTTTAAATTCCTTCGGATTGGTATTTTTCGGCACAAACTGAAGGGCACTCTCGATCTTCACTGGCGTACTGCTATGGGTCGGAGAGCCGTCTGACACCCACTGCACACAAAACCAGAACCAGTTAGTCGACCCTCATCGAGATACATCGTTCGACATCCGACACACCGCTCTAACATGTACGATTTCGAATCGTCTGCGTATGTTATGTGTGCCTGCTTCGCTGCCGATGTCGTCGTATTATCGCGAGTAGATGCCGCGCTTTTCGTCCTCTCAATTCCGCGTGTAATCTCTCTGCTATATCCTAAATCGCCAATATCCCCCCCCCCCTTCTTTCCTTTTACCAACCCCTCACCATCAACATTCGTTCATCGTTCATTCCTTGCACGCCTTCTACCACACACCCTACAGGGTCGATCGATCTGGTTTTGTAATATGCAGTGGGACGAAGAGTCGAATATCCATCGCTTCGACGACACAATTTTGACAGGCACACATTCATACACAGTCCCGAATATCTCGATCAGTCGAATAACGATGCTCACGGATATCTTAAGTTTATATCATGATTTCGCTAATCGCGATGCAGCACAGCGACGTCGAAACGTCATAAACTCGAGGAAAATACTCGAGAATGTGGTTCGCGCTGCTTGTCGTATTTCATCGTTCAAATTATAAACAAACGCTCCGTAATTCTTTCTCTCCCCCCCCCCCCCATTTTGCATCAAAAGCTCGCCAACGCAGTTGTCAAATGCAAATATAGGTACCCTCTTTTTCGAAAAATCACCTGTACAAGATAAACGACGATGGATACATACATATGTATATATATATATATTTATTTGTATATCAATAAGCTACAAGAGAGAGATGCTGTGAACTCTTTTCCTTACTTTGATCGATAGATCGAGAGGCATACGATATCGTAACAATATTTATTTAGGTCTACATTTTGTGGTAATTGTAAGCTAATAGTCAAAAACTTTCTACGTGATTTTTTTCTCTTTCCTTTTTCACCATTGCAATCCCGACATCCGCACCCTATCACTCAGTCCCCCTCCCTCTATTTCGGCGTGTCACACAACAAATTTTCCAACCAACCATCGTAAAGTGGAATGTCTTAAAAGTGCGATGACGTCGCTACGAAAGTTCTTGACAACGATCAAACAATGCGATAATAGTTTTCAAACGTGTCCTCCATTCTTATGTATCGACAAGCAAAAAATAGCCGCCGGTACAACCCGCTGTACTCTATCTTAATTGTGAAGAAAATACGGAAAATGTTGAAAAGTTGATTTTTTCCCCCTCTTTTTCCTTTTACTCGTGCTACTTGGAAAACTTTCTTCTTTCCCCGTATAATAGTTTCTTATCCCTTCTTTCTAGACACACTTTCGCATTTACTCATTCTTGTTTTCAAAAGTGATCACTTCTACCTTTGTAATCTTTTTCGGATCGGGAGTTCCTGTTTCAAGTATTTCAACCTTTTGATATACATTGGGCGAATTCAACCAACGCGATCTGTCCGTGCCTTTGCGACCACCTTTCCACAGTCTAAAAGAAGCAAGAACAGAGGGCGTAAATATTAATACGAGTCGCAACGAATAGCGATTGGGAATCACTCGTAATTCGGCAAACATAATTACCCCTGCTTATAGAGTTCCTCCTCCTCGAGCAGATATCCCAAAGACGAGACTGCTGGTGGTACCTCCACGTCGTTTCGACGTCGCGGCGGTTCACCTTTTACCAACGGATTTCTGTATATATAACCGGTCCGGAAACCCTGTAAACGGAACGGTTCGAATGGAATGTCGAATGAAAGGCGAATCGACGACTAGGTGCATACTTACTGCATTGTCCAACATGCGCATCAGCGCCTCGAATTCAATTCCGCCTATTCGCCAACGTTTCTCGAGCTTTTCAGCGAGGGCGGTACTTTCCGCGAGAGGCGGCACTTGCTGGTGCGGTGTGGTCGGCTTTCTTGAAGCTTCGAATATAGCTTTCTTCGACTCTTCGGAAATGAGATTTAAATTATCCAAACCAGCGGGCATTAGCTTCAATTGAGTTTCACAAGCTAGAACCATGTTGTAAACGTTGAAAAAAGCTTCCTCCACAGTTTCTCCGCAACAGAGAGCACCACGATTCGTTAACAGCATCACTTTGTTCATTGGGCCAAGATTCCTAGCTATCTTCTCCTTTTCCTCGGCTTCGAAAGATCCACCTACGTACTGATGCGTGCTCACCTCTCCTATCACTATACTCTCTTGCCCGATTGGCAGTAATCCGCATTTCAACGAAGAGATCTGCGAATCACGAAACAAGCATGGCGGAAAAGGGGATAGAAAAATGTTGTGCGCGGGCAACGCGGCCAGAAGGGAAGCAACGTTTTTAGTACCCACCGCAGTAACGGACGGAGTAGTGATATGAACGATGCACTTGATGTCGGGCCTGGCAGCGTGAATCGTAGAATGCAATTGAAATCCTGCCACGTGAACGCCGAAATTGGTCGTTCCCTGTTCCACGACCGTCCCTTGCATGTCGACTTTAATCAAACTCGAGGCAGTGATTTCGTGATACAACAAGCCGTAGGGATTGACTAAAAAGTGTTCTTGGTCTTGGTTCAGGCGTGCCGTAATTTGTCCACCGACACCGTGACTCCAACCGTAGAGATCGAGCAGTCTAAACACAGCTGCCAATTTGCAGCGCAACAGTTTCTCCCCCTTCGCGTAACCCATACTTTCGACACCGCGTATATCGTTAATGGGCAATACACAATTGGAATCTGCAACACCGCGATCGGTCATATCGGATCGTATCGATCGTATCGATTAATTCGATTACAGCTACGCGTAACTCGACCAACTTACTCTTGAACACGTTTCCATTGAACCGAGCACCTTGTGCACCCATCATGTCAGAGATTTGCTGCAATAGTCCCGACGGTCCAGAACCATCTTTCATCTGTGTCTCGATGATTCGTTCCAATTCTTCTCGAAAAAGTCGCGAGTTCATCATCATTTCGACTCTCTTCCTCCTCTCCATTTCTCTCATGTCCTGTAACAGAAGGGAAAAACGCGTAAATATCAATGTTTTCCTGCTTCTTCCGCGTGGTCGTACCGCGTCGATATCCGCAGGCCGTATTTTGCTCTTTTCCTCCTCCGTTAAACCGTCCATTACGCCGTTCGTGTGTGGTTCCGATATCGTTTCCTGTTGACTCGTATCCGCCATCGTTAACAATTATTAGACTTCTCTTTTCACCACGGTCTCTGCCCTATACGTTTCTTTTCTTATCCCTATTGCCTTCGATCGGTTGCTTTTCTTTTTTCAACCACTATCACCAGCAACGTTGTCATCTGCTGTTGCCGCCGGAACCGCCACCGCCACCACCACCGCCGCCGCCACCGCCTCCGCCAGCTCCGCCACCACCACCGTCACCACCTCCGTCACCTTCCGCGCCGATCACCGAGGATACCGTCTGAAACAAAACATTTCATTGCATCTACTTAATCCGGTGCGTCGATCAATCGGGAAACGGGTTAAAAGCAACAGCTCCGTCCAAAAATGATCATCGATGCGACAAACATATCTCGTCTCTATTGATTTTCTTTTCTCTCGATTCATCCGTCTCTCGCCCATGCAAATCTATACGTACATATGTGCCCATATGGTGTTGCACCGTATCATTCACCAGGCAATCACGAGTCCGTCTTTTTTCTCTCGCTCGAAACGGAAAAAATAACAAACGCAAGAAAACGAACAGAACCTGGCAAACGATCAATAAAGTTGCGTTGCCGGTAAAAGTCGAGTAGTAGCGCGAGGTGCGTGAAATGCGTAGATAGTAGGGGCAACTGACATGAATCCCTAGAGCGCCTGAAATCGCACTTCCTCTACATTTTTCTGCTTCCTCAATTCTCGCTGCGTTTATTTATACACCGCGTGTCCACGGCAAATTCGACATCTCCCTCTTCTTCGTTCTAATGCCAATGTTGCCTTTCCTCTCGTATCTGCCGCTCTTGTTTTCCCGTGTTTTATCGCATCTTAAAAAGTATTGCTACGATATCGTTTCAGAAGCATGCCCGATTTTCTATGGTAAACATTTCAGCCAAACGATGTTAATATCTCTAGTAACTCTACTCTCTAATAACCACCCTCTTCAGCTCAGCGCCTCTTAATGGTTCGGAAGCGTATGCTTAACCCGAATACACGACTTCCGTGAATCGTACGCCAAACAGACGGGGAGGCTACATGTTGGGATCGTTTCGTTCATTTTTACTTTCTTAAGAAAAGTAAAGGACGCCTCGCGAGCCGTTTCACATTTGCTCGATAGGAACGATGGTTCCTTTGTACGCGTAATATCCGAAAAACGCGTGGCATGTAAAGTTTGTCGAGTCGCCTACAACTCTCAATTAATCGACAAACTATGTATGTATGATGAAATTAATTTACCTACTTCTACGCGACACATCGCGTTATGTCCGCCGTCGACGGATATTAGAGCGCTAATTGAATTCCAGCTAGTCATTACCTACCATTACCTTGTTATCTATAGCTCGAGCTTTATACATATACACATATGTAACTGGATATAAAATTTCTATTGATATTTCTACGCAACATTCAAATATATAGAAATATGTGTACCTTCAACGGAGATCAATCGAGATGATAGAATGAAAATGGCATACTTGAGCCTGATCTTGTTTCGTTGTCGCGTTGAGAAAACCGCTACACGAAAGTTATCGATAACGTGCAGAAATCCAACGAGATATTATTTAGTTTGCGATAGCGAACTGAACGCGTGCAAGATACTTAATACGTCGCGTCCGCTGTTTCTCGACTCGATGATGTCATAACTTAAAACGCAAAGCTTACTATCGTT
The DNA here is from genome assembly GCA_963583965.1 of Nomada ferruginata. Classification (NCBI taxonomy): domain Eukaryota; kingdom Metazoa; phylum Arthropoda; class Insecta; order Hymenoptera; family Apidae; genus Nomada; species Nomada ferruginata. The sequence goes on from OY757225.1 coordinate 14,075,228, forward strand.
CATTGGGCGGAACCATACACGCTCCACTACGATCGCGTACTCCGTACTAAAAGGAAAATGATCGATTCATATAAATTTCCTATGTATTGTTTGCAACGATGGTGCAATCTCATCAGCGCTACGATACTATTTCCTTAATCTTTTCCCATTTGCAATATGAGAAATATGAAATTTACAATGACCGCAGGTCGACAAGAAAGTACGTAGGCCTATTTGGGACGAAGAAAAGTCAAACATCTCAACGGGGACACAAATGATGCGCAAGCACACGCCTGCTTTCTATAGAACCGAAGCTCATGGGAACGGCCAGTTTATTTCCAAGCGCGGATAGACTACGCTGGTTTCATCGAGTTGTTGGGAAAAAAGACCAAAAACGTATACATATACATATGTAAAGATTCGTGTACGATAGGGCATATAAAATTACGATTTATCCACACTTTGTCTACGTTCATTATCCATAGGATCATAAGGACGTCGAGACGAACTCAGCCTATCGTTATTCGTGCGAATACGCCCAAATGTCCATTCTATACCACTAACAAACATTAGGCAATTTCATCTTCGTAGTCGTACAAGCGCGGAATTATACATATGTATACGCAGTCCTGCTTCTATCTCGATGAATTTTCCTAGACCAATAATATGTCTCACGAATCGATCGACGCTTATTTCTGCAGCTTGTTAAGTAACTCACGGAAGCAAGCAAACACCCCAACCGAGTAGAATGAGCAACACAATTTTCACTCCGCTATCGTTCCGATGCGTATCAGTATCTACCATCGTGATACGCTATCATGCCAAACAAAAGATTCCAATAGCTGAATGACATTACGAATGAATTCAACACTCTGCCCTTACGTATTACACGCGACCACGAAAGAATGATAACGTTTAACAGTCGCATACATTAACAGAAGAAGGTCAATGATTTAACAATGCAAATGGCGATACAGCAACGGAGAGAGTACTGGTTTTTCCTTGATACTGCTTCGTGACACCCAGTATTTTCACAGATATCATTTCGGGAAGTATCGAAAAGTCGATGAAAAACGAGACACGCGAAACGTCCAGATGATACACCATTGAAAAGTGTCTTGTAATACATATAGAAGCCATCCAGGATTGCCGCCTAATCGACGACACACCCCTAACGCTACGTCATTCTTGTCAATTGCTTACAATTAGTACCGCGTTTTCTCCTGCATTCGAACAGAGGCGCAACTGCCAAAATCCTTTTTTCTCTTTATATATTATATATGCTTGCTGCTGTTGCGCCCCTAAGTGACTTACCTAGCAGAAAATTGCCGGACTATCGTTGATGATTGATATATCCGTATCCGTCCGACTTGCTGTTCGTATCACCGAGCGGTCGTTCCGTTCGGTGGACAGCTTCCCCGCCGCCGTCCCGACGATGTTCCTCCGGCGGCTGCTATTCCCCTACCACACCGTCGCAACTACTACTACTACTACTACTCCACGACGATACTGCCACCACCTCTTCCACACCCGTCTCGTACCAAACTGCTCGACGCTATCTTTCGTTGCACCCACTTCAACCTACACCCTTCTCCCTTTCCCGTCAAACTAACCGAAGCGATTCGACTTTCTAACCTACTGCTTTACAATTCACTAACAATCAAATGCACTCATGTTAGCGAGTATTTTCATACTTGGCTCTCTCTTTCGGTCACGATATAGCTGCAACGTTTCCTACTAATATCTTACATTAGCGTTACACCTCTTTCGTTCGTGCTCTACCCCACATTCCTGATTTTTCCCTCAGACTGATCGTACATGGTACATACGATGCGATGGGGGCACGCAGTACGCATAATGTACGCAGCCTTGCGCGTAGCATCGATGCGCAGTCGATCGACGCGGCGATACGTTCTAACGCAACGAGAGCTCGTTTCTCGGAACCGGATCATTCGATTGGCCGTTCGTAACTTTATCGTCCAATCAAATTCATTCAAAGTCCGTCCAACCAATGATACGCCTCGCGTTAAATTCCACCTGTCGATATATCGCGGCAGATCGAAACTTCTTCCCACGATCTTCGTTACCCCATTGTTAGAAAATATTTGAAACGCCCGCCATTTGTTGATACGGTAAACCTGTCCGATGGACCTGCACCGTAACTGCTAATCAATTTCATTGCAAATTCTATATCTCCTATTTTCCATCTTGCCAACTACCATTTCCCATATTTCGTTTTTCATTTTGCATTTCGACGCAACACATACATGTATTACAAGTTTATCATTCTAAAGGTACACATAATGATTTTCATCGTCCCTTTGTTGCTCCTCTATTCGAAAAATCAAACAAGATTAGATGGCTCTGGCATACGTAACGCTTCCACTGTTAAATTGCAAACAATTATACATGCTATCAGCCCTTATCATATATAGTCATCGGAAAGAGAGAGAAGGATGAATATCATTATATCATCAGTACAAATATACATATAAATATATGTATGTTGAAAAGTTAATTTCCCAAAGAACTGCTTCAAAATTAATTATTGTATATATTCTCATTTATGCGATTGATTATGTTTTAATTGGAATTACATTCAATCCCTTAATCTCTTTCCGCTTATTGCATAAGAACCGGTTCGGCGATAGTAGAGAATTGACTGGGTCGAAGATCCGAACGAAATAAACTATCGACAGGCCCGATATGATAATGTAGTCAGTATTATTGTGATCTTCGATTCGACCACACTGATCTGTACTTTTCTCCTCTGCATTCACTTCCAACACCTCAAATTCCCGCAAACAGTGGACCGTTCTACATTTTCAATCATCGACTCCCGCTAAATTCGTAAAATTCCTTTGAAATTTGTGATTTTGATCGCGACGTTGCATCTAAATATGAGTTCGTTTACGCCATTGATACGACAGGTATGACTTAATCTTAATGCTTCCATCGATTTTTCTAACATTCCTTCGAAAATTAACAACTAATCGGTCACTCGTTTTACCCCGCGAAAATGTTCGACTAACGTCGAATCAATAATTCTCATCATTTTTATACAACGTCAGTGGGAAAGGGGAGATGAGCCATATTCATTTGATGACGTGGCATGTAATTATTCCAAATTTAACGATATAACTTTTGAGGGACACATTTTCTATTCAATGTGCATGGTTCCTTGTTCGTTTCAGCATTTTCCTCGACGTTATTTCTTCCATCTCCTAGGGTAATGTTATTCTCATCTATGCTTTGTTAGTTTTATTTTCATTCGAATTCACGTATCCATATCTCTTTTCCAGCCAATTAATTATCATATTCTAACATTATTTAGCTTCTCTTGGGAATTTAATTAAATAGTCCATTACTATGATACATATACATACGTACGTTACAAGTAAATATAAACATTTCTTATCATTATCATTAGATACCACGGAGGACTTATATTACGAGGCGGCTCAGCACTTGCCCTTCGTTGTGCAATTACACTCCAGGACCACTATCTCAATTTACAGACGAGGAACTGTTAATGAAAGAGAGCGGTAAGTGGTTGTGCTCTCGTTGAATCGTCGCCACGATAGATCGTTCCTCCTATTTCCTCCTATACATACATGTACATGTATATGAGAATGAAATAAATCAAGGCGAAATATAATATTCTTGAATTTTCTTAGTCAGCAAATTGGCGAAAGATGAGATCTCTCCGCTCGTTCGAAAAATGGAGAAGGAAGGCAAAATAGACGAAGGATTACTACGAAAACTTTTTGAAAATGGTGTAAGTATTTCGAATGTCTCGTACATAGTTTGTTATTATTTTTAACGCCGTCCTTTTATTCACGGATAGCTAATGGGTATCGAGATACCGGAAAAATATGGTGGTTCCGAGTGTAATTTTATGACAACAATATTGGCCGTTGAAGAAATTGCAAAAGTCGACGGGGCTGTGGCAGCTTTGGTCGATATTCATAATACTCTGGTGAACTCGTTAATCGCAAAAATTGGCACGGAAGAACAAAAAGCAAAATATTTGCCAAAACTGGCTCAAGTATATGTGAGTGGAGATTTTCTCCTATTTCCTTCCATGAATTGTCTCCTATCTACTACTTGCTTTTCAGCCGGGCTCCTTTTGCCTTACGGAGCCTGCTTCTGGATCCGATGCCTTCTCTTTAAAGACGAATGCCACCAAGGATGGCTCCGATTACGTGATAAACGGAACAAAAATGTGGATTTCAAACTCCGATATCGCAGGATTATTCTTGGTCTTTGCGAATGCACATCCGTCTGCTGTGAGTGTCAAGCTAACACCCATTACAGATTTCTTAGGGCTCTCCTCGCTTTTTCTGGTGTACAATTTACGGAACATATGTAACGCGCAATGCTGCACCGTCGGCCGGCGACTTAGATACGTAATCTGAAATTATGTGTAAACCATTGCGTAACATTAGGAAATAATTTCATCAGGGATACCGTGGCATCACAACGTTTTTCGTCGAACGAGATACACCCGGATTGACGGTTGCCAAACCGGAGGATAAGCTGGGGATCAAAGCATCGGGCACATGCATGGTTCACTTGGACAACGTTAGAGTAAATAACTGTGCACATATACGTATATACATACGTGTGCTGAATGGAAATATCAATTCCTCCTGTTCTTATGTATCTAGGTTCCTGAAAGCAATATATTAGGACAATTTGGTCACGGTTACAAATATGCTGCAGGATTTTTAAACGAAGGTCGTATCGGTATTGGAGCACAAATGATTGGTATAGCTCAGGGTTGCTTGGATGCTACTATACCGTACACACTGGAAAGAAAGCAATTTGGGAAGGACATATTCTCATTTCAAGTACAGCAATTAAGAGTCGTTCAATCCCTCCTACTAGTTAGTTGAATATGTCAAGCCAGAACATTTTTCATCTTTTCCTAGTCTATGCAACATCAGATTGCTCAGGTGGTCACCGAGCTCGAAAGCGCCAGATTATTGGTTTACAATGCAGCCAGGACAGTCGATGCTAAACGAGATGTAATTAAAGAGGCTGCCATGGCAAAACTTGTAGCTTCTGGTAATTAGTAAATAGATTTGACTGTGTAGAACGGTGAGAAATATGGATATCGCCGCGTGTGCTAAAAATCTGTCCTTTTTCTATAGAAACGGCGTTACATGTAACAGCGAAATGCATTGACTTTATGGGTGGAGTAGGATTTACAACTGATTTTCCCCAAGAGAAGTATTTCAGGGATTCGAAAATCGGTACTATTTACGAGGGAACCAGCAACATGCAACTATCAACCATAGCTAAATGCATTCGCCAGGAATACTCGTAAATACTCGTAAATACTCGTAAATATTCGCCACTGGAACGAAACATGCTTTATTTAATAGTTAGTAATTAATTGAAGGACCATTTTCTCGTTTCTTTTATTTTTTATAATTACCTATGTAAAATATATATATCATTTTTTTCAATAGAACCCGTTTTAAATACAGCCGCTACTATGAATAAACTAACATTAACTGCATTATCGCTATCATGGAGCCTCATTTGGGATCGTGAGGTAATTTGAATCCAATGAGATCTGCGGTTTCCCTGATACTTCGTTCGCCTTTACCGGTATATCGAACTTGAATTTCCTTACATATTCGCTGAGATTTCAAATAACAGAGATACGTTTCAGCCAAATTTTTTAATTCTTCTCGTGCTTTGCACAGCACCTCGGATGTTTCCCGATGCAACCGTGCTTGCTCCAATATGTATCTCACGACAATGTGATCTCTTGTATTTCGTTCGGATGACACGTGTCGAATTTCTTGTATAAGCGAGCGAAACAATTTTATGTTACTGGGCCACATCTTTCCTCTAATCTACAACAGATACAACAATTCTTCATTAATGTCAAAGTAATATGCACCGCTTCTCCTTAATACGGACAACGATTACATTAACATTTCCATTCTCGAATGTTACTTTTTTCGTACGTTCTATACGCGAGCAATATGCATTACACAGTTTAAAAACTACACGATCGAGTGTCATTGTCTGAAACTGGCAAGAACCTACATAAGAGTACGCAAAGGGTATAATTACAATTCTTAGCGTCTACTTCTTCAGTTTGCTTAGCTGTTAAATAGTCTGTTCCTGCATCTTGGTAGCACGGCTCTTGCCGTGTATTCCAAAAGTTTTCAGGAATGTTATTCATATCCTTTTTAAGAAATATGTGAATATTTAAGTCGTTAAACGCCTCTTCGTGTATAAAATTATTGGTCAAAAGAATTTCTGTAACATATGGTCGAACGCGTAGGATGTAGTCGATAGGAACGGATCTGTTTCTTTCCATTGTATTGTCCGCCACGATCGAAAAGCTATTTGTCAAGAGAATGCACCTATTTAACTTTCTACACCAATTAGCATAAAGAAAATTATTGATCAAGTGTATCGAACAGTGCGGCATGTATACCAATGTAACAATGTCACCTATAACTCGCTTGCCTTCTTCGTTCCTTTCTATCACATTAAAGTCAAGCTGCTTTAGCAGTTGTACTTCCACTGAAGAAAAAACTGGATCGTATATGTAAACATCCGATCCATAGTGTTTTTTTAATGACAAGAGTAACGCCAATTGGTACTTGGAAGATTTATTCTGTGAAAAGTGACCCAAACCGTAACACAATATGACACAAATGCCGTCAACGTTCAGGGCAGTTAGCGACTCTTTCAAGTAACGGAAAACATTATCGGAGAACAAGGAATTTTTCAGTTCGACCTCAGCTTCGAGTAACCTTCTGAAAAATTTTCATAAAACCGTCTATGGAATTTGCTTACAAACATGCATATATATATATATGTGTATATGGGAAACACGTATGTAAAATTTCTTACCCGAAAAGTGTTTCACAATTAATGCTAGAATTACTACAATCTTCGTACACGTCACTCGAACTCGAGCCAGACGCATTCAAACGGCAATTATTCCGAACATGAGCTACGCGTTTTCTTCGATGTGTTACGAGTTTGAATTCTCCATTGCCATGCATTTTATATATCTATGTTTTTTAATTTTAACTAGCGACTAGCATGTGTAATATATTATTATAGTGTTATGTGTGTGTGAACGTATAGATGCATCGGTATACGAAACACAAGCTGTTCAACACCAACTGTTAGAAAATCCTAAATAATTCACTTCTACGAGCGATCAATCTGTTCACGTACGTAAAAAATAAACGCACCTTTCGCCAACGTTCTCCTTGTTATAAAGCGTTTGTAAGTCACGTACAGTCGCTTCAAGTTGCTACGTATAATTATTAATTGAATATTTCTCAACAGTTAGAATAGATAGAAAATTTAACAAAAACGATTGGCAAAAACGATCAAACGATAGACTGGTGATTATTTTGAGTTAGAAAATGTTGCTCTATACTGTAGATGGCGACACCATGATCGTGAGTGGAGCGAATTTTCCATATTGTTCATAATTCATAGTAATTTACCTACAAATTCCGTATCAATTTGTTATTTGCAATATTGTCAAAGTGCGATACTTTGTACTCTTGTCACCTACATCCACATTCTTTTCATGACAATTTCGTATGTCTCGTGAAACAACAATAATGTTCGTACAATCTCATTTCCTTCCTTAACTTTACTACTACATATGTACTTGTTATATTGTCCATTCAAACCTCGTTTACGTATTACGTATTATGTACTACAAATATTAGAGGCCAGTTGCACGCGTACAATCGTAACTACACGAAGCACCTTGCAGTATATTCTCTTCTTAGGTACACATTATTGTTTCGTAAATACGCACAGTACATATGTATGTATGCATGCACGCGTAAGTAACAAGTGGAACATGCATGCAGGTATATATATGGAATCGCATTCGTCCGATTACTGAGTAGTAATTGTAAAACATTTCAAAGAATGGAAGGAGCATTTATGCAAATGGATTCAGATTCGTGTAACTGTTGAACGAGATATTGATAATTTCAGTATCAAAAGGCAAGGCCAGGCAAACGGAAAGAAAGAAGTGTACATATAGGACACGCAGGCAATCGGAGAAAACGCAAACAGAATAATCCAAGGGGACGTGACCAAATGTACATGGACATGATATGTATATTTATACCTATAGTATATGACGTATAGAAGTATGTATGCACATACTATGTTCCCTTTGCTACGACAAACTGACCAAACGATCGTCCGATCGAACGATGGTCGTGCAGGCGGCTATACGAGTGCGGAGCAACAGTTATGATCGATCGGTATAAGTTGGACACGGATGTTCAAGAAAAGCGTATACATGTAAAAAATTCGTCGTAATGTGTTCGTGCCGATCGATTTCGATCAATATGTAATGCTTGAATACGGTGCATTAGAGAAGAAGAAACGTGACATCAAAAAGGTAAAAGGATAGTCATTACGCTGTGGTCACGTTTGAATGGGTGTATCATACTTCACTATCAAATGCAACATCGAATCAGTGATTTGCGTTCTATCTACGGTACGAAATTGTGAAACGTAATAGCGTTGATTCGTACCATCACCTTGTACATTCCCTTCTTTTTCTTTGCTTTTTTTCTTCTGTAGGTGTTCGAAATTGATTGTCCAAGCGTTACGATCCTTGCAGAGAACAGAAGTGGAAATGCTGGCGACAGCGGAGATATACATACATAGATACATAGTACATATGTATATAATTTTACGCACGATTTAACTGCTTTCATCAATGATCCCCTTTTTTGCGTGCCTTCTTTACGTATATATACATATACATATACATACATGTGTACTTTTATATATAGATATGTACATACATATACTTACTGCTCTTACGGTATCGACGAACATCCAACGCATTCCCCTATGATTCCCCCACTGCCAAATGGTAAAGTTAGGCAACGATACATACGATTAGAGATAAATGTTATAAATTTTATTTTTCTTTAAAGTTTGCAAGCTCTAATGTAAAGGATCACTTCAGCTTTTCGGGACGAACCAATTCTTCTCCTCGCACAACATCTTCTTTCGAGTGACGATAGGGTGAAATTTATGTTGCAGTAAGTCAACAGTAACGAGGCTGTTTTATCTCGTTCGTTCAGAATGATCCCACCTTACATTCGCGTCTTATTCAATATTATACAGCCGTGGTCGACTTGTACGCTATCCAGAGGAGATATCACCTTCATCGAGATGTCTTTAAGCGAAGAAATGAATAAATTGGCACCGAAATTGACAATAGTCTTTCAGTTGACTGTTTGGAGCATCGTTGGAATTATACTTCTTCAAAAGGGTACAATAGCTCTCTACGAAAAGACGAAGACACGAAACGACACGCTTAACTCGCAGGTGCGATATATTCAACGATTACGAGAATTTGCGTAAGATATTGCGCTATCGTGGCGAGAAAACTTGAGAAAAGCATCCTTAAGCTTTAAAAGAAAAACTGATGCAGACCATTTTGCAGATATTAACACATTCGCGACGGATAATTGACGGAAAATGTAAAATTGTTATTTGGTTTTATTTCACGCTAGATTCATTACATTCATATCGGAAAACGTATGCATATTTACAGAATTTAACCAGCACTTTCAATTTGAGTGTTTCCAGCGATTGATCGTCAAATATTGAACTTTATACAATTTTCAACAACAAACGACTATAAACACGACATCAAGAAGCAATATTTTTTATATTCACACACATTTGACTAAGAGAACTTTGCGGTATTTAACTATATGTATGTATACTGGTGCAAATTACATATACATATGCGGTATCTAGCTAAATGTCTCGTCCGGCAACGGCCGGTCGCGAATCTGTTAGGAATGAAAATGAAAAACACACGAGAAGCAAATAAGTTACGTTATATGTACGTGTATTACGTACATTTATATCCATAATTACGAATATAACGCTAGTTCAATCATTTTCCTTCATGTCCGGCAAATACAAAGGAAAGTGAAATAATATTGAAAAAATACTGCTTTCGTAGGGAAACTTATCCGGGTTGGACAAAGAAGAAGCGCTGGCGGAGTTAAATGGCGCAGAAAGTGGTCCTCGGATCATCAAAGTTGAAATCGGGACTCGACAGGAAGTTGGCAGGACTATCGACCATATGGATGGTGTTATATCACACGGACAGAGGCTACACGAATTGCATGCTTCTTATCGAAGCGGTAGCACGGCCAGCGTTTCAAACATCGGAAAACAGGCAACAGTTCCCCATACAGATAATATCGGAGATGCACGCGCGAGTACGCCTACAGTATATGCAAGCAACGAAAACGAAATGGAGAGTACAAGTCGGAAAGAAAATGTTCCTTTTCATCTCAATACTAACGTACGTTCGTACAACAGAAGAACCAATACGTTACACCATAGTATCGCAACTATTTCGTTTCCTCTAAAAATCTCTACTTCCACCGCTTCTGTGCCGCTGAACGACAAAAAGTTTGATAACAACGAGGATAACGATATGTCTGATAAAGGCACAGAGAAAAATAAAAACGAAAAGAAATCGCGTCGCTCTCCTATGAATCGAATCGGTGCTGTAATTGCGATACTTATGCTCGCGATCGGAATAGTTATGCTACTTTTGGGACCGCTAATAGTTATCGTACGTGCTTTCAGTAATAGACGGCGGACCAGAGAAATGTTATTAAAATCACGAGAGCACAACGATCGGCCACCATCTTACGAAGAAGCAACATTAATGGATCAAGCACCGAGATATTCGACGCTTCAGTTAGACACAATCCTCGATTCTTCCTTTTCTCTTTAACCCTTTTCATCGTTCCTTTCATACCTCTTCTCCTTCGTCTTGTACCATACAATCACTGCATTTTAGACCCAAACCATTATTTATCAAATATTTAGTACTCTGTCTTAGACTTCCTCTTACGGTTTTTATTTCTTGTCCCTTCATCAACGGATAATGTTCAAAAACTTTTATCCAAATGTAATCAAATACATATTTTGTTTTTTTAATTGCATTTAAATTTAAAGCTACGTACACACAACCATAAAGCTACTGTATGTATGATACAATACATAACCGTAATCTACTACCCAGTTATACAGCACCGCTCCATTCTTCTATCATAATACCATGTCCCCTTCCTTTTCTATTTTCTTCATAGATCCTCTTTTAATCATTTTTATTTGACATTTTTTCTTTACAATGGCGCATTCTGATTCAGCGTACGAACAAATACCTAAATCAAGAAATCTATCGAATCGAACGAAATAAAACTGGGGCAGGAGGGAACGGAACCGAACGAAACGAAACGAAACGGAACGAAACGAAACTTAACGGAACGGAACGGAATGGAACGGAACGGAACGGAACGGAACGGAACGGAACGGAACGGAACGGAACGGAACGGAACGGAACGGAACGGAACGGAACGGAACGGAACGAAACGAAACGTATTTAGTGATTCGAACCAAGATGGTACTGGAAAGTACGATGATATGGTAAGTCCTTGTCATTTATTTATTACAGGCTTGCAAGATTCTTTATAATTTTCAATTTCTTTAATTTCTATATTCTGCACTGTACGCACCCGCGTACATTTATCATACCACACTATACGATGCCGATTGTTTGAGTAAATCATGAAAGCTTGATCGAGTGACAGTGCAAAGTTGAAGTAATTCATAGCATAGTCGCTACTAATACTTTTTTCTTTTCTTTTTCTTTCGTTTTCATTTTCGAACGAAATCGGCGATTAGAAAATTTGCTTCTACGATGATAACTACGACATAAGAGATTCATCGATTGATAGACATTACCATTAACTTTCGATACAATTATTTAGACTCTTGCCGACGAGACCAGTACAGGTTATACCAGTACAGGAGACCTGTATCAGAATTCTCATTCTGTATACGGCACGTTTGTCAACTTATCCTCACGTACATTTTCAGCGTCGACAACAGCGATTACATGAGAAACGGTGATTTTTTACCGACACGGCTTCAAGCACAGCAGGATGCTGTTAATTTGGTGTGTCATTCAAAGACGCGCTCTAATCCTGAAAACAATGTTGGCCTGATAACGCTAGCTAAGTACGTCGTATCATATTCTATTATACAGATAGCAATGATATATAGGTTCACAGGTAATTATTATTATTCTTTTGAACAGCGTTGAAGTACTGGCTACGCTTACTAGCGACATAGGTAGAATTCTGTCAAAACTCCATCAAGTTCAACCGAATGGTAACCTATGTCTAATCACAGGAATAAGAATCGCACATGTGAGTACATACGTTAGCCGTTTCACTTTAATTCTCGATTGTATAAAGATAATAAATACAATGCTGACCAGTTATCTTAACGAATAGTTGGCACTGAAGCATCGTCAAGGTAAAAATCACAAAATGCGTATCGTGGCCTTTATCGGTAGTCCCATAGAAATTGACGAGAAAGAACTTGTGAAATTAGCAAAGAGATTGAAGAAGGAAAAGGTTACCGTGGACGTTATTAGTTTTGGGGAGGAAAGCATAAACAATGAAGTGCTGACAGCTTTTATCAACGCGCTGAACGGAAAAGATGGCACCGGCAGTCATTTGGTCACTGTTCCACCTGGCCCGCATTTGTCCGACGCATTGATTTCTTCTCCCATAATTCAAGGAGAAGACGGCATGGGTGGGACAGGCATTGGAGGGACTGCTTTCGAGTTTGGCGTTGATCCAAACGAGGATCCAGAGTTGGCGTTGGTTTGTATTCAATTAACACCCTTTTCCAAAAAAGACTGCCAACGGTCCAGTAATTTCTTATTGACGCGACCGTTTTGTTTGCGAAGGCATTGCGTGTTTCCATGGAAGAACAACGACAGCGTCAAGAAGACGAAGCGCGACGGGCACAAGCAAACGAGGCAGCCACAAACAAACAACCAGAAACTATCAAAGAAGTACCGAACGAGGAAGCAATGTTGAAACGCGCGCTGGCTATGTCACTCGAGGGTACAGAAAGTTCGTCTTCAACCTCTGAGAATGCGGCTCCCGCTAACATAAATGCCCCCGATTTCGCACGCATGACCGAAGAAGAACAAATTGCGTTTGCCATGCAGATGTCAATGCAAGATCAACGTATGATAAAGATCAGTTCTATGTCCCCAATGTGTACAGGTGTGCGTATACCATATATTACTTGTTTTGTTTCATAGAAGAACTTGAATCACTAAAAGAGGAAGCAATGGAGGTCGAGGAGGATTACGCTGCCGTTATGTCCGATCCAGCATTTCTCCAGTCCGTTTTAGAAAATTTGCCAGGTGTCGATCCTCAATCTGAAGCTGTCCGCCAAGCAGTTGGTTCTCTACAGCAAAACAAGGATAAAGACAAGGAGAAGGAGAAAGAAAAGGATAAGGAGAAGAAATAAAACAGTTCTATTCATTGAATCCATTATTTTATGTTAATCGCCGTTCTGTGAATATCTACATACCAAATAAAAACGTTTCGCGTTTTTCAAAACATTATTCACGACAATCATTTTTCATCATTTTACCTTAAACGCGTTTGCAAATTTGAAAAATCCTTCCGTTCGAAACAAACTGTACTCCTTCCTTGGTTCGATCCCACCCATCCGAATGCTTACTAATTTATGTACTAACTTACTTCATTTGTTGTAGTTCTCTGCCCACCATGGAAATTCTCGACATTATGTCATCATGTTTGAGGCGTTGATTTTTATTGCGGGCATATTGTACATTACATATGCATGTATATATGTATAATGTAGACCATGCCGGCAATAAAAATATATATACATGTATATATATGTACATCGACAGCCATATTTCTTTGCTGTTGCGAGTAGAATGGAGAAATATCGATAGTCTCATCGATATTTCTCCACCACTAGTTGCAAGCGTAAAACTTCAAAATGGCGCCATGCAGGAAGAGCGTCGGAGCATCAAGGTGTTCGTTAAGTAACGTTTTAGACAAGGAGAATAATTATCTATGTTCATTAAATGATTACCAGGCACGCGTGCGAAGGCGAGAAAGCATTCGAAATTGTAAGAATGCAGCGGTAAGTAGAATCCGAGCGCTATTATCTATCTCGGTATTTCGTATTAAAACGTTGTTTACAAAGTTTACGTAGGTTATATTCCACCTTACATTAGAAGGACAGATCGTTATAAAACATAAGTATCCGTACCAATAAAACCAGATACCTGTGTATTAAATCTTTTTTCTGCCGCTTCTTCTGTTTCTACTCAGGAACACGATTTGGAACAAAAAATCGTGTTGGAAAGCAAAATAAAAGAAGGCTCCTTCAGACTGCTAGCTGCTGCGCGGCATCCTACGCAGAGTTTGGAGGCTGCGCGTGCAATGTTCACTTCGAATAAAAAAATATCTGCTTATATGTCCGAGTTGCAACATCGAGGGAGAGTCCGATCATTGAACACGAGGTATTCGTTCTTCTTGAACGGTGTATACCGATCCATTGGACAATATTGGTTAACACTGAATTTTTCAGCATCTCCGATACCAAAGGGGACGTATCCATCTCGGATCTTAGATTTCCCCTGATGTGGAGAGACTCGGATCATTTTAAAAATCGTGGAGACTATAGAAGATTCGCTGTTTTTTGTACAGTTCAAGTTGGCGCGGAGGTTCACGATACCAGCTTAATTTATCCTATTGACAGAGAACAAACAGATATTAGCTTTCCAGACGTTTTATTATTTAATAACGTCCCAGCTAAATTCGAATTGATTTTACAAGTTTATAGTCATATTTTGCAACAAGATCTTAGTATCGCCAGTACACCGAGGAGAATCACACGAACCATTCATTCTTCAATTTCGAAAACCGTAGGTAGGAAATTTGCGGCATCTTTGCGAGCGGAGTACGAGCCTAAGAAAACACCACAATTCCACCTGGTTGCTTCCGCAACAATGACTCTGGACGATACCGACAAGAGTATACGTTCCCATGATCTAGCGTTAAACAGCTTAGAGAATAAAGTTCACGCTTTGCCGCTCTTTGGCCATTTCTGTTGCCGTTTAGCTGTACGACCCCACTACGTCGAGGATGAAGTTTGCGCAGGTGTAGCGATTATAAATAATCACCGATGTTGGACAAGATTGCAGGGCCCTCGAATCGAAACTTGGCCATCCAAAGAATACTTTGAAGGATTAGGAAAACCTACGTATACAATATGTGTGAATAAGGTTGGACGACACATCGGAGTGTACATTATAAAGTTTTTGTTTTTTTAACAGCGGCCAATATAATTCTATCGTATTGCAGAACACTGTTGTTCGTCGATTAAAATCTTCGAAAAATCAATTGGGGATAGTCAATTACGTAGACGGTAACGAGAAATGCGATTCCTTGGAACTAAATTCGAAAGAAGATGCCCAAAAGTGGTTCGAACGATTGAGAACGTGCGTCAAAGAACATGCAAGATGGAAACATGCAGCTACAAGCCTTCAACGATTTCCATATTCGGATAATCAGAACGTAAACCCAGACACGAGAAATGTTTTCGACGACAGGAACAAACGATCGAAATCACTTTACGATGAAACACCTTTA
Source organism: Nomada ferruginata (assembly GCA_963583965.1). NCBI lineage: Eukaryota > Metazoa > Arthropoda > Insecta > Hymenoptera > Apidae > Nomada > Nomada ferruginata. The sequence goes on from OY757225.1 coordinate 14,090,776, forward strand.
ACGAGGAATACTTCTATGGGGGCGGACAACGTGCAGGCGTTCTAAGTAAACTATTGCACTTCTTTCTTCCGTCTATCATTTCCTTATGGTTTTTATTTTTTTCTCTAAATACATTACTTTAAGTGAAAAGAAATAGATCAACTTTTTCGTTTTTATTTTAAACAACAGACCTTGCCAATGATTGTTTCGAGGGTGAGCAAATCGAGGAACCTATTTAAATGGGCTACCTCGTTTTGCTATAACCAATCGGCTTTGATACATTCTTCTATCAATCGCATCGCTAAAAACCACACTGGTCGATGTTTGGTCACATTTATGATAGATGAATTTGGTAGAAACGAAATTTTGTTTTATGCATTAAACAAATACAATTTTAATTCGTAAACATTACATCAAACATTACACAGTATGTGATTTTTTCCATGACTAGAACAAGTATCGAGCAAGCTTTGCGGTTAAACTAAACCACAAATGTGATTAGATAAAAGTTAATTTTATCTAGAACACAGCTTACCGAATAACATTTTTAATATGCAACAGTGATTACAAATATTTCGTTCTTTATACATTTTTATTTTTTGTTAGAAGGAGAAATCCAACTACCATGGATAAAATGGTAAATCCTTGGGCTGCAACTCTGGCACGCATCATATATTGAGACATTATTTTATCTCCTTTAGAGAAGCTCCAAAGGCCAAAAGTAAGAGCACCTACGGTTGTCAATGTACCTGAAATTATGCAGAAATTCCACAAAAAGAACAGAGGACTGAAAATGTGAATTTGCTTGTTTTCTTTGGCTATTCAACTTGATAGGTTAAATGCATAATGTGATCAGTCGTGTAGCGTCCTGACAGGTTATATTTACCTATAGGTACCATAGGATTTTCGCCTACTTTACGTATTAGCTTGTCCTTGAACGATTCGATTTTCACATCCTCGTACAATTCTGCGCGTACACGAACCCAGTCTAATTCATTTAGTGTTTCTGTAGTGGTCGATGTATTCGGCGACATTTTCAAGCGAAGATAGCGAAACGGAAATTAATGTCGGTATCGGTCGATAAATAAATCACTCTTACAGAGTTATATTTCTACATTAAATCGTTTTGTAATATTCTGGAGCTACATAACTGCATTCACCGTTCTAAACATAACATAATTGTCGTTATAGCGCCGCTGCTCAGCCCTACGAAATGGCGAGTTCATAAATGCGCGATTAAATCGAAATTCAAAATATAACTATCGATGTCGCCTCTTTCTAAATGCGTGCCCGTCAATCAAATCAATCTGTTTTGATCGCCGCATCAACCAATCAAAATGATATCCCACCCGCCCCCCTTCATTTACAGGTTTCTTCATGCATTGGCATAACCTCTATTATGAAATACATACGTGTGGTCGCTTGTCAAATTCATGCACTGGTAACTGTCAAGAGTTGTATGCAATTTAATACACGCAGTAAAATATGAGCGTCCGAGATATTGTACAAGAATTGACGCAAATTGGTATAGAACTACGCCGCAATTTGGAGTCGTCGCCTGACAAGACGGAAAAAGAGGCATTAATATTAAGGCATATAAAAGTGTTTTCAAATAAAGCTTCACGAATCGCTGATTTTCAAACAGGTTACTGACTTTATATTCACTTCATCATTTAATGTTGTAGAAAATGATAATTCCCCACTTCTTTTCTTTACTGTCCCACATGTACGATATGCACCAAAGACAATATTTGTGACCTATGGTTTTTCAAGGTTTTAAGTTCATTTCGTGTTTCATCAAAATGTTTGCATCGCTTCGTATTTATACGGATCTTGTTCATGTTTATATACTTTTTTAGATATTGAAATTCCCTCCTGGTGAATATTTGAAGATTCTAATATAACTTTAGGTTTTGTTAAGCAAGAAGTGCCTTGCGTGACTAACATTCATGCCGCGTAGTCAAAGATTGCAAATATCCAGAGAGCAAAATAGCGGAAACATTGCGGGGGTGACTATAGCCAAACCAAATAGGACAATGTGCTCGAATAATAAGGAGAACTTTTTGCTCGCGGACAAAGAGATCCGCGAATATGTCGAACTAACCGAACGTGAAAAAGTGCTCGACCAAGAATTATTCAGTTTACAGATTCAAGAAAGAGAATTGCGTTCAAGCCAAGAAACTGTGGATTTGTTGCACAAATACAACGATATTAGAGAAGCGACACAAACAGTCATAGAAACAATAGCCGTAACAAATAGAAGTATAGTGAGGGACGTGTACGAAAAATATAGCTTGTCCTGTCGACAAGATTAAATCATTATCGTTTGTTCATATTCTTCCTTTTCAATCTCCATTCGGTGCCTGCCCCTTATGCGTCTCGTTCCCACAGATGGCAAAAGAATGTCAATTATCGTCTGGCATTTAGTTGTATCGGCAAAAGGTGCGCAATACGTAGGAAATGAAGAAACTTTCAGAGCACTTCCTTATTTTTATTGTAACAGGATTCGAGTGGTTCAACGTGTCAAAGGAATTATCAATATATCGGCATCTGGATGGGAAAATAATTATTCTGGATTTCTTTACTTATTGCTGCATCAATTGTATGCACATTTTACCAGACTTGCACGTTCTTGAAAAGCAATTTTCTGTAGCGGATGGTCTGATTGTTGTTAGTATACTTGGAATACTTTTAACAGTTGATTACGGTTGATTACATCATGGTGTCCTTTTCAGATCGGTGTGCACAGTGCAAAATTTTCTAACGAACGGGACTCAAAGAGCCTGTTGTCCGCAATACAGAGGTACAACATAAGGCATCCAGTTGTAAACGACCCAGCGCTTACAACGTGGCGCGATTTTGGAATTTCTTGTTGGCCAACATTGGTGATGATAGGTAACAGTCGAAACTTGTCATTTTTCAAATGCCACTTTCATCCCCATAATACAGTAAACGCGAATACCTTTCGCGCATTGCAGGGCCCACTGGCGAAGTGCTTGCTGTTTTTGTGGGAGAGGGGCACAGAGACGAATTGATTCTGTTCGTGAACGTCGCATTAAAGTACTTCAAATCATTGAATAAAATATCTGAAACGGACAACGTCCCTTTGCAATTGGCACGACATTTATTACCCGTCACGGAACATGACAGCCTTTTGTTTCCTAGTAAGTTAGAGATCTTTCTGAACGAACAGAGAGAAATGTTGATCGTAGCGGACACGGGTAACCATAGAATTTTCATCGTGGACACAAGCGGGAACGTGGACCACGTCGTTGGTGGGCCAAATCCAGGTTTCAACGATGGCGATTTTCAGAATGCAAAGTTCAATGCTCCTCAGGGAGTTTGCATATTAGGCGATTCGATATATGTTGCCGACAATGAGAATCACTCGATTCGAAAGGTAACAGTTTCAACTATCATCCTTGACTATGTACCGAGCAAGTAGCATTTTTTCAAACCGGGTCGTACAGGCTTGTAGATGAGATGTATTTCTTTTTAGGTGGACTTGAGGAAGAGAATGGTGACTACCATCGCTGGTACGGGTGTTCAAGGTGATGATTACGTTGGTGGAAAAAATGGTACGGATCAAGCTTTGTCCTCGCCATGGGACGTAGCTATTTATAAGCACGAGCATGGCGAAAGTAGAATGGTAGCTGTGTTATTAATCGCGATTGCGGGTACGCATCAGATTTGGGCGCTCTTCCTAGAGGATACTACTTGGTGGAAAAACAGGTAAGAGATGAGGCGAAACTTCTCTTTCAATCATGATATTCTTCTGTCGTATATCAATTGGGGAGGATATGTACATTGCCTGTATGTATACTCGATTTTATTTAGGGAATACAAAGCAGGTACGTGTATCGCAATAGTAGGAAGTGGAAGGGAGGAAAATCGCAACAACGCGTACCCTCACGCGGCTGGTTTGGCCCAACCATCTGGTTTAATCGTTGTTCAAGAGAAAAAAATGCTTTTCTTCGCCGATAGCGAAAGCAGTGCTGTTAGAAGCGTAGATCTTCGAAGTGGACGTGTTTCTGTCGTGTGCGGTGCTAACAGAGACCCAACGGTTAGTTTCGTTGGTATATGCATAATATACGTGAAAAGCAACGGTGAAAATTCGGTGGTAGCGTTGCATAATATAGTATACTAAATGCGCTCCGTTTGTCGCGAAACATCGCGTAATCACAGGATCTGCACGATTATGGGGACTGCGACGGTGTACGACACGCAGCCAAGCTTCAACATCCTCTGGGTATAGCGTGGCACTTGGAAGAACACCTTCTATACGTGGCTGACACGTACAATCATAAAATTAAGAAGGTCGACGCAACCACGGGCTATTGCAAAACTGTCTACGGCGATGGTAAACCGAAGGGAACGTTTTCGGTACGTAACGCTTGGCAAACTTCCATCCGATACCCGGCCGGTCAGTTCTATCGGCTCTTCCTTTCATTTATCTCGATGGAAATTTCTAGTTGAACGAACCCAGCGGCATTGCTATCAGTCCGAAGAAGGACCTCGTATACGTGGCTGACACTAATAATCATGCTGTGAAAGTTATAGATACTAGGAGGGAGGTTATCACTACGGTAAATTCATAATTCTTTTCATCGCCTGATCTGATAATCCATAATGATCATTACGATATTTCATTGGTGATTGTGATTACGTTTCAGTTACAAATGAATATTCCCCGGATCGATGTTTCCGACGGCACGAACAATGTTTACACATTTGATACGAGCATTAGCGAGAAAGGCGGGGAGTTGACTATTTTGTTGAAGATAATTTTTCTTGAGCACGATTTGAAATTGAATTCGGACGCACCGCAAAGATGGTCCGTCAACCAGTCGTCGGGAGGCAACGCTGGGTGGATAGCGGCGTCAACGGGCGGGCCACTTTCAAATCCACCAGTGATAAATGTTCTCGAAGGAATTGGAATACACGAGGTGCCATTAAATTTGGATATCATTGCTTGCAAAGCTACCGAATGTTTGCCGAAAAAGTGTTCCGTAGTGTATCGGGTTCATCAAAAAGCAGATGCCTCCAGTGTCTTAACGGAGGAAAGGGAGATTGTTGTTAAATAAGCTAATAATAATAATAATAATAATAATAAATAAAACTGTTGATACGGTGCTGACAATGAGGCGTAACAGTACCGAACGTTTATTTTAATTATTCGTTGACATTCCCGTTTAGATTACCTGTGAATAAAAATTTCGTTTGCACTTGATATTCCATCAACCGTTGGCCGTGTCTCCGGATGCAATTGCTCGAGGGAAGGTGGACAATCTCGAAATGAAGAAGAAATTGGGACGGTTACAGGGAAGGTATTTTTTTTTCCTTCTTATCCTATGTATCGTGCGCGAGTACCTTTGCCACCAACATTCGAAGGAGTTGTTCGAAAATGGTAGGAGTCCAGAAAGAATATTCTTGTCAAACTTGGGGGAAAACCAATTTTCGTGAAGGTCCTCTCGGTACCCGGTCGGTTCGGACCATGCCTTTTGGCAGTTGTTCTTTATCCATTCAGCATACACGGTGTTTGGTATCTCGATTACCTATCAATGTTTTCGGAACCGAATAGGTCTTTATATGTCCATCGATTCTCCCACCGTAAGCGTACCTTTCTCGAGTCGCGATAAGAAGCGATGCAAGTTGTGCGTGGGTTAAAAATCCCGATGCCAGAATCGTAACACATAGGTGGAATTATAAATCCGTCCCGATTGTTCGTACGCAACGTTGCACCAGCAGCTTTCAATCCATGTTCGAGGCATGTAAGATACCTGCGACGAAAGAAAAACTGCCGATTCTCTTTCGGAGATCGTTGTCAGACGAAGGATAATCGGTCGGAGAAAAAGAATGTCCGATTATTGTGAGGTGCGCGTCGTACGAACCGTCTATCGGGAAATTGGCAGTATCTCCAGTCAGTATTAACATAAATTAGACCATCATCGAACGCGTATCGTTTCTCTTTGCATTCACCTTTCGCCCAGACACCGTCGATTCTCTGTCCACCAGGCCAATATGTGCTACCATGACCGTGAAACGTGCCATCGCGAAACTCTCCTTCAAAAGCGGTACCTATTACAGGTGAATAGATTCGGTTCACTTACCGAAACGAGGCTGAACGAGCCGAGGAAGTGGATCATGGGAGCGAGTAAATGAACGATGGAATGAAAGGAGAATGAGAACGAGTAGGAGAGAACGAGATTGGGAGAGCGAGGGATGATAGGAGCGAGAGGACGATAGGGAAGCAGCGAGAGATGATAAAGTTGGGTTGAAGTTGAAGTTGAAGATTGTGTGCGTGCGTGCGTGCGTATGCCAGAAGGGAGCGTTTTTTTAAGTTCTCGAAATTTGTACGGCGAACGTATGGACGTATTTTAAGAGTGGGATTCTTGTGCTATCGGTAAATGAAAAACGCGTACAAATTGTAGAACGAGAGGCAACGAAAATGGTCGTATAACGGTACGTGTCGACTTACGCGCGAGAAATGCTCAATGCTGTGCTCAAAACCTAGTAGATGCGTTGTACATAAATATGTACATATACCGTAGCAGCAATTATTCACGTAATCCTGTACGTACGATTTGCGAAAGTTGATTCAACGAGTTTCGAAAATCTCAACCCTGCCCTGTCGCACGCATATCATCCTGCGTGTACATCTTTATCTGTGAACGCGTACCCGACATACTTTTTTATTGTTTCTTATAAATTATACGAACCGTGTGGTAAAATGAATTTGCCGATTCCGTCCATGCCTATTGCGTTCCAAGTGCCCTTGTATTCGCCTCCATCGATGAAGCGGGTCTCTTCTTCCAAATTTCCCCATATAGCGTTCATATTACTGTTTCAATATTAATTTTCTTCTCAACTGCAGACTGTTCGTAAGCCGCTATGCGTATTTATGAGACCGTATGTATGAGAAAATAGATCAGCAAGGGGAAACGTGCAAGCTAAAACTTTACCGTGCGTTTCATTACTTTGACGGTATAGAATTCACACGACACGAAGTCTGCTTAGAATAATTGAAGCACATCTCGCTTGTTGGATTTCTTCAATTGCTCTAGCAATCGGTCTATTTGCGCGGATCCGTTCATTTTCTTCATTTCCTACGCTATATCTTCGTAATATAGTTAAAGTTAAATGATTAATAACGATTAATCATCTTTCTTGAAGTATTATTAGAACTTGAAAAAGATGCAGCTGCCTTCCCAGACTAGTGGGAAATTTATTAATACAACTTAATTTCGTAAGGACTCCAACAAACAAGTCACCATGTACTATCTTCCTCTTGCGCGACGTTCTTGCGATTCTTGGAAAGGTCAAACCGGCCGAATATTTCTTAAAACAGTCGGAGAAGGGAGTGGACAGGGGAGCAGCAAAATGAATACCGTTAAATGTTTCTGGTCGCGGATAGAAATGAGACGCGTGTCTATACGTATAAAGGTGAATTACTGTGCGGCCTTTCGTCAGCTACGGTAACGCACAATAACTTTGCATACGTATCTATGAAGCCGAGTAACACGAACAAAATTTCTGTCCGCACGGATACGAAGTTGACGTAACGAGGTAACGTCAATGGAAGCGACACGTTGCACGAAATTCTCCCGCGTTACAAATTACGCATCGTCGAGGAGGCAATTTATTCGGTCGATGTACCGTTAATCACCGTTAATCTCTTTTGTGAGCAAACGAAATCGTTTTGCTCGCGACCCTACTCCCGGCATTTCTTTGTTCATTCGAAATTTCTACCGTTCGCATCGCTGGTGAAGAGTTGATATTTCCCGGGAAATTACGATACGTTTTGCAGGACAATTGGTGTATTTCGAAAAGGTACCTTGAAAGATGCCGTTACATCATCGGTTATACCGTTAGGGAGATTTGTAGTGGACGAAATTGCCAAATCGCATTTCAAGAACCTGTAAATTGTGTCTACGGATGGACGCACACGCTTTCGTAGCATTTCTTCGATCAAGCAATCTTTCCTTCCATCTTCAGTTTTCCATCTCCTCTTTACGTCGAGGTCCCTCGACCTCACACTATCTCTGCTTCTTTTCTCTCCCTTCCTTTTTCTTTCGATACATGCATCCATGTATCCCGACATCCGCCGGGCTCTCCGTATAGACTCCGTTCCGAGTAACATCTTGACTCACCAAGTTCACCCTTTCTCCATCTTTCCGTTCGAAGAGCACGTTCCTCCCCGTCCTCCAGCCGCTCCCCCCACCCCCAAAGTACGATCGTTCTTTCACTCGTTCCCTCTTCCTCTCCCGCAACTCCTCGCTCCATACCTCTTTGCCCCACGGAGCACCTTTCTTCTACGGTCCCGTGCACTTGTCTCCGGCGAGGATTCAAGAATACACAGTGCGCGTTTGCTGAAGGCAGAGGACGGAAGACGCGACAGGTGATAGCTACGTGAAGAAATACAGATCGGTGCACGCTGTCAGTCGACAGACAAAGAGGAACGACAGGATAGCGCAGGAAGCGTTAGAGGAACACGAGGGGAAAAATTTGTGTTCGCATCATATCGCCGGCAGAATATTAATTTATTCGCTTCTTAATAGAGGTAGTCGAGTGTCGTTTAATTGAGAAAATAGATGATGATCGAACTCATCGCGTCTATACGTTTATGGGCTACGGACGCCCGGTCCGGTTATTCGTTCTTTATGGAATAGTACGTAGAACGTGGGAAATAAATGTTACGCAGGGTAAAAAGTTTACGAAACATAAATGAAAGAAACAAACATCGAGTTGTCGGTTGAAAATAAAAGAAAGAGTCGGGTCAAAGCAGAGATTTTCGAAATCTGTCGCCGCGCGGCACTAACTTGTCGGAATGTTAAAAACGGTGGATGCACTTTGGCAATGAAAGATATTTCATATCGCTTCTTTGCAAAGATATGTACAATGCTCAGTTAGATTTCATTGTTCCGCGTCATATGTCGAATTTGAGATTGAAATTAGCTTCGGTACTTTGAACGCATCGGTACGATTTAGAATGTTACGGAAGGTCGGTCGTCGTGTTCAGACGTAAGACAAGATTTACTTACAATTAGTTAGGGATGATAAATAGAGGGGGAGATTCGTTCACCCATAAAAAAGAGCTTTTCTGTAGATATAGTTTTATTCTTCATAGCGTATTGCGAATTATTCACAATATGTTGCTCGTTCATTTTTTATATTTTTTATCAAAATATAAATGCTTCGATTCAGTCGGTTCAGTTTTCCACCGTTTTTATTTCAGATTGCCCGAAAGGGACAGGGGCTGTGTTAGAAGTATGCTGTTGCAATTGTTGTATGCAGCGCCGGTGACATTGGTGTTATGGATGTGCATAAGTTTCACCGCGGGTGGGCCGCTTTCAGAAGATACCACTACAGTAGGGCTGCCTATGAAATTTGTTAAATCTAGGTGAGTATTTGGTTCTTGTACAAGCGTGCCACAATTTAGCGTATCGATCATCGACTATCATTATTATCCGTGCTGATGCTCGATTTCGCTTTGCTCTCCTTTTTCTCCTTGCTTTTTTTCCCGTTTGTACAATCTTTCATACGAAAGTTTCGATTAGTCTGATCGTGGGTGATGAAAAAAAAGGCAAAAAGAAGATCCCTCGATGACTTTAGCGTAGGTACAATTTACGGCATGTATCTATAGCTCCTTACAACTTGCAGCATGGACACTTCTAGATCGAATGCCGCAGAAACGGACGATGCGAGTGACGAGATTGTGCGTGCCACAGAACCCATTAGGTCACCTGGTTCCATCGGTGTTAATTTTTATCGGCTGCCCCCCTCCCCAGCTAATTTGTTGAAACCCGACGGATTTCAGTTCTACACATACAACGAGAGGGGAGACATGATTACAAGGCAAATGACTATGCAAGAGATTCAAGCTTTAATCGCAGGTGGTGGCCCGGGTCATTCTAACGCGGAGATTCAAGGACCTCAAAAAGTCGAGGACATACTGACGGGTGGAAAAAAGGTTATTGTTACGAAAAACCTAACGACAGATAGAAGGAAAATGCATTATTAACATATCGTATACGTTTCGTAGGTGATCGATGTCGTGGAAAAGGTTCAAAACGTATTAAAAAGCGCCATGGATAAGCCGTTATCGGCATTATCCGGTTCCCACCTAACAATCCCAGAAAAGGCAAACGTTGAGTGGAGTAATATTTTGCCCGCTATTTTGGCCGGCGACAAATATGGAAACAAGGTGGATGAGAATAATCACGCGGAAGAAGCAACTTTCAAACCGATGTCTACGCTCGCCGTTCAGAACGTTTCGCTTTCCGATCCGAAAGAGGGCAACGCAAGTGGAACAGTTGGATCGACAGTGTTGGAAAATGTTACCGAAGGCACGGTGCAAAACGAAGAAACGAGCGGGCAGACCGAAAGCGATGGAACGCACGCCGCGTCGTCGACTGTGAAGTTTGAAACTGCGACGAGCCCGTATACGGAAAAGCTAATGATCCCAGTGGCCGTTGTAACGACAGAACGGAACACCACTCATAGTTACAGCTTTCATACGACAACCGAAGTTATACCGTCGTTGGACAATGTTTCGGGAGAACATTACAGTCGCGGCCCAGAAGGGGTAACAACGGCTACGAATGTGGCCGTTGAAAGCACAGGAAGCAGTGGCACTGATACGGAGTTGGCAAGCGCGACTAGTAATATTTTGTTGGGGGAAACGCAAGGGAAACCAATAACCGATAAAGACGCATCAATCGAGGAGGAGTATAACGTTTCATCAAAAACGCAAACATCGTCAATGTCGGAATCGAACAAACTTGAACCATCTTCGACGTTGCCATCGCATCGTACAACCAGTTCGGACAGTCTTGTCGCAACTTTTATTACCGAAACATCAACGATCGGCCACGACGTAGTAACGAGAGCAACCGGCACTCCGCCGACGCAGCATTTTAAACCTCTGCCAGTGGAGTCAGTGGTGAACTCGTTATCGAGTGAGATCGGTCAGGTCTCCGAGGATCATGCCCCTTCCGTTTCAGCCGTCTCTCCTGATTTGGAATGGCCGCACGGTGATACCGATAACGGTAAACGCAGTAATGGTACGGAAATCATAACGTTGCCACCAACAAATCAACGCGACGAAGAAAAGCCGTCAAGAGCAAACGACACGTTCGGAAACCCAGTTCAGAATTCATTCGCCGGAACGACCAGCAATGTCCCAAACGACCAGCAACAATCATCGACCGAAAGCTGGACGAAATCTATCGTTGCTAATTCCGTATCCAGCGTTCAGTCGTCGTTAAATCGAACGGGAACAACGACCGGCATGGAGCCATCGGGGATCACAATTACAGCGTCGTCGGAGACAAATTTCACCACGAATGATTGGAATTCTTCCAAGACGGTAGAAACGATTGACAGTATACTTGGCACTGTTTCAACAGATGCGGTCGCAACCGTCACCGAATCGCTCACTATACCGAACAAACTGACGGAAGGTTTTTCAATCAACACATTAGCAAGCGCACTTATCGCTGGGTTCGACGACATCGATTCGGATCGAACGGAAATCGCGTTCAACGGCACGACAACGACACAGTCTTCAAATGGAATTAACTCGACCGTCGCGGCCACCGCGTTAAATAACATTTCATCCGCTGTAGCCAACGACAGCACCGGCAACGTCGACAGAACAAAAGAGGCCGATTCGGCGAAGAAGAACGAAAATCGGTATACTTTTACTTCCACAGCAAAGGAACATCTCACGGACAGTCCTACTCATGTTTCAAATTCTGTCGAGGAAGGGGCAACCTTAGAAACAACGGACCGAGCGGCGCCTCTTACACGAACAAGCATCGAGACCACACAGTCGGAAAGCCAACTGTGGAGCATCGCAGAACACACGACTCCCGTAGAAAATATGCTGAACGCAGGAGGAAATACATTAAATTCCATGGAAGAGGATGGCGCGGTAAATATGAACACAGAGGCCATCAGTAGTTGGTCGACCGAATCGCTATCAAATTTCCACGCAACGGACAAGTTTGGAACAGCGGCGACTGTGGCTGTTACACCAGATTCAAGTCCTATCCCCGAAAGGAATTGCCAGGTGATATCGCAGAACGAGGACGAGAACTCTGGCACGCACGGAAACGATACCGCAGAAATATCGTCGGCCGGGCATAACCAGCATAGAAACGACGCCACTCGGACGTATCCGAATGATACGGAAAGTACGGTAGCATCGATCATATCCACGGAATACGAGACAACGGAGTCCTCCGCGACTAACAGAGGCAGCACGGACGAAACGAGCGAGGCGAATGGTAGAATTACAAGTACAACGCACGAGAGCAACAACGTCGGCACGAACGCGCCGACGGGAACGGAAGTTCTAGGAGGCTTCGACGAATCTGAGAATCAAGTAAAAGAGAAGGCGAACGAACGGGAAAGTATTACGCAGCAAAGTAATACTAATAGCACGGATACGGAAACGAATTCGCATCACGTATGGCAAGAGATATCGTTGCAAGAAACGAAACCTACCACGCCGGTGGAGCCGGTGGAGCCGCTACCGTCTACGGCGGCGACGGAAACGGAAGTACAGGTGGAATCGGCTTCAGCGACGGAGCCGGGATCGATCGTAGATTTGGACGCGTTAAAGGGTACAGGCGGGTTGGACAGTAGCACGAGAAACGCGAGCACCGATATCGCCAACTTTTCCCAACTTTGCAACGAACTCGCAATGAAATTTTGGATCGCGACGAACAAAGGGCTAAGCACCGGAAGGTCGCTCGCTCTTTCCCCGTTCGGTATGATAAGTTTGTTATCGATGATATTCCTGGGCGCTCGAGGATCCACGTCCGATGAAATGAACCAAGTTCTCGGACTGGACAACGTCGCGACTTTCAACCCTCATCTAGTTTTCCAAAATATAACAGACACAGTGAGCCTCGCGAGGCAGCAGGGTATCGCAAACGCGGCGTTCGTTCGCGAACTGTTCGCAGATAAGGCCAAAGTTAGAAAGCTGTTGCCATTCTACAAAGAGCAAGCGCAACAGTTTTACGAGGGGTTGGTGGCCGAGGTGAACTTCGCTACGATCAGCGATCTCGTGCGTCGGCGGACAAACCTTTTGGTGAGAAAGCAAACCGGGGGCCGAATAAAAGATTTCGCCAAGAGCAACGCGGTAACATTGAGATCGCCGCTCGCGGCAATATCGGCCAACGTATTTCAAACAGACTGCAACACAAGTTCAGCGAGTACGACAGGCCGAGACGGGGAATTGTACTTCGCAGTCTCGTCAGCTCACAGATCGAGGAAATTGATTCCCGTACCAGCGACCGTATGGCGATCGAACGTGTTGGCCGGTTACGAACCCAGCTTGGACGCAACAGCGATCGCTCTCGGGGGGGTCGAGAGACTGGTTTCGACGATATTCCTACTACCCGGACAACAGGGCCACGTCGCGCCAGGGGACACGTTGGACAGGCTGGAGCAACGACTGGCCAAAGGAGCGTTCCGGGACGGTAGTTGGCAGAAAGTTCTCAAGGTTTTGATTCCCAGGCCCGGCCTGGAGGCGCAAATACCGAAATTCAGTCATCGATCCGTGGTGAACGCAACCGCTGCTTTGAAAAGAATGGGCCTCGACCAGCTGTTTTCAAAGAAGGCCGATTTCAAGGGGATCAACGGAATCGGAAATCGTCTATTCTTATCGGACGTCTTACAGGTAAGGGAGCGCGCGGAGACAAAACAAAACGCACGGGTAACACGCACGTGCATTCTTTCAGATGAATCTGTTCAGCACTTGCGGGGACGAAAGCATCGCCAACGGACGGCATCACGTGGAAATTTATCCGGCAGGTCCCTCGTTACGAAATTCTCGCAAGTTTCAACACGGCCGGGGGCCGACCGACGAGGGCAGAGAGTATCGGGAAAATCCAAGCAAGTGGGTAACGCGGGCCGCCGAGAGGACAGAAGCGAAACCAAGATTGAAACTGGACCAGCCTTTTCTATACTTTGTACGGCACAATCCAACGGGTATCATACTGCACATGGGTCGTTTCAATCCGAGGCTATTGTAATACGTCGAATATAATGTACGATCATCATAATCATTGTCACACGTGGTCATTGTGTACATAATATATTTTCCATTATCAAACCTTTAGTCCGACATTCCTCATTCAATCCCATTCCACTGGCTATTGCGGGAGCAAAAATGTGTGCACGTTGAAAGAGTGTCTGACAAGGAGAACGCAAGGCCTTCGGGTCACCGATTTAGTTGAAACTTTGTGGACTTGTAGATCTCGTTCTCCTCTTTACGAATATATAGTATTATAGGGGCAGATACTCAGTAGTTTTTCAAATATTTGCAGTTAAACATTTATCATTACCGTGAAATGTATAAGATGTGACACGTTTGTATAGATGCTTTGGTGGCTCGGTGGAACGACGTCGGATTCATAACTCGAAGGTCTAGCGTTCAAATCCTTCTGTTGGTACAGAATTTTTTTTCTTCAAATTTTCGTATTATTTATTATTTATGTTAATATATTACCATTTCTTGTACGAGATGTAACGATAAGCACCGTTTTTTGTGTACTTTATTAAACAATATATTCTGTTGATACCTTATTATGCAAATATCAAATAAATGATTAATATATTTATTTTATATTTATAAATAAGAAGGTATCAACAGAATATATTTTGTGAGTGCAAGAGTGCAACGAACGCGATTATCTAGTAGTAGCAGGTAGTAGTACCTGGTAGTAGCAGATAGTGGTAGAAAAGGAACGTATGAATGGATGGCGCAATAATGAAGATAAATACCGCGGTTCAACAATTCACCACAGGCTTCCTTGGACGACGAGGCAAGGTAGAAAGGCGGAATGACCGCTGTAGGCAAGTCGGGAATGGCGAAACGACTAACCTGACCGCTGTAGGCAAGTCGGCAATGGCGGAACGACCAACCTGACTGCTGTAGGCAAGTCGGGCATGTCGGAACGACCAACCTGACCGCTGTAGGCAAGCTGTAGGCAAGCTGTAGGCAGTTTAGCCAAAAGTAGGCCAGAAGCCGCAGAAGTCCAGTAGGTAGACTAAACCACCGATTCTGTGGCCCTACCCACTGGACTTCTGCGGGTTCTGGCCTACTTTTGGCTAAACTTATCGTTTGTTTTCGGAGAAAAATTTGTAGTCCGTCTTACCAGAAAACTCAAAATTCCCCAGGTTAGGTTAGGAAACTACAAATTTCCCAGAAGACTCAAAATTCCCCAGGAAACTCAAAATCCCCCTGGTTAGGTTGGGAAAACTCTAAATTCCCCAGAAAACTCAAAATCCCCTGGTTAGGTTGGGAAACTCAAAATTCCCCAGGCAAGGCTGGAAAACTCAAAATCCCCCAGATTTTCAAAATTTCCCTAGGGTAGGTTGGGAAACTCAAAATTCCCCAGATTTTCAAAAATTCCCTAGGTTAGGTTGGGAAACTCAAAATTCCCCAGATTTTCAAAAAAGTCCCTGGGTTATGTTGGGAAACTAAAAATTCCCCAGCTTAGGTTGGGAAACTCAAAATTCCCCAGATTTTCAAAAGAGTCCCTGGGTTAGGTTGGGAAACTCAAAATTCCCCAGGCTAGGTTGGGAAACTCAAAATTCCCCAGATTTTCAAAAAGTCCCTGGGTTAGGTTGGCAAACTCAAAATTCCCCAGATTTTCAAAATAGTCCCTGGGTTAGGTTCGGAAGCTCAAAATTCCCCAGGCTAGGTTGGGAAGCTCAAAATTCCCCAGATTTTCAAAAAGTCCCTGGGTTAGGTTGGAAAACTCAAAATTCCCCAGATTTTCAAAAGAGTCCCTGGGTTAGGTTGGGAAACTCAAAATTCCCCAGGTTTTCAAAAGAGTCCCTGGGTTAGGTTGGGAAACTCAAAATTCCCCAGGCTAGGTTGGGAAACTCAAAATTCCCCAGATTTTCAAAGAAGTCCCTGGGTTAGGTTGGCAAACTCAAAATTCCCCAGATTTCCAAAAGAGTCCCTGGGTTAGGTTGGGAAACTCAAAATTCCCCAGATTTTCAAAAAAGTCCCTGGGTTAGGTTGGGAAACTCACAATTCCCCAGATTTTCAAAAGAGTCCCGGGGTTAGGTTGGGAAACTCAAAATTCCCCAGATTTTCAAAAAGTCCCTGGGTTAGGTTGGGAAACTCACAATTCCCCAGATTTTCAAAAGAGTCCCGGGGTTAGGTTGGGAAACTCACAATGCCCCAGATTTTCAAAAGAGTCCCGGGGTTAGGTTGGGAAACTCAAAATTCCCCAGATTTTCAGAAGAGTCCCGGGGTTAGGTTGGGAAACTCAAAGTTCCCCAGGTTAGGTTGGGAAACTCAAAATTCCCCAGATTTTCAAAGAAGTCCCTGGGTTAGGTTGGGAAACTCACAATTCCCCAGATTTTGAAAAGAGTCCCGGGGTTAGGTTGGGAAACTCAAAATTCCCCAGATTTTCAAAAAAGTCCCTGGGTTAGGTTGGGAAACTCACAATTCCCCAGATTTTCAAAAGAGTCCCGGGGTTAGGTTAGGTTAGGTTAGGTTAGGTTAGGTTAGGTTAGGTTAGGTTAGGTTAGGTTAGGTTAGGTTAGGTTAGGTTAGGTTAGGTTAGGTTAGGTTAGGTTAGGTTAGGTTAGGTTAGGTTAGGTTAGGTTAGGTTAGGTTAGGTTAGGTTAGGTTAGGTTAGGTTAGGTTAGGTTAGGTTAGGTTAGGTTAGGTTAGGTTAGGTTAGGTTAGGTTAGGTTAGGTTAGGTTAGGTTAGGTTAGGTTAGGTTAGGTTAGGTTAGGTTAGGTTAGGTTAGGTTAGGTTAGGTTAGGTTAGGTTAGGTTAGGTTAGGTTAGGTTAGGTTAGGTTAGGTTAGGTTAGGTTAGGTTAGGTTAGGTTAGGTTAGGTTAGGTTAGGTTAGGTTAGGTTAGGTTAGGTTAGGTTAGGTTAGGTTAGGTTAGGTTAGGTTAGGTTAGGTTAGGTTAGGTTAGGTTAGGTTAGGTTAGGTTAGGTTAGGTTAGGTTAGGTTAGGTTAGGTTAGGTTAGGTTAGGTTAGGTTAGGTTAGGTTAGGTTAGGTTAGGTTAGGTTAGGTTAGGTTAGGTTAGGTTAGGTTAGGTTAGGTTAGGTTAGGTTAGGTTAGGTTAGGTTAGGTTAGGTTAGGTTAGGTTAGGTTAGGTTAGGTTAGGTTAGGTTAGGTTAGGTTAGGTTAGGTTAGGTTAGGTTAGGTTAGGTTAGGTTAGGTTAGGTTAGGTTAGGTTAGGTTAGGTTAGGTTAGG